>OZ025261.1:40092259-40399301 GCA_964019135.1 Arenicola marina
ACGGCCTCATATATATGTCTCATACCCCCCCCCGACCCCTCCCCGCACGGCCTCATATATATGTCTCAACCTCCCCCCCACCCGCCCCCTCCCCGCATGGCCTCATATATGTCATTGATAGAACATATCCATACATGTCTCATACCCCCACCCCATAATATAGAACATATATATACATGTCTCATACCCCCCCCCCTCATAATATAGAACATTTCTCTACATGTCTCATACCCTCCCCCCCCCCATAATATAGAACATATCCATACATGTCTCATACTCTCCCCGCCATAATATAGAACATATCTATACATGTCTCATACTCTCCCCCCCATAATATAGAACATATCTATACATGTCTCATACCCCCGCCCATAATATAGAACATATCAATACATGTCTCATACCCCACCCCCCCATAATATAGAACATATCTATACATGTCTCATACACCCCCCCATAATATAGAACATTTCTCTACATGTCTCATACCCCCCCCCCCATAATATAGAACATATCAATACATGTCTCATACCTCCCCCCCATAATATAGAACATTTCTCTACATGTCTCATACCCCCCCCCATAATATAGAACATATCTATACATGTCTCATACCCCCCCCCATAATATAGAACATATCTATACATGTCTCATACCCCCCCCCATAATATAGAACATTTCTCTACATGTCTCATACCCCCCCCCCATAATATAGAACATATCTATACATGTCTCATACCCCCCCCATAATATAGAACATTTCTCTACGTGTCTCATACCCCCCCCCATAATATAGAACATATCTATACATGTCTCATACCCCCCCCATAATATAGAACATTTCTCTACATGTCTCATACCCCCCCCATAATATAGAACATATCAATACATGTCTCATACCCCCCCCCCCATAATATAGAACATTTCTCTACATGTCTCATACCCCCCCCCCCATAATATAGAACATATCAATACATGTCTCATACCCTGCTTCCCATAATATAGAACATATCTATACATGTCTCATACCCCCCCCCCCCCCATAATATAGAACATATCAATACATGTCTCATACCCTGCTTCCCATAATATAGAACATATCTATACATGTCTCATACCCCCCCCCATAATATAGAACATATCTATACATGTCTCATACCCCCCCCCATAATATAGAACATATCAATACATATCCGCTGCATAAGAGAGTAGTTAGGAAGCCTCATAATAGATAATAATATTCCATATTGAAACAGAGAAAAAAAAACAATCAAGAAATTTCAAGTGGATACACGTCTTTATTATAATTATTCCAACACAAATAACAAATAAGAACAAACAGGTCTGAGGGCCGTTAGTGTCTTGCACATTGCGAGTTGTCGACAAACAATGCAACTTTGTGTCCTCTAAGCTGTAAAATATAACCTTCTCACCCGGCAGCTATTATCAAGCAGTTTACTTACATGGTTTACTTCTTCCGGCTCTATAATTCCATTTATTAATTTCGGGCCATGAGTAAGGTATTCTGAGGATAATATTCAGTGCCGTTACGGAGATGATAGTTGAATTATTCAGGGCCATGACTGAGTTATTCGTGTCTTGATTTAATTTAACGATTTAACCGTTGTTCTGGTGGTCGCCGTCGATGCAGTCGCTCGACACGTCCCCGGTGTTGCGGGGGCAGAACTGGTCGTCGTTGGCGGGGTTTCCGTCCTTGTTTCCGCACATACCGTCCAGGAGACCGTTGTAGAAGGGAGCCGTGTCGATCCAGACTTTGTCGTTGGCGCCGTCAGCGCCCTCTCTGTACGTGACCTGGTACCAGCAGCCCAGCGTGGGGCACTCGCCGCGGATGACGATGTCACCGGCCACGTCCAACGAGGCGCAGAAGGTCCAAGGGTGTTCCCCGGTGGTTGTTTGGTAGCAGCCGTCGGCTGTAAGCGCAGTGGGCTGCACGAGCAAAACAGACAAATGAATATGAGTGTTTTTTTATCACAAACGTTTTGATATCTTGTCAGATCGCTGAAGGCTAGTTACTGCGCCACCGCACAGGCGCGCAGGTCAGACTCATCTATACTAATAAAATGAAGCTGTCTGTCCCACTATGAGGGCCCCTGACGGGGGATAGCCGTGTCGCGTGTCGATTTTAAGAAAAGGTCCATGTCGTGTGTCGATTTTAAGAAAAGGTCCATGTCGTGTGTCGATTTTAAGACAAGGTCCATGTCGCGTGTCGCTAATTCTTATGTCGCATGTTGATTCTAAGACAACCCCAATGTCGCGTTGTCGATTTTAAAAATCGCAGTGTCGCCGTGTTGAAAAAGCCCCTCTGGGGCCCTACTATGCCGCGGCATGCAAGAGCGCATTGGCCCCAGCAGCCGCCTTGAACCTATATCCAACCGAACCATGGTCCGCCTTGGATGTATCAAAATTGTCGCTCTTAGATGTGTGAACGCTATCGCATGTGTCAACACTACCGCTGGGTGCTTATCACATTATCCCGCGCATAATATCGCTTTCGGGTGATTATCCCGCATGGTGACCATGTCTGCGGCCGGCTACCTGGCTTGGTGCCAACAGTAATAATATTTCTCCCAACGCCTTATCGCCCGAACCGTCATCAAAGCAAACAAATCCCGTACTGATAACCTGATAACCTAAAAACAAGACGTTACCGTTGTAAGACAGTTCGGAAAAGGTAACGGTTTATTCAGTTACACCATAACCATAAACGCCATAACCACAATAGGGAGCCGCTCGCTAGTCCCAATCCTTTCCTATAAACTCTTACAACCACCGGCTCACCTTATATCCACGGCCGCGAATCTCCACAATTCCTTGCTTCAGAGACACACGGAAGTTTCTGTCGAACTTTTTTGCGCTTTTCTTGTGCACACCGAATCCAGTGCCCACCCAGCCGACCTGGGGCGAGCCGTCTGGGCCGTCCTCGGTGTCAACACGCACTTGGAACTGGAAAACATAGACAGTTGCTCGTACTGTAAGCACACTGAGGAATAATCACCAGTCTGCCGGTGGCAAGATTCATCTAACATGTAGCGCCGTTGAGAGGCAGTTTCGATGACGGGGAAAACATAAAATGAAGATATATTCAATATTTATTGATAAGAAAGTGTAACGACATGTTATGGTCGAGTGGTAGCCAGCGACAGACACACCCGCGTGTGCCACGTTCTGTCCACGTGGTGTAATGTACGCCTTAATAATTTGACATTTAGGCACGAAACATCATACACAAATGTTGATGAGGCACGAGGCCACACTTTCCCATATCACCAGTGTGACAAATGAAGTCGTTGTATAAATAAAATAATGACCCAACTACATCGTCTCCACTTAAAAATTGAATATCTCTTTATTATTGAATGAGTAAATAGTAGATATTGTGGACCCCTTGGCACTTCTGGGTTAAACATACTCATTGGCGGACCAGGATCAGAGCGGATTAAACAGACTCATTGGCGGACCAGGATCAGAGCGGATTAAACAGACGCATTGGCGGACCAGGATCAGAGCGGATTAAACAGACTCATTGGCGGACCAGGATCAGAGCGGATTAAACATACTCATTGGCGGACAAGGATCAGAGCGGATTAAACAGACTGATTGATGGACCAGGATCAGAGCGGATTAAACAGACTCATTGGCGGACCAGGATTAGAGCGGATTAAGCAGACTCATTGGCGGACCAGGATCAGAGCGGATTAAACAGACTCATTGGCGGACCAGAATCAGAGCAGATTAAACAGACTCATTGGCGGACCAGGATCAGAGCGGATTAAACAGACTCATTGGCGGACCAGGATCAGAGCGGATTAAACAGACTCATTGGCGGACCAGGATCAGAGCGGATTAAACAGACTCATTGGCGGACCAGGATCAGAGCGGATTAAACAGACTCATTGGCGGACCAGGATCAGAGCGGATTAAACAGAATCATTGGCGGACCAGGATCAGAGCGGATTAAACACTCATTGGCGGACCAGGATCAGAGCGGATTAAGCACTCATTGGCGGACCAGGATCAGAGCGGAACGAAAGCGGATCAAGAGGAGTCTCCATGGTATCGAGACCCAACCACCAAGTCAGATGTAAATCTAGCTCTTGGGGAATAATTTTTACGAACTCAGCCCCCCTCCCTCCCCTCCACCCCCGCCAACGCTATCCCATCTTCGTTACTTCACCATAAAAATTCTGGATCTGGCATTGATTAGCGAAAGGTATTACCGAAACGATAACAGATCGCATATCTTCTCATCGACAAGTAATAACACGAACCTTGCATTGATCTCTAGACACTTCCTGGTATCTGCTGACGACAAATTTGTTGTTGGTACCCATGGTGAAGCTGTTTCCATCGAAGGTTGTCAGGGTGTTTGGCCCCACCACCCCGGCGGTACACAGTGGGGGCTCCGGCTCAGGCTCCGGACAACCTGAGTAACAAGACCAGTACGGAGCTCGCAACCTAAACTACATTCGGTCAACACATGAGACATTGTGTTACTATTAAGTCAAAATACTAATATTAACAAACACAAAATATATATATATTAGTGAAATTTCGAGATGATGTAATATTAATGGATATGTAAGTCAAAAGGCCATAAAACACAAAACCCTAAATTATCTTCTTCGTGCCCCATGTTTAGTCGTATGTGCCCTCCCCACCCTCCGCCCTGGTTGTCAGGAGGTCCTCTAAGAATCACTGAGCCTCCGGCGGTGCCCCTGCCCCCGCCCCCGCCCCCGCCCCCTCCTCCTTTTCCAAGAATTCCTGCACACGCCCATGACCAGCACAGCATCGTACGACCATGTACTGATGTCCATGACCAGCACAGCATCGTACGGCCATGTACTGATGTCCATGACCAGCACAGCATCGTACTGCCGTGTACTGATGCCCATGACCAGCACAGCATCGTACTGCCGTGTACTGATGCCCATGACCAGCACAGCATCGTACGGCCGTGTACTGATGCCCGTGACCAGCACAGCATCGTACGGCCGTGTACTGATGCCCATGACCAGCACAGCATCGTACGGCCGTGCACTGATGCCCATGACCAGCACAGCATCGTACGGCCGTGCACTGATGCCCATGACCAGCACAGCATCGTACGGCCGTGTACTGATGCCCATGACCAGCAAAGCATCGTACGGCCGTGCACTGATGCCCGTGACCAGCACAGCATCGTACGGCCGTGTACTGATGCCCATGACCAGCAAAGCATCGTACGGCCGTGCACTGATGCCCGTGACCAGCACAGCATCGTACGGCCGTGTACTGATGCCCGTGACCAGCACAGCATCGTACGGCCGTGTACTGATGCCCGTGACCAGCACAGCATCGTACGGCCGTGTACTGATGCCCATGACCAGCACAGCATCGTACGGCCGTGTACTGATGCCCGTGACCAGCACAGCATCGTACGGCCGTGCACTGATGCCCAAGACCAGCACAGTATCGTACGGCCGTGTACTGATGCCCATGACCAGCACAGCATCGTACGGCCGTGCACTGATGCCCATGACCAGCACAGCATCGTACGGCCGTGTACTGATGCCCATGACCAGCACAGCATCGTACGACCATGTACTGATGCCCGTGACCAGCACAGCATCGTACGGCCGTGCACTGATGCCCATGACCAGCACAGCATCGTACGGCCGTGCACTGATGCCCGTGACCAGCACAGCATCGTACGGCCGTGTACTGATGCCCATGACCAGCACAGCATCGTACGGCCGTGTACTGATGCCCATGACCAGCACAGCATCGTACGGCCGTGTGCTGATGCCCATGACCAGCACAGCATCGTACGGCCGTGCACTGATGCCCATGACCAGCACAGCATCGTACGGCCGTGCACTGATGCACATGACCAGCACAGCATCGTACTGCCGTGTGCTGATGCCAATGACCAGCACAGCATCGTACGGCCGTGTACTGATGCCCATGACCAGCACAGCTTCGTACGGCCGTGTACTGATGCCCGTGACCAGCACAGCATCGTAAGGCCGTGTGCTGATGCCCATGACCAGCACAGCATCGTACGGCCGTGTACTGATGCCCATGACCAGCACAGCATCGTACGGCCGTGCGCTGATGCCCATGACCAGCACAGCATCGTATGGCCGTGCACTGATGTCCATGACCAGCACAGCATCGTACGACCGTGTACTGATGCCCATGACCAGCACAGCATCGTACTGCCGTGTACTGATGCCCATGACCAGCACAGCATCGTACGGCCGTGTACTGATGCCCATGACCAGCACAGCATCGTACGGCCGTGTACTGATGCCCATGACCAGCACAGCATCGTACGGCCGTGCACTGATGCCCATGACCAGCACAGCATCGTACGGCCGTGTACTGATGCCCGTGACCAGCACAGCATCGTACGGCCATGTACTGATGCCCGTGACCAGCACAGCATCGTACGGCCGTGCACTGATGCCCATGACCAGCACAGCATCGTACGGCCGTGTACTGATGCCCATGACCAGCACAGCATCGTACGGCCGTGTACTGATGCCCGTGACCAGCACAGCATCGTACGGCCGTGCACTGATGCCGCACCGTCGGAAACAAAATGAAAGTGAGAGGACAGACGCAATTCAAACTTGTGACCGGGTGGGGAAAGGGACGAGAAGGGGGATGGGGGGGGGGGAGGGGCAGAAAGCTTGCGACGGAGCAGAGGAAGGGGGGTGAGGGGGGGGGTGGGAGCTGAACACGTGAAGTCATTCATTGTTGGCGGACAGCCGACGAGCATATTATAACGACCTTAACTATCTCTGTTGATATCGCGCTTCAGATCCTCAGTGTCGGAATTTGTGGGTCAATGTCGAATGTTGAGTATTCAGATATCCCTGTGTCGCGTGTCGCCATTGACCACTTCCAGCCCACCATGAACGTAAGAAATACTCCGAGGTGCACTGACCTGATCCGCATTCACACGTGCATTCGCATGCCCCGGGGCCTTGGGTGTCCTCGCACGTCTGAGCGGCTGACATGGAACCAAAACAAAACAACATCGCAGAAATCATGCACCAAATTATATATCACAGGCTTTTACACGAACTTTATTAGAAATTATTCTTTCTAAATTATCAGCATGATGACAACAACACGTTCTTACCGACATATCCAGCCAGACCAAGCAACATAAGTATAGCTACTCTCTTCATCATCTTGTCCGATTGTCGTGAGAAAGTGACGAAAAATATATAATCTGTGCTTATATACGCAGTAGATACTCGGTTAATGGCGTCTAATTAGTTATTAGATTCAACTAGCGGATCATCCCAATTACAATAGTTTAGTAGCCAGTCATCAATATGTCGCTTTCGGGATATATGAGCGCGCACGCCGTGCCTGCGCATCTATAGAGGGCAATCAGAGGTCAAGCAGCAAGCGACAGTTGCGCCCGCTTATAAAGGGAAATTGCCGCAGCCGTAAAATAAAAACGTCGCAGGAAAAAAATTGTATATTTTACTATATGTCTCTATATCAACACCTAAATTGCCCCTTAGTCGATTTTATGTCAAGGTTGGAGATCGATATAACGGACATAGACATAGAGGCTCTAACACTCTCCAGCAATCTGGGCGCTTTCTCTCAGTTGAATCGCCTAATATCATTGATGGGAGATACCGGTCTTTAGCGTCTGTGCGTCTCCTATTATCGCCCGTACGCATAAAAACAGTAATTTATAATTTTAATATGTTTACCAATGTCAGCGTCAAACGTTGTCACATTTTTCAATACAGCGTAATTAGATCAAGCTAGCCATAAAGTAGCAGGTATGGCCTGCTACGGTTTGACAGGTCAGTATACACATTCACTAATTTAGCCAAGGAGGGGACCTACGTTTTCCTGCTTCAATAACTGGTTAGTGTATTTGCTTGAATTTCTCTATTTAACTGTTAAGCCACTCTCAGAAAAACATGGGGACAAACATCGATTCACATCGAGTATTGTCAGATAACGGGATGTGTAACCCTTCACAAAACTACCGTTTGGCGTATGGAGATTAATTGGTTTCGGTAGAACACTTGAACCTGTAGTCCTATATAATTATATGGAAATTTTGCCGATACGTGTAACCAGACGCCACCAGCCAAGATAGATTCCAAATAAAAGCGGGGTTCATTCGAGTCACGTGTTCAACTCTGATTGGCTGATTGAGAACATCAAAAGCATCCGATCTCCCAGCAGAGGGCGTGCCGCTAACTGTCTTTCCCTCTGCGCCAGTTAACATTTAACTTGGGTCGTAAGCAAGAAATATTCGTGGACTATTTTCGTATCAAATGAAATGACCTTGCGGTGTTTTAGGCCAGTCTTGGGCGCCTGAAGGGTCGATAGCGCGAAGAACCCTGCGGCGACAATCCGGGGCTGGGGGGTGGGGGGGAGGAAACTGGCCCCCGATGGCGGTGCCAAGGTTCGAGCCCCCGACCTATTGATCAACATATCAGCTTGGGATATTGTAATGTTTTGCTGTTTATTCAGCAATACATGTACATACACGATACAAGATGTGTGCGGTTTATTGCAGCGATTTGTGGACACGAGGGACAGAGGTTCCTTGAGGACCGAGAGGTTTCTGCCGTCGGGACAGTGTACCAAATCACACAAAAATTGTTTCTTTATTCCCAGGTCACAATGAATTAAATGAAAACTCCCCGCATAAAATAGCAGGGGCGGATACATAATATAAATAGGGGATTTACAAATCCCCTCCCCATCATCTTCTTGGATCCGCCGCTGGACTGCAAATGCTTAGTACCTCGAGCTGCGTCAGTGTCAACGACAAGCTCTCGGCGTAGTCCTTCGCCATGTAGCCCGTCCCACTGTTCCTGCGCCATGTAGCCCATCCCACTGTTCCTGCGCCATGTAGCCCGTCCCACTGTTCCTGCGCCATGTAGCCCATCCCATTGTTCCTGCGCCATGTAGCCCGTCCCACTGTTCCTGCGCCATGTAGCCCGTCCCACTGTTCCTGCGCCATGTAGCCCATCCCACTGTTCCTGCGCCATGTAGCCCATCCCACTGTTCCTGCGCCATGTAGCCCGTCCCACTGTTCCTGCGCCATGTAGCCCGTCCCACTGTTCTTGCGCCATGTAGCCCGTCCCATTGTTCCTGCGCCATGTAGCCCGTCCCACTGTTCCTGCGCCATGTAGCCCGTCCCACTGTTCCTGCGCCATGTAGCCCGTCCCACTGTTCCTGCGCCATGTAGCCCGTCCCACTGTTCCTGCGCCATGTAGCCCGTCCCACTGTTCCTGCGCCATGTAGCCCGTCCCACTGTTCCTGCGCCATGTAGCCCGTCCCACTGTTCCTGCGCCATGTAGCCCGTCCCACTGTTCCTGCGCCATGTAGCCCGTCCCACTGTTCCTGCGCCATGTAGCCCGTCCCACTGTTCCTGCGCCATGTAGCCCGTCCCACTGTTCCTGCGCCATGTAGCCCGTCCCACTGTTCCTGCGCCATGTAGCCCGTCCCACTGTTCCTGCGCCATGTAGCCCGTCCCACTGTTCCTGCGCCATGTAGCCCGTCCCACTGTTCCTGCGCCATGTAGCCCGTCCCACTGTTCCTGCGCCATGTAGCCCGTCCCACTGTTTCTGCGCCATGTAGCCCGTCCCACTGTTCCTGCGCCATTTAGCCCGTCCCACTAATCCTGCGCCATGTAGCCCGTCCCACTGTTCCTGCGCCATGTAGCCCGTCCCACTGTTCCTGCGCCATGTAGCCCGTCCCACTGTTCCTGCGCCATGTAGCCCGTCCCACTGTTCCTGCGCCATGTAGCCCGTCCCACTGTTCCTGCGCCATGTAACCCGTCCCACTGTTCCTGCGCCATGTAGCCCGTCCCACTGTTCCTGCGCCATGTAGCCCGTCCCACTGTTCCTGCGCCATGTAGCCCGTCCCACTGTTCCTGCGCCATGTAGCCCGTCCCACTGCTCCTGCGCCATGTAGCCCCTCCCACTGTTCCTGCGCCATGTAGCCCGTCCCACTGTTCCTGCGCCATGTAGCCCGTCCCACTGTTCCTGCGCCATGTAGCCCGTCCCACTGTTCCTGCGCCATGTAGCCCGTCCCACTGTTCCTGCGCCATGTAGCCCGTCCCACTGCTCCTGCGCCATGTAGCCCCTCCCACTGTTCCTGCGCCATGTAGCCCGTCCCACTGTTCCTGCGCCATGTAGCCCGTCCCACTGTTCCTGCGCCATGTAGCCCGTCCCACTGCTCCTGCGCCATGTAGCCCGTCCCACTGCTCCTGCGCCATGTAGCCCGTCCCACTGTTCCTGCGCCATGTAACCCGTCCCACTGTTCCTGCGCCATGTAGCCCCTCCCACCGTTCAAACTGTTCCTGCGCCATGTAGCCCGTCCCACTGTTCCTGCGCCATGTAGCCCGTCCCACTGTTCCTGCGCCATGTAGCCCGTCCCACTGTTCCTGCGCCATGTAACCCGTCCCACTGCTCCTGCGCCATGTAGCCCGTCCCACTGTTCCTGCGCCATGTAACCCGTCCCACTGTTCCTGCGCCATGTAGCCCCTCCCACTGTTCAAACTGTTCCTGCGCCATGTAGCCCGTCCCACTGCTCCTGCGCCATGTAGCCCGTCCCACTGTTCCTGCGCCATGTAGCCCGTCCCACTGTTCCTGCGCCATGTAGCCCGTACCACTGTTCCTGCGCCATGTAGCCCGTCCCACTGTTCCTGCGCCATGTAGCCCGTCCCACTGCTCCTGCGCCATGTAGCCCGTCCCACTGTTCCTGCGCCATGTAGCCCGTCCCACTGTTCCTGCGCCATGTAGCCCGTCCCACTGTTCCTGCGCCATGTAGCCCGTCCCACTGTTCCTGCGCCATGTAGCCCATCCCACTGTTCCTGCGCCATGTAGCCCGTCCCACTGTTCCTGCGCCATGTAGCCCGTCCCACTGTTCCTGCGCCATGTAGCCCGTCCCACTGATCCTGCGCCATGTAGCCCGTCCCACTGTTCCTGCGCCATGTAGCCCGTCCCACTGTTCCTGCGCCATGTAGCCCGTCCCACTGTTCCTGCGCCATGTAGCCCGTCCCACTGTTCCTGCGCCATGTAGCCCGTCCCACTGTTCCTGCGCCATGTAACCCGTCCCACTGTTCCTTCGCCATGTAACCCGTCCCACTGTTCCTGCGCCATGTAGCCCGTCCCACTGTTCCTGCGCCATGTAGCCCGTCCCACTGTTCCTGCGCCATGTAGCCCGTCCCACTGTTCCTGCGCCATGTAGCCCATCCCACTGTTCCTGCGCCATGTAGCCCGTCCCACTGTTCCTGCGCCATGTAGCCCGTCCCACTGTTCCTGCGCCATGTAGCCCGTCCCACTGATCCTGCGCCATGTAGCCCGTCCCACTGTTCCTGCGCCATGTAGCCCGTCCCACTGTTCCTGGGCCATGTAGCCCGTCCCACTGTTCCTGCGCCATGTAGCCCGTCCCACTGTTCCTGCGCCATGTAGCCCGTCCCACTGTTCCTGCGCCATGTAGCCCGTCCCACTGTTCCTGCGCCATGTAGCCCGTCCCACTGTTCCTGCGCCATGTAGCCCGTCCCACTGTTCCTGCGCCATGTAGCCCGTCCCACTGTTCCTGCGCCATGTAGCCCGTCCCACTGCTCCTGCGCCATGTAGCCCCTCCCACTGTTCCTGCGCCATGTAGCCCGTCCCACTGTTCCTGCGCCATGTAGCCCGTCCCACTGTTCCTGCGCCATGTAGCCCGTCCCACTGTTCCTGCGCCATGTAGCCCGTCCCACTGTTCCTGCGCCATGTAGCCCGTCCCACTGCTCCTGCGCCATGTAGCCCCTCCCACTGTTCCTGCGCCATGTAGCCCGTCCCACTGTTCCTGCGCCATGTAGCCCGTCCCACTGTTCCTGCGCCATGTAGCCCGTCCCACTGCTCCTGCGCCATGTAGCCCGTCCCACTGCTCCTGCGCCATGTAGCCCGTCCCACTGTTCCTGCGCCATGTAACCCGTCCCACTGTTCCTGCGCCATGTAGCCCCTCCCACTGTTCAAACTGTTCCTGCGCCATGTAGCCCGTCCCACTGTTCCTGCGCCATGTAGCCCGTCCCACTGTTCCTGCGCCATGTAGCCCGTCCCACTGTTCCTGCGCCATGTAACCCGTCCCACTGCTCCTGCGCCATGTAGCCCGTCCCACTGTTCCTGCGCCATGTAACCCGTCCCACTGTTCCTGCGCCATGTAGCCCCTCCCACTGTTCAAACTGTTCCTGCGCCATGTAGCCCGTCCCACTGCTCCTGCGCCATGTAGCCCGTCCCACTGTTCCTGCGCCATGTAGCCCGTCCCACTGTTCCTGCGCCATGTAGCCCGTCCCACTGTTCCTGCGCCATGTAGCCCGTCCCACTGTTCCTGCGCCATGTAGCCCGTCCCACTGCTCCTGCGCCATGTAGCCCGTCCCACTGTTCCTGCGCCATGTAGCCCGTCCCACTGTTCCTGCGCCATGTAGCCCGTCCCACTGTTCCTGCGCCATGTAGCCCGTCCCACTGTTCCTGCGCCATGTAGCCCATCCCACTGTTCCTGCGCCATGTAGCCCGTCCCACTGTTCCTGCGCCATGTAGCCCGTCCCACTGTTCCTGCGCCATGTAGCCCGTCCCACTGATCCTGCGCCATGTAGCCCGTCCCACTGTTCCTGCGCCATGTAGCCCGTCCCACTGTTCCTGCGCCATGTAGCCCGTCCCACTGTTCCTGCGCCATGTAGCCCGTCCCACTGTATCTGCGCCATGTAGCCCGTCCCACTGTTCCTGCGCCATGTAACCCGTCCCACTGTTCCTTCGCCATGTAACCCGTCCCACTGTTCCTGCGCCATGTAGCCCGTCCCACTGTTCCTGCGCCATGTAGCCCGTCCCACTGTTCCTGCGCCATGTAGCCCGTCCCACTGTTCCTGCGCCATGTAGCCCATCCCACTGTTCCTGCGCCATGTAGCCCGTCCCACTGTTCCTGCGCCATGTAGCCCGTCCCACTGTTCCTGCGCCATGTAGCCCGTCCCACTGATCCTGCGCCATGTAGCCCGTCCCACTGTTCCTGCGCCATGTAGCCCGTCCCACTGTTCCTGCGCCATGTAGCCCGTCCCACTGTTCCTGCGCCATGTAGCCCGTCCCACTGTTCCTGCGCCATGTAGCCCGTCCCACTGTTCCTGCGCCATGTAGCCCGTCCCACTGTTCCTGCGCCATGTAGCCCGTCCCATTGTTTCTGCGCCATGTAGCCCGTCCCACAGTTCCTGCGCCATGTAGCCCGTCCCATTGTTACTGCGCCATGCAACCCGTCCCACTGTTCCTGCGCCATGCAACCCGCCCCACTGTTCCTGCGCCATGTAGCCCGTCCCACTGTTCCTGCGCCATATAGCCCGTCCCACTGTTCCTGCGCCATGTAGCCCGTTCCACTATTCCTGCGCTATGTAGCCCGTCCCACTGTTCCTGCGCCATGTAGCCCCTCCCACTGTTCCCACTGTTCCTGCGCCATGTAGCCCCTCCCACTGTTCCCACTGTTCCTGCGCCATGTAGCCCCTCCCACTGTTCCCACTGTTCCTGCGCCATGTAGCCCGTCTCACTGTTCCTGCGCCATGTCGCCCGTCCCACTGTTCCCACTGTTCCTGCGCCATGTAGCCCCTCCCACTGTTCCCACTGTTCCTGCGCCATGTAACCCGTCCCACTGTTCCTGCGCCATGTAGCCCGTCCCACTGTTCCTGCGCCATGTAGCCCCTCCCACTGTTCCTGCGCAATGTAGCCCGTCCCACTGTTCCTGCGCCATGTAGGCCGTCCCACTGTTCCTGCGCCATGTAACCCGTCCCACTCTTCCTGCGCCATGTAGCCCGTCTCACCGTTCCTGCGCCATGTAACCCGTCCCACTCTTCCTGCGCCATGTAGCCCGCCCCATTGTTCCCACTCTTCCTGCGCCATGTAACCCGTCCCACTGTTCCCATTGTTCCTTCGCCATGTAGCCCGTCCCACTGTTCCTGCGCCATGTAGCCCGTCCCACTGTTCCTGCGCAATGTAGCCCGTCCCACTGTTCCTGCGCCATGTAGCCCGTCCCACTGTTCCTGCGCCATGTAGCCCGTCCAATTGTTCCTGCGCCATGTAGCACGTCCCATTGTTCCTGCGCCATGCAACCCGTCCCACTGTTCCTGCGCCATGTAACCCGTCCCACTCTTCCTGGGCCATGTAGCCCGTCGCACTCTTCCTTCGCCATGTAATCCGTCCCACTCTTCCTGCGCCATGTAGCCAGCCCCACTGTTCCCACTCTTCCTGCGCCATGTAACCCGTCCCACTGTTCCCACTGTTCCTGCGCCATGTAGCCCGTCCCACTGTTCCTGCGCCATGTAGCCCGTCCCACTGTTCCTGCGCCATGTAACCCGTCCCACTGTTCTGGCGCCATGTAGCCCGTCCCACTGTTCCTGCGCCATGTAGCCCGTCCCACTGTTCCTGCGCCATGTAGCCCGTCCCACTGTTCCCGCGCCATGTAGCCCGTCCCACTGTTACCACGGTTCCTTTAGCCATGTAGCCCGTCCCACTGTTCCTGCGCCATGTAGCCCGTCCCACTGTTCCCGCGCCATGTAGCCCGTCCCATTGTTCCTGCGCCATGTAGCCCGTCCCACTGTTCCCGCGCCATGTAGCCCGTCCCACTGTTACCACTGTTCCTTTAGCCATGTAGCCCGTCCCACTGTTACCACTGTTCCTGCGCCATGTAGCCCGTCCCACTGTTACCACTGTTCCTGCGCCATGTAGCCCGTCCCACTGTTCCCACCGTTCTTGCGCCATGTAGCCCGTCCCACAGTTCCTGCGCCATGTAGCCCGTCCCACCGTTCCTGTGCCATGTAGCCCGTCCCACTGTTCCTTCGCCAAGTAACCCGTCCCACTGTTCCTGCGCCATGTAGCCCGTCCCACTGTTCCTGCGCCATGTAGCCCGCCCCACTGTTCCTGCGCCATGTAACCCGTCCCACTGTTACCACTGTTCCTGCGCCATGTAGCCCGTCCCACTGTTCCCACCGTTCTTGCGCCATGTAGCCCGTCCCACAGTTACCACTGTTCCTGCGCCATGTAGCCCGTCCCACTGTTCCCACCGTTCTTGCGCCATGTAGCCCGTCCCACAGTTCCTGCGCCATGTAGCCCGTCCCACCGTTCCTGTGCCATGCAGCCCGTCCCATTGTTCCTGCGCCTTGTAGCCCGTCCCACTATTCCTGCGCCATGTAACCCGACCCAATGTTCCTGCGCCATATAGCCCGTCCCACTGTTCCTGCGACATGTAACCCGTCCCACTGTTCCTACGCCATGTAGCCCGTCCCACTGTTCCTGCGCCATGTAGCCCGTCCCACTGTTCCTTCGCCATGTAGCCCGTCCCATTGTTCCTGCGCCATGTAGCCCGTCCCATTGTTCCTGCGCCATGTAGCCCGTCCCACTGTTCCTGCGCCATGTAGCCCGTCCCACTGTTCTTGCGCCATGTACCCCGTCCCACTCTTCCTTCGCCATGTAACCCGTCCCACTGTTCTTGCGCCATGTAGCCCGTCCCACTGTTCCTGCGCCATGTAGCCCGTCCCACTCTTCCTTCGCCATGTAACCCGTCCCACTGTTCCTGCGCCATGTAACCCGTCCCACTGTTCCTGCGCCATGTAGCCCGTCCCACTGTTCCTGCGCCATGTAGCCCGTCCCACTGTTCCTGCGCCATGTAGCCCGTCCCACTGTTCCTGCGCCATGTAGCCCGTCCCACTGTTCCTGCGCCATGTAGCCCGTCCCACTGTTCCTGCGCCATGTAGCCCGTCCCACTGTTCCTGCGCCATGTAGCCCGTCCCATTGTTTCTGCGCCATGTAGCCCGTCCCACAGTTCCTGCGCCATGTAGCCCGTCCCATTGTTACTGCGCCATGCAACCCGTCCCACTGTTCCTGCGCCATGCAACCCGCCCCACTGTTCCTGCGCCATGTAGCCGTCCCACTGTTCCTGCGCCATATAGCCCGTCCCACTGTTCCTGCGCCATGTAGCCCGTCCCACTATTCCTGCGCCATGTAGCCCGTCCCACTGTTCCTGCGCCATGTAGCCCCTCCCACTGTTCCCACTGTTCCTGTGCCATGTAGCCCCTCCCACTGTTCTCACTGTTCCTGCGCCATGTAGCCCCTCCCACTGTTCAAACTGTTCCTGCGCCATGTAGCCCCTCCCACTGTTCCCACTGTTCCTGCGCCATGTAGCCCTTCCCACTGTTCCTGCGCCATGTAGCCCGTCCCACTGTTCCCACTGTTCCTGCGCCATGTAGCGCGTCCAACTGTTCCCGCTATTCCTGCGCCATGTAACCCGTCCCACTGTTCCTGCGCCATGTAACCCGCCCCACTGTTCCTGCGCCATGTAGCCCGTCCCACTGTTCCTGCGCCATGTAGCCCCTCCTACTGTTCAAACTGTTCCTGCGCCATGTCGGCCGTCCCACTGTTCCTGCGCCATGTAACCCGTCCCACTCTTCCTGCGCCATGTAGCCCGTCTCACTGTTCCTGCGCCATGTAACCCGTCCCACTGTTCCTGCGCCATGTAGCCCGTCCCACTGTTCCTGCGCCATGTAGCCCGTCCCACTGTTCCTTCGCCATGTAGCCCGTCCCATTGTTCCTGCGCCATGTAGCCCGTCCCATTGTTCCTGCGCCATGTAGCCCGTCCCACTGTTCCTGCGCCATGTAGCCCGTCCCACTGTTCCTGCGCCATGTACCCCGTCCCACTCTTCCTTCGCCATGTAACCCGTCCCACTGTTTTTGCGCCATGTAGCCCGTCCCACTGTTCCTGCGCCATGTAGCCCGTCCCACTGTTCCTGCGCCATGTAGCCCCTCCCACTGTTCCTGCGCCATGTAACCCGTCCCACTGTTCCTGCGCCATGTAGCCCGTCCCACTGTTCCTGCGCCATGTAGCCCGTCCCATTGTTCCTGCGCCATGTAGCCCGTCCCACTGTTCCTGCGCCATGCAGCCCGTCCCACTGTTCCTGCGCCATGTAGCCCGTCCCATTGTTCCTGCGCCATGTAGCCCGTCCCACTGTTCCCGCGCCATGTAGCCCGTCCCACTGTTACCACTGTTCCTTTAGCCATGTAGCCCGTCCCACTGTTACCACTGTTCCTGCGCCATGTAGCCCGTCCCACTGTTACCACTGTTCCTGCGCCATGTAGCCCGTCCCACTGTTCCCACCGTTCTTGCGCCATGTAGCCCGTCCCACAGTTCCTGCGCCATGTAGCCCGTCCCACCGTTCCTGTGCCATGTAGCCCGTCCCACTGTTCCTTCGCCATGTAACCCGTCCCACTGTTCCTGCGCCATGTAGCCCGTCCCACTGTTCCTGCGCCATGTAGCCCGCCCCACTGTTCCTGCGCCATGTAACCCGTCCCACTGTTACCACTGTTCCTGCGCCATGTAGCCCGTCCCACTGTTCCCACCGTTCTTGCGCCATGTAGCCCGTCCCACAGTTACCACTGTTCCTGCGCCATGTAGCCCGTCCCACTGTTCCCACCGTTCTTGCGCCATGTAGCCCGTCCCACAGTTCCTGCGCCATGTAGCCCGTCCCACCGTTCCTGTGCCACGTAGCCCGTCCCATTGTTCCTGCGCCTTGTAGCCCGTCCCACTATTCCTGCGCCATGTAACCCGACCCAATGTTCCTGCGCCATATAGCCCGTCCCACTGTTCCTGCGACATGTAACCCGTCCCACTGTTCCTACGCCATGTAGCCCGTCCCACTGTTCCTGCGCCATGTAGCCCGTCCCACTGTTCCTTCGCCATGTAGCCCGTCCCATTGTTCCTGCGCCATGTAGCCCGTCCCATTGTTCCTGCGCCATGTAGCCCGTCCCACTGTTCCTGCGCCATGTAGCCCGTCCCACTGTTCTTGCGCCATGTACCCCGTCCCACTCTTCCTTCGCCATGTAACCCGTCCCACTGTTCTTGCGCCATGTAGCCCGTCCCACTGTTCCTGCGCCATGTAGCCCGTCCCACTGTTCCTTCGCCATGTAACCCGTCCCACTGTTCCTGCGCCATGTAACCCGTCCCACTGTTCCTGCGCCATGTAGCCCGTCCCACTGTTCCTGCGCCATGTAGCCCGTCCCACTGTTCCTGCGCCATGTAGCCCGTCCCACTGTTCCTGCGCCATGTAGCCCGTCCCACTGTTCCTGCGCCATGTAGCCCGTCCCACTGTTCCTGCGCCATGTAGCCCGTCCCACTGTTCCTGCGCCATGTAGCCCGTCCCATTGTTTCTGCGCCATGTAGCCCGTCCCACAGTTCCTGCGCCATGTAGCCCGTCCCATTGTTACTGCGCCATGCAACCCGTCCCACTGTTCCTGCGCCATGCAACCCGCCCCACTGTTCCTGCGCCATGTAGCCGTCCCACTGTTCCTGCGCCATATAGCCCGTCCCACTGTTCCTGCGCCATGTAGCCCGTCCCACTATTCCTGCGCCATGTAGCCCGTCCCACTGTTCCTGCGCCATGTAGCCCCTCCCACTGTTCCCACTGTTCCTGTGCCATGTAGCCCCTCCCACTGTTCTCACTGTTCCTGCGCCATGTAGCCCCTCCCACTGTTCAAACTGTTCCTGCGCCATGTAGCCCCTCCCACTGTTCCCACTGTTCCTGCGCCATGTAGCCCGTCCCACTGTTCCTGCGCCATGTAGCCCGTCCCACTGTTCCCACTGTTCCTGCGCCATGTAGCGCGTCCAACTGTTCCCGCTATTCCTGCGCCATGTAACCCGTCCCACTGTTCCTGCGCCATGTAACCCGCCCCACTGTTCCTGCGCCATGTAGCCCGTCCCACTGTTCCTGCGCCATGTAGCCCCTCCCACTGTTCAAACTGTTCCTGCGCCATGTCGGCCGTCCCACTGTTCCTGCGCCATGTAACCCGTCCCACTCTTCCTGCGCCATGTAGCCCGTCTCACTGTTCCTGCGCCATGTAACCCGTCCCACTCTTCCTGCGCCATATAGCCCGTCCCACTGTTCCTGCGCCATGTAGCCCGTCCCACTGTTCCTTCGCCATGTAGCCCGTCCCATTGTTCCTGCGCCATGTAGCCCGTCCCATTGTTCCTGCGCCATGTAGCCCGTCCCACTGTTCCTGCGCCATGTAGCCCGTCCCACTGTTCCTGCGCCATGTACCCCGTCCCACTCTTCCTTCGCCATGTAACCCGTCCCACTGTTTTTGCGCCATGTAGCCCGTCCCACTGTTCCTGCGCCATGTAGCCCGTCCCACTGTTCCTGCGCCATGTAGCCCCTCCCACTGTTCCTGCGCCATGTAACCCGTCCCACTCTTCCTGCGCCATGTAGGCCGTCCCACTGTTCCTGCGCCATGTAACCCGTCCCACTGTTCCTGCGCCTTGTAGCCCGTCCCACTGTTCCTGCGCCATGTAGCCCGTCCCACTGTTCCTGCGCCATGTAGCCCGTCCCACTGTTCCTGCGCCATGTAGCCCGTCCCACTGTTCCTGCGCCATGTAACCCGTCCCACTCTTCCTGCGCCATGTAGCCCGTCCCACCCTTCTTTCGCCATGTAACCCGTCCCACTGTTCTTGCGCCAAATAACCCGTCCCACTGTTCCTTCGCCATGTAACCCGTCCCACTGTTCCTGCGCCATGTAACCCGTCCCACTGATCCTTCGCCATGTAACCCGTCCCACTGTTCTTGCGCCAGGTAACCCGTCCCACTGTTCCTTCGCCCTGTAACCCGTCCCACTGTTCCTGCGCCATGTAGCCCGTCCCACTGTTCCTGCGCCATGTAGCCCGTCCTACTGTTACCACTGTTCCTGCGCCATGTAGCCCGTCCCACTGTTCCCACCGTTCTTGCGCCATGTAGCCCGTCCCACAGTTCCTGCGCCATGTAGCCCGTCCCACCGTTCCTGTGCCATGTAGCCCGTCCCACTGTTCCTTCGCCATGTAACCCGTCCCACTGTTCCTGCGCCATGTAGCCCGTCCCACTGTTCCTGCGCCATGTAGCCCGCCCCACTGTTCCTGCGCCATATAGCCCGTCCTACTGTTCCTGCGCCATGTAACCCGATCCATTGTTCCTGCGCCTTGTAGCCCGTCCCACTATTCCTGCGCCATGTAACCCGACCCAATGTTCCTGCGCCATATAGCCCGTCCCACTGTTCCTGCGACATGTAACCCGTCCCACTGTTCCTACGCCATGTAGCCCGTCCCACTGTTCCTGCGCCATGTAGCCCGTCCCACTGTTCCTTCGCCATGTAGCCCGTCCCATTGTTCCTGCGCCATGTAGCCCGTCCCATTGTTCCTGCGCCATGTAGCCCGTCCCACTGTTCCTGCGCCATGTAGCCCGTCCCACTGTTCCTGCGCCATGTACCCCGTCCCACTCTTCCTTCGCCATGTAACCCGTCCCACTGTTCTTGCGCCATGTAGCCCGTCCCACTGTTCCTGCGCCATGTAGCCCGTCCCACTCTTCCTTCGCCATGTAACCCGTCCCACTGTTCCTGCGCCATGTAACCCGTCCCACTGTTCCTGCGCCATGTAGCCCGTCCCACTGTTCCTGCGCCATGTAGCCCGTCCCACTGTTCCTGCGCCATGTAGCCCGTCCCACTGTTCCTGCGCCATGTAGCCCGTCCCACTGTTCCTGCGCCATGTAGCCCGTCCCACTGTTCCTGCGCCATGTAGCCCGTCCCACTGTTCCTGCGCCATGTAGCCCGTCCCATTGTTTCTGCGCCATGTAGCCCGTCCCACAGTTCCTGCGCCATGTAGCCCGTCCCATTGTTACTGCGCCATGCAACCCGTCCCACTGTTCCTGCGCCATGCAACCCGCCCCACTGTTCCTGCGCCATGTAGCCGTCCCACTGTTCCTGCGCCATGTAGCCCGTCCCACTGTTCCTGCGCCATGTAGCCCGTCCCACTATTCCTGCGCCATGTAGCCCGTCCCACTGTTCCTGCGCCATGTAGCCCCTCCCACTGTTCCCACTGTTCCTGCGCCATGTAGCCCCTCCCACTGTTCTCACTGTTCCTGCGCCATGTAGCCCCTCCCACTGTTCAAACTGTTCCTGCGCCATGTAGCCCCTCCCACTGTTCCCACTGTTCCTGCGCCATGTAGCCCGTCCCACTGTTCCTGCGCCATGTAGCCCGTCCCACTGTTCCCACTGTTCCTGCGCCATGTAGCCCGTCCCACTGTTCCCACTGTTCCTGCGCCATGTAGCCCGTCCCACTGTTCCTGCGCCATGTAGCCCGTCCCACTGTTCCTGCGCCATGTAGCCCGTCCCATTGTTTCTGCGCCATGTAGCCCGTCCCACAGTTCCTGCGCCATGTAGCCCGTCCCATTGTTACTGCGCCATGCAACCCGTCCCACTGTTCCTGCGCCATGCAACCCGCCCCACTGTTCCTGCGCCATGTAGCCCGTCCCACTGTTCCTGCGCCATATAGCCCGTCCCACTGTTCCTGCGCCATGTAGCCCGTCCCACTATTCCTGCGCTATGTAGCCCGTCCCACTGTTCCTGCGCCATGTAGCCCCTCCCACTGTTCCCACTGTTCCTGCGCCATGTAGCCCCTCCCACTGTTCCCACTGTTCCTGCGCCATGTAGCCCCTCCCACTGTTCCCACTGTTCCTGCGCCATGTAGCCCGTCCCACTGTTCCTGCGCCATGTCGCCCGTCCCACTGTTCCCACTGTTCCTGCGCCATGTAGCCCCTCCCACTGTTCCCACTGTTCCTGCGCCATGTAACCCGTCCCACTGTTCCTGCGCCATGTAGCCCGTCCCACTGTTCCTGCGCCATGTAGCCCCTCCCACTGTTCCTGCGCAATGTAGCCCGTCCCACTGTTCCTGCGCCATGTAGGCCGTCCCACTGTTCCTGCGCCATGTAACCCGTCCCACTCTTCCTGCGCCATGTAGCCCGTCTCACCGTTCCTGCGCCATGTAACCCGTCCCACTCTTCCTGCGCCATGTAGCCCGCCCCATTGTTCCCACTCTTCCTGCGCCATGTAACCCGTCCCACTGTTCCCATTGTTCCTTCGCCATGTAGCCCGTCCCACTGTTCCTGCGCCATGTAGCCCGTCCCACTGTTCCTGCGCAATGTAGCCCGTCCCACTGTTCCTGCGCCATGTAGCCCGTCCCACTGTTCCTGCGCCATGTAGCCCGTCCAATTGTTCCTGCGCCATGTAGCACGTCCCATTGTTCCTGCGCCATGCAACCCGTCCCACTGTTCCTGCGCCATGTAACCCGTCCCACTCTTCCTGGGCCATGTAGCCCGTCGCACTCTTCCTTCGCCATGTAATCCGTCCCACTCTTCCTGCGCCATGTAGCCAGCCCCACTGTTCCCACTCTTCCTGCGCCATGTAACCCGTCCCACTGTTCCCACTGTTCCTGCGCCATGTAGCCCGTCCCACTGTTCCTGCGCCATGTAGCCCGTCCCACTGTTCCTGCGCCATGTAACCCGTCCCACTGTTCTGGCGCCATGTAGCCCGTCCCACTGTTCCTGCGCCATGTAGCCCGTCCCACTGTTCCTGCGCCATGTAGCCCGTCCCACTGTTCCCGCGCCATGTAGCCCGTCCCACTGTTACCACGGTTCCTTTAGCCATGTAGCCCGTCCCACTGTTCCTGCGCCATGTAGCCCGTCCCACTGTTCCCGCGCCATGTAGCCCGTCCCATTGTTCCTGCGCCATGTAGCCCGTCCCACTGTTCCCGCGCCATGTAGCCCGTCCCACTGTTACCACTGTTCCTTTAGCCATGTAGCCCGTCCCACTGTTACCACTGTTCCTGCGCCATGTAGCCCGTCCCACTGTTACCACTGTTCCTGCGCCATGTAGCCCGTCCCACTGTTCCCACCGTTCTTGCGCCATGTAGCCCGTCCCACAGTTCCTGCGCCATGTAGCCCGTCCCACCGTTCCTGTGCCATGTAGCCCGTCCCACTGTTCCTTCGCCAAGTAACCCGTCCCACTGTTCCTGCGCCATGTAGCCCGTCCCACTGTTCCTGCGCCATGTAGCCCGCCCCACTGTTCCTGCGCCATGTAACCCGTCCCACTGTTACCACTGTTCCTGCGCCATGTAGCCCGTCCCACTGTTCCCACCGTTCTTGCGCCATGTAGCCCGTCCCACAGTTACCACTGTTCCTGCGCCATGTAGCCCGTCCCACTGTTCCCACCGTTCTTGCGCCATGTAGCCCGTCCCACAGTTCCTGCGCCATGTAGCCCGTCCCACCGTTCCTGTGCCATGCAGCCCGTCCCATTGTTCCTGCGCCTTGTAGCCCGTCCCACTATTCCTGCGCCATGTAACCCGACCCAATGTTCCTGCGCCATATAGCCCGTCCCACTGTTCCTGCGACATGTAACCCGTCCCACTGTTCCTACGCCATGTAGCCCGTCCCACTGCTCCTGCGCCATGTAGCCCGTCCCACTGTTCCTTCGCCATGTAGCCCGTCCCATTCTTCCTGCGCCATGTAGCCCGTCCCATTGTTCCTGCGCCATGTAGCCCGTCCCACTGTTCCTGCGCCATGTAGCCCGTCCCACTGTTCTTGCGCCATGTACCCCGTCCCACTCTTCCTTCGCCATGTAACCCGTCCCACTGTTCTTGCGCCATGTAGCCCGTCCCACTGTTCCTGCGCCATGTAGCCCGTCCCACTCTTCCTTCGCCATGTAACCCGTCCCACTGTTCCTGCGCCATGTAACCCGTCCCACTGTTCCTGCGCCATGTAGCCCGTCCCACTGTTCCTGCGCCATGTAGCCCGTCCCACTGTTCCTGCGCCATGTAGCCCGTCCCACTGTTCCTGCGCCATGTAGCCCGTCCCACTGTTCCTGCGCCATGTAGCCCGTCCCACTGTTCCTGCGCCATGTAGCCCGTCCCACTGTTCCTGCGCCATGTAGCCCGTCCCATTGTTTCTGCGCCATGTAGCCCGTCCCACAGTTCCTGCGCCATGTAGCCCGCCCCATTGTTACTGCGCCATGCAACCCGTCCCACTGTTCCTGCGCCATGCAACCCGCCCCACTGTTCCTGCGCCATGTAGCCGTCCCACTGTTCCTGCGCCATATAGCCCGTCCCACTGTTCCTGCGCCATGTAGCCCGTCCCACTATTCCTGCGCCATGTAGCCCGTCCCACTGTTCCTGCGCCATGTAGCCCCTCCCACTGTTCCCACTGTTCCTGTGCCATGTAGCCCCTCCCACTGTTCTCACTGTTCCTGCGCCATGTAGCCCCTCCCACTGTTCAAACTGTTCCTGCGCCATGTAGCCCCTCCCACTGTTCCCACTGTTCCTGCGCCATGTAGCCCGTCCCACTGTTCCTGCGCCATGTAGCCCGTCCCACTGTTCCCACTGTTCCTGCGCCATGTAGCGCGTCCAACTGTTCCCGCTATTCCTGCGCCATGTAACCCGTCCCACTGTTCCTGCGCCATGTAACCCGCCCCACTGTTCCTGCGCCATGTAGCCCGTCCCACTGTTCCTGCGCCATGTAGCCCCTCCTACTGTTCAAACTGTTCCTGCGCCATGTCGGCCGTCCCACTGTTCCTGCGCCATGTAACCCGTCCCACTCTTCCTGCGCCATGTAGCCCGTCTCACTGTTCCTGCGCCATGTAACCCGTCCCACTGTTCCTGCGCCATGTAGCCCGTCCCACTGTTCCTGCGCCATGTAGCCCGTCCCACTGTTCCTTCGCCATGTAGCCCGTCCCATTGTTCCTGCGCCATGTAGCCCGTCCCATTGTTCCTGCGCCATGTAGCCCGTCCCACTGTTCCTGCGCCATGTAGCCCGTCCCACTGTTCCTGCGCCATGTACCCCGTCCCACTCTTCCTTCGCCATGTAACCCGTCCCACTGTTTTTGCGCCATGTAGCCCGTCCCACTGTTCCTGCGCCATGTAGCCCGTCCCACTGTTCCTGCGCCATGTAGCCCCTCCCACTGTTCCTGCGCCATGTAACCCGTCCCACTGTTCCTGCGCCATGTAGCCCGTCCCACTGTTCCTGCGCCATGTAGCCCGTCCCATTGTTCCTGCGCCATGTAGCCCGTCCCACTGTTCCTGCGCCATGTAGCCCGTCCCACTGTTCCTGCGCCATGTAGCCCGTCCCATTGTTCCTGCGCCATGTAGCCCGTCCCACTGTTCCCGCGCCATGTAGCCCGTCCCACTGTTACCACTGTTCCTTTAGCCATGTAGCCCGTCCCACTGTTACCACTGTTCCTGCGCCATGTAGCCCGTCCCACTGTTACCACTGTTCCTGCGCCATGTAGCCCGTCCCACTGTTCCCAACGTTCTTGCGCCATGTAGCCCGTCCCACAGTTCCTGCGCCATGTAGCCCGTCCCACCGTTCCTGTGCCATGTAGCCCGTCCCACTGTTCCTTCGCCATGTAACCCGTCCCACTGTTCCTGCGCCATGTAGCCCGTCCCACTGTTCCTGCGCCATGTAGCCCGCCCCACTGTTCCTGCGCCATGTAACCCGTCCCACTGTTACCACTGTTCCTGCGCCATGTAGCCCGTCCCACTGTTCCCACCGTTCTTGCGCCATGTAGCCCGTCCCACAGTTACCACTGTTCCTGCGCCATGTAGCCCGTCCCACTGTTCCCACCGTTCTTGCGCCATGTAGCCCGTCCCACAGTTCCTGCGCCATGTAGCCCGTCCCACCGTTCCTGTGCCACGTAGCCCGTCCCATTGTTCCTGCGCCTTGTAGCCCGTCCCACTATTCCTGCGCCATGTAACCCGACCCAATGTTCCTGCGCCATATAGCCCGTCCCACTGTTCCTGCGACATGTAACCCGTCCCACTGTTCCTACGCCATGTAGCCCGTCCCACTGTTCCTGCGCCATGTAGCCCGTCCCACTGTTCCTTCGCCATGTAGCCCGTCCCATTGTTCCTGCGCCATGTAGCCCGTCCCATTGTTCCTGCGCCATGTAGCCCGTCCCACTGTTCCTGCGCCATGTAGCCCGTCCCACTGTTCTTGCGCCATGTACCCCGTCCCACTCTTCCTTCGCCATGTAACCCGTCCCACTGTTCTTGCGCCATGTAGCCCGTCCCACTGTTCCTGCGCCATGTAGCCCGTCCCACTCTTCCTTCGCCATGTAACCCGTCCCACTGTTCCTGCGCCATGTAACCCGTCCCACTGTTCCTGCGCCATGTAGCCCGTCCCACTGTTCCTGCGCCATGTAGCCCGTCCCTCTGTTCCTGCGCCATGTAGCCCGTCCCACTGTTCCTGCGCCATGTAGCCCGTCCCACTGTTCCTGCGCCATGTAGCCCGTCCCACTGTTCCTGCGCCATGTAGCCCGTCCCACTGTTCCTGCGCCATGTAGCCCGTCCCATTGTTTCTGCGCCATGTAGCCCGTCCCACAGTTCCTGCGCCATGTAGCCCGTCCCATTGTTACTGCGCCATGCAACCCGTCCCACTGTTCCTGCGCCATGCAACCCGCCCCACTGTTCCTGCGCCATGTAGCCGTCCCACTGTTCCTGCGCCATATAGCCCGTCCCACTGTTCCTGCGCCATGTAGCCCGTCCCACTATTCCTGCGCCATGTAGCCCGTCCCACTGTTCCTGCGCCATGTAGCCCCTCCCACTGTTCCCACTGTTCCTGTGCCATGTAGCCCCTCCCACTGTTCTCACTGTTCCTGCGCCATGTAGCCCCTCCCACTGTTCAAACTGTTCCTGCGCCATGTAGCCCCTCCCACTGTTCCCACTGTTCCTGCGCCATGTAGCCCGTCCCACTGTTCCTGCGCCATGTAGCCCGTCCCACTGTTCCCACTGTTCCTGCGCCATGTAGCGCGTCCAACTGTTCCCGCTATTCCTGCGCCATGTAACCCGTCCCACTGTTCCTGCGCCATGTAACCCGCCCCACTGTTCCTGCGCCATGTAGCCCGTCCCACTGTTCCTGCGCCATGTAGCCCCTCCCACTGTTCAAACTGTTCCTGCGCCATGTCGGCCGTCCCACTGTTCCTGCGCCATGTAACCCGTCCCACTCTTCCTGCGCCATGTAGCCCGTCTCACTGTTGCTGCGCCATGTAACCCGTCCCACTCTTCCTGCGCCATATAGCCCGTCCCACTGTTCCTGCGCCATGTAGCCCGTCCCACTGTTCCTTCGCCATGTAGCCCGTCCCATTGTTCCTGCGCCATGTAGCCCGTCCCATTGTTCCTGCGCCATGTAGCCCGTCCCACTGTTCCTGCGCCATGTAGCCCGTCCCACTGTTCCTGCGCCATGTACCCCGTCCCACTCTTCCTTCGCCATGTAACCCGTCCCACTGTTTTTGCGCCATGTAGCCCGTCCCACTGTTCCTGCGCCATGTAGCCCGTCCCACTGTTCCTTCGCCATGTAGCCCGTCCCATTGTTCCTGCGCCATGTAGCCCGTCCCATTGTTCCTGCGCCATGTAGCCCGTCCCACTGTTCCTGCGCCATGTAGCCCGTCCCACTGTTCCTGCGCCATGTACCCCGTCCCACTCTTCCTTCGCCATGTAACCCGTCCCACTGTTTTTGCGCCATGTAGCCCGTCCCACTGTTCCTGCGCCATGTAACCCGTCCCACTGTTCCTGCGCCATGTAGCCCGTCCCACTGTTCCTGCGCCATGTAGCCCCTCCCACTGTTCCTGCGCCATGTAACCCGTCCCACTCTTCCTGCGCCATGTAGGCCGTCCCACTGTTCCTGCGCCATGTAACCCGTCCCACTGTTCCTGCGCCTTGTAGCCCGTCCCACTGTTCCTGCGCCATGTAGCCCGTCCCACTGTTCCTGCGCCATGTAGCCCGTCCCACTGTTCCTGCGCCATGTAGCCCGTCCCACTGTTCCTGCGCCATGTAACCCGTCCCACTCTTCCTGCGCCATGTAGCCCGTCCCACCCTTCTTTCGCCATGTAACCCGTCCCACTGTTCTTGCGCCAAATAACCCGTCCCACTGTTCCTTCGCCATGTAACCCGTCCCACTGTTCCTGCGCCATGTAACCCGTCCCACTGTTCCTTCGCCATGTAACCCGTCCCACTGTTCTTGCGCCAGGTAACCCGTCCCACTGTTCCTTCGCCCTGTAACCCGTCCCACTGTTCCTGCGCCATGTAGCCCGTCCCACTGTTCCTGCGCCATGTAGCCCGTCCTACTGTTACCACTGTTCCTGCGCCATGTAGCCCGTCCCACTGTTCCCACCGTTCTTGCGCCATGTAGCCCGTCCCACAGTTCCTGCGCCATGTAGCCCGTCCCACCGTTCCTGTGCCATGTAGCCCGTCCCACTGTTCCTTCGCCATGTAACCCGTCCCACTGTTCCTGCGCCATGTAGCCCGTCCCACTGTTCCTGCGCCATGTAGCCCGCCCCACTGTTCCTGCGCCATATAGCCCGTCCTACTGTTCCTGCGCCATGTAACCCGATCCATTGTTCCTGCGCCTTGTAGCCCGTCCCACTATTCCTGCGCCATGTAACCCGACCCAATGTTCCTGCGCCATATAGCCCGTCCCACTGTTCCTGCGACATGTAACCCGTCCCACTGTTCCTACGCCATGTAGCCCGTCCCACTGTTCCTGCGCCATGTAGCCCGTCCCACTGTTCCTTCGCCATGTAGCCCGTCCCATTGTTCCTGCGCCATGTAGCCCGTCCCATTGTTCCTGCGCCATGTAGCCCGTCCCACTGTTCCTGCGCCATGTAGCCCGTCCCACTGTTCCTGCGCCATGTACCCCGTCCCACTCTTCCTTCGCCATGTAACCCGTCCCACTGTTCTTGCGCCATGTAGCCCGTCCCACTGTTCCTGCGCCATGTAGCCCGTCCCACTCTTCCTTCGCCATGTAACCCGTCCCACTGTTCCTGCGCCATGTAACCCGTCCCACTGTTCCTGCGCCATGTAGCCCGTCCCACTGTTCCTGCGCCATGTAGCCCGTCCCACTGTTCCTGCGCCATGTAGCCCGTCCCACTGTTCCTGCGCCATGTAGCCCGTCCCACTGTTCCTGCGCCATGTAGCCCGTCCCACTGTTCCTGCGCCATGTAGCCCGTCCCACTGTTCCTGCGCCATGTAGCCCGTCCCATTGTTTCTGCGCCATGTAGCCCGTCCCACAGTTCCTGCGCCATGTAGCCCGTCCCATTGTTACTGCGCCATGCAACCCGTCCCACTGTTCCTGCGCCATGCAACCCGCCCCACTGTTCCTGCGCCATGTAGCCGTCCCACTGTTCCTGCGCCATGTAGCCCGTCCCACTGTTCCTGCGCCATGTAGCCCGTCCCACTATTCCTGCGCCATGTAGCCCGTCCCACTGTTCCTGCGCCATGTAGCCCCTCCCACTGTTCCCACTGTTCCTGCGCCATGTAGCCCCTCCCACTGTTCTCACTGTTCCTGCGCCATGTGGCCCCTCCCACTGTTCAAACTGTTCCTGCGCCATGTAGCCCCTCCCACTGTTCCCACTGTTCCTGCGCCATGTAGCCCGTCCCACTGTTCCTGCGCCATGTAGCCCGTCCCACTGTTCCCACTGTTCCTGCGCCATGTAGCCCGTCCCACTGTTCCCGCTATTCCTGCGCCATGTAACCCGTCCCACTGTTCCTGCGCCATGTAACCCGTCCCACTGTTCCTGCGCCATGTAGCCCGTCCCACTGTTCCTGCGCCATGTAGCCCCTCCCACTGTTCAAACTGTTCCTGCGCCATGTAGGCCGTCCCACTGTTCCTGCGCCATGTAACCCGTCCCACTCTTCCTGCGCCATGTAGCCCGTCTCACTGTTCCTGCGCCATGTAACCCGTCCCACTCTTCCTGCGCCATGTAGCCCGTCCCACTGTTCCTGCGCCATGTAGCCCGTCCCACTGTTCCTTCGCCATGTAGCCCGTCCCATTGTTCCTGCGCCATGTAGCCCGTCCCATTGTTCCTGCGCCATGTAGCGCGTCCCACTGTTCCTGCGCCATGTAGCCCGTCCCACTGTTCCTGCGCCATGTACCCCGTCCCACTCTTCCTTCGCCATGTAACCCGTCCCACTGTTTTTGCGCCATGTAGCCCGTCCCACTGTTCCTGCGCCATGTAGCCCGTCCCACTCTTCCTGCGCCATGTAGCCCGTCCCACTGTTCCTGCGCCATGTAGGCCGTCCCACTGTTCCTGCGCCATGTAACCCGTCCCACTGTTTTTGCGCCATGTAGCCCGTCCCACTGTTCCTGCGCCATGTAGGCCGTCCCACTGTTCCTGCGCCATGTAACCCGTCCCACTGTTCCTGCGCCATGTAACCCGTCCCACTGTTCCTGCGCCATGTAGGCCGTCCCACTGCTCCTGCGCCATGTAACCCGTCCCACTCTTCCTGCGCCATGTAGGCCGTCCCACTGTTCCTGCGCCATGTAGCCCGTCCCACTGTTCCTGCGCCATGTAGCCCGTCCCACTGCTCCTGCGCCATGTAACCCGTCCCACCGTTCCTGCACCATGTAGCCCGTCCCACTCTTCCTGCGCCATGTAGCCCGTCCCACTCTTCCTGCGCCATGTAGGCCGTCCCACTGTTCCTGCGCCATGTAACCCGTCCCACTGTTCCTGCGCCATGTAGCCCGTCCCACTGTTCCTGCGCCATGTAGCCCGTCCCACTGTTCCTGCGCCATGTAGCCCGTCCCACTGTTCCTGCGCCATGTAGCCCGTCCCACTGTTCCTGCGCCATGTAACCCGTCCCACTCTTCCTGCGCCATGTAGCCCGTCCCACCCTTCTTTCGCCATGTAACCCGTCCCACTGTTCTTGCGCCAAATAACCCGTCCCACTGTTCCTTCGCCATGTAACCCGTCCCACTGTTCCTGCGCCATGTAACCCGTCCCACTGTTCCTTCGCCATGTAACCCGTCCCACTGTTCTTGCGCCAGGTAACCCGTCCCACTGTTCCTTCGCCCTGTAACCCGTCCCACTGTTCCTGCGCCATGTAGCCCGTCCCACTGTTCCTGCGCCATGTAGCCCGTCCTACTGTTCCTGCGCCATGTAGCCCGTCCCACTGTTCCTGCGCCATGTAGCCCGTCCCACTGTTCCTGCGCCATGTAACTCGTTCCACTGTTCTTGCGCCAGGTAACCCGTCCCACTGTTCCTGCGCCATGTAGCCCGTCCCACTGTTCCTGCGCCATGTAGCCCGTCCCACTGTTCCTGCGCCATGTAACCCGTCCCACTCTTCCTGCGCCATGTAGCCCGTCCCACCCTTCTTTCGCCATGTAACCCGTCCCACTGTTCTTGCGCCAAATAACCCGTCCCACTGTTCCTTCGCCATGTAACCCGTCCCACTGTTCCTGCGCCATGTAACCCGTCCCACTGTTCCTTCGCCATGTAACCCGTCCCACTGTTCTTGCGCCAGGTAACCCGTCCCACTGTTCCTTCGCCCTGTAACCCGTCCCACTGTTCCTGCGCCATGTAGCCCGTCCCACTGTTCCTGCGCCATGTAGCCCGTCCTACTGTTCCTGCGCCATGTAGCCCGTCCCACTGTTCCTGCGCCATGTAACCCGTCCCACTGTTCCTGCGCCATGTAACCCGTCCCACTGTTCTTGCGCCAGGTAACCCGTCCCACTGTTCCTTTGCCATGTAACCCGTCCCACGGTTCCTGCGCCATGTAACCCGTCCCACTGTTCCTTCGCCCTGTAACCCGTCCCACTGTTCCTTCGCCCTGTAACCCGTTCCACTGTTCCTGCGCCATGTAGCCCCTCCCACTGTTCTTGCGCCATGTAGCCCGTCCCACTGTCCCTGCGCCATGTAGCCCGTCCCACTGTTCCTGCGCCATGTAACCCGTCCCACGGTTCCTGCGCCATGTAGCCCGTCCCACCGTTCCTGCGCCATGTAGCCCGTCCCACTGTTCCTGCGCCATGTAGCCCGTCCCACTGTTCCTGCGCCATGTAGCCCGTCCCACTGTTCCTGCGCTATGTAGCCCGCCCCATTGTTCCTGCGCCATGTAACCCGTCCCACTGTTCCTGCGCCATGTAGCCCGTCCCGCTGTTCCCACTGTTCCTGCGCCATGTAGCCCGTCCCACTGTTCCTGCGCCAGGTAACCCGTCCCACTGTTCCTGCGCCATGTAGCTCGTCCCACTGTTCCTGCGCCATGTAACCCGTCTCGCTGTTCCTGCTCCATGTAACAAGTCCGGCTGTTCCTGCGCCATGTAGCCCGTCCCACTGTTCCTGCGCCATGTAGCCCGTCCCACTGTTCCTGCGCCATGTAGCCCGTCCCACTGTTCCTGCGCCATGTAGCCCGTCCCACTGTTCCTGCGCCATGTAGCCCGTCCCACTGTTCCTGCGCCATGTAGCCCGTCCCATTGTTCCTGCGCCATGTAGCCCGTCCCACTGTTCCTGCGCCATGTAGCCCGTCCCGCTGTTCCTGCGCCATGTAGCCCGTCCCACTGTTCCTGCGCCATGTAGCCCGTCCCACTGTTCCTGCGCCATGTAACCCGTCCCACTGTTCCTGCGCCATGTAGCCCGTCCCACTGTTCCTGCGCCATGTAGCCCGTCCCACTGTTCCTGCGCCATGTAACCCGTCTCGCTGTTCCTGCGCCATGTAACCCGTCCCGCTGTTCCTGCGCCATGTAGCCCGTCCCACTGTTCCTGCGCCATGTAGCCCGTCCCACTGTTCCTGCGCCATGTAGCCCGTCCCACTGTTCCTGCGCCATGTAGCCCGTCCCACTGTTCCTGCGCCATGTAGCCCGTCCCATTGTTCCTGCGCCATGTAGCCCGTCCCACTGTTCCTGCGCCATGTAGCCCGTCCCACTGTTCCTGCGCCAATAAACCCGTCCCACTGTTCCTGCGCCATGTAGCCCGTCCCACTGTTCCTGCGCCATGTAGCCCGTCCCACTGTTCCTGCGCCATGTAACCCGTCCCACTGTTCCTGCGCCATGTAGCCCGTCCCACTGTTCCTGCGCCATGTAGCCCGTCCCACTGTTCCTGCGCCATGTAGCCCGTCCCACTGTTCCTGCGCCATGTAGCCCGTCCCACTGTTCCTGCGCCATGTAGCCCGTCCCACTGTTCCTGCGCCATGTAGCCCGTCCCACTGTTCCTGCGCCATGTAGCCCGTCCCACTGTTCCTGCGCCATGTAACCCGTCCCACTGTTCCTGCGCCATGTAGCCCGTCCCACTGTTCCTGCGCCATGTAGCCCGTCCCACTGTTCCTGCGCCATGTAGCCCGTCCCACTTTTCCTATTATATCATAAATTAATGCAGTAATCAAATACCGAAGTTAAAATATTAAAAGCTGCTCATATTAATATGAAATGCAGCGGTGTTCTAGCATGGACATTTTGTAACAGACACAACGCTTTATATCATGAACAAATATGTTTTTAATTGATATGTATGAGCGGAATGCGCGAACCACACGGGGCGTCACGTCTTTCTCGTGTTACACCATAGTACAATGCTGCCCTCTACTGGCTTAGCCATTGAAAGCCCCTCTTCGGGAGAAGGCACCCCCCCCCCCCCGGGCCCCCAACGACCCCTCAACCCCCACCCCAACCATTACCCTCCGCGCACAGTGGTACCAGTTTACCGGTATGGGTCTGAACCCAGACACGGAGCGAAACCGAGCGAATATAACAGATTGTAATTTACATCTTGATTGACTGTCGCATTAATGGCCCGCAGTCAGTTAATTCCGACCTTGAAACAAACGCCCACTAATAGTCCCTGTAACCGGGTCACATGGTGGAGATGGGTTGGCGAATACCAAAGGCAGGAACGAGGCTGTTAGTGAATCAAAGATGGCTGATAAATCGATGTGGATAATGCGGAGATCGCGATGATTTATTGCTCGCTGTAAGCGTGGCATATAGAGACGAAATTGAGTGCTTGCGTGATGGCAGATAAAGCTCTCTGCCTCTCCTCTTCGTCATCTCTCCCTCAAGCTGTTTGCTGATAATTCAGTTAGAAATTGATCGCCCCTCGCGTAGCATCAATTTAGTGTTTTCTGTATTCTGTTTTATTTTTATGTACAGTATGATGATTGTAGATTTGCGTAGTCCTTGGAGTCGGATACCGAGGGTGTGTGCACCCGCTGACAAATTAACGTCACCGACCACTCACCGCTGTTATATATATGCTTCTTTTGCCTTTGGTATTTTGCCGTGATACAAGCATTTAATATTTTTATGTGTCCCCTGTAATCGATAGTATTAGAGATGTTTAGATTTGTGACGCCTTGAAATTGATCCATGGTAATGCATAGAGCAAGACCATCTGTCAGATAAAAGTTATGCGGAAAACCATCCTTCACATTTTATCGCCCATTGATGTAGTGGTGTCACGCGGTTAGATGGGGGTGCGGTGGGGGGGGGGGGGGCAGGGGGGTAGTCTGGGTAAGCATAAGAGCCGACGCGGGTCAGGGTACCTGGATATCGCAAAATGCGTAAATTAGGAAGATGAAAATGGTCCGGCATGTCAAGGTGCGAAGCCGGCGGTCCTGAGTTCGATTCCCCGTAGCGACGTCGATTCTCATATGTTCATTTATCCAAATTACCATCTAAATTAGTTATGTCCGTCTCATGTGCCAGAGCGTTCAAACATGTATATGGCTGTAAATATATATATATGTGTGTGAATTTACATATATATGACAAAGTGCAAAATGTAAGCAATTTAGTTCATGATCACCTTAATAAGAATTTTAAAAATACTTTGTAATTTGTTATAAATCTCACCTTACGATATCCTCACTAGTCAAAAATTCACGTTGTCAAGCAGATTGCCTTCACATATTGCTAAGTTCCATCTCGACAGCCCATCTTTCAACAAATTCAGATACCACAGTCGATCCAGTCACTTAGCCAGAAGTACGGCATTTCCGGATATCGATAGTGCCATATTCTAGCCACAATTGCACCATCTCCTAATGTGTTGCCTCGTATCCTCAGTTACAACATTGACGGTCTCGTCTCCTATTCCGAGTCACATCTCCTAATAGTGACAGTCTTGTCTCCTATTCCGAGTCTCATTTCCTAATAGTGACAGTCTTGTCTCCTATTCCGAGTCTCATCTCCTAATAGTGACAGTCTTGTCTCCTATTCCGAGTCTCATCTCCTAATAGTGACAGTCTTGTCTCCTATTCCGAGTCACATCTCCTAATAGTGACAGTCTTGTCTCCTATTCCGAGTCACATCTCCTAATAGTGACAGTCTTGTCTCCTATTCCGAGTCTCATCTCCTAATAGTGACAGTCTTGTCTCCTATTCCGAGTCTCATCTCCTAATAGTGACAGTCTTGTCTCCTATTCCGAGTCACATCGCCTAATAGTGACAGTCTTGTCTCCTATTCCGAGTCTCATCTCCTAATAGTGACAGTCTTGTCTCCTATTCCGAGTCACATCTCCTAATAGTGACAGTCTTGTCTCCTATTCCGAGTCACATCTCCTAATAGTGACAGTCTTGTCTCCTATTCCGAGTCTCATCTCCTAATAGTGACAGTCTTGTCTCCTATTCCGAGTCACATCTCCTAATAGTGACAGTCTTGTCTCCTATTCCGAGTCACATCTCCTAATAGTGACAGTCTTGTCTCCTATTCCGAGTCTCATCTCCTAATAGTGACAGTCTTGTCTCCTATTCCGAGTCACATCTCCTAATAGTGACAGTCTTGTCTCCTATTCCGAGTCTCATCTCCTAATAGTGACAGTCTTGTCTCCTATTCCGAGTCACATCTCCTAATAGTGACAGTCTTGTCTCCTATTCCGAGTCACATCTCCTAATAGTGACAGTCTTGTCTCCTATTCCGAGTCACATCTCCTAATAGTGACAGTCTTGTCTCCTATTCCGAGTCACATCTCCTAATAGTCTTGACTTCTATTCTGAGTCACACATCCTGATATTGATAGTTCTATCTTTGTTTCCGTATCACATCTCCTGATATTAATAGTCTCGTCTTCTATTTCGAGACACATCTCTTGATATTGACAGTCTCATCTTCTATTCCGAGTCACATCACTTGATATGAACTGTTTCGTCTTCTATTCCGAGTGACATATCCTGATATCGGTAATCTCGTCTTCTATTTCGAGTCACATATCCTGATATCGGTAGTCTCGTCTTTTAGCGTTATTTCGGGTCATATATCCTGATATCGGTAGTCTCGTCTTTTAGCGTTATTTCGGGTCACATATCCTGATATGGGTAGTCTCGTCTTTTAGCGTTATTTCGGGTCACATATCGTGATATTGACAGTCAGCAAGAAATGTCTGTACAATTACAAAATTGTACTCAATGGTTCACGTTGTGATAGAAACACAAAGCATCAGTTAACTATGGTTTGTTTCAGCAGAGGGTGGCGCTATTCTGTACAGGTCCGTCAGATTGGGTACTGAGCCACGTGCAGATCTTGCGGTCATCGAAACACGGTTCACAATAAAACCTAACGCCGCAATACATGTGGTTCCGCCATAGCCGCCACGACAGGAACGGTTCCTACGGTCTGGCCATACACTGTACGATCCGGGTGGACTGGTCGGTCAAAGGCTACGTCAATTCAGAGAGAACTGACTAATTTAGAAGTGGTTTATAGTAACAAATACCCCCCCCCCCCAAGAGATGGACTTGAAAGTCCATCTTTTTTTTTTTGGGGGGGGGGGTATTTGTTACCAAACTACTTCCAAATATAGATTTCCCAGTGGTTACTAAAGCCATTTATCAGATGCAATGATTTTACAATGCCTCTTATATGCCATAAATATTAATATCTAAAGTCACCACATTAAACTCAAGCAGCCAAATAAACCACTTCCAAATATACATTTTCCAGTGGTTACTAAAGCAATATCAGATGCAATGATTTTACAATGTCTCTTATGCCATAGATATTAATATCTAAAGTCACCACATTAAACTCAAGCAGAGAACGATCCATTTCCAAGTAGGAGTAGAGACTTGTGACGTCACAAGATGAACCGGTTTGAGAGCGCCTCGCTCGCTTCGACTGCCCGCGGTGTTTGAATGTAGCCTACGTGCGGCAGGGAAGCTCTAACTCAGATGTTTATTTCGGATAACATTAACTCATGATGAATATTCCACATCTAGATGTAGATAGACCTAGATCAATTACATTATAGGGGTGTCTTCTTGTTGGTTAGAGCAACATTCGTGGCACTGACAGAAAACAAACAGCTGCAGTGGCCAGTGCCACTGCCACTGCCAGTGTGTTGCCAGCATACGGGCTACGTTTCTTTCCAAAAATGAAAAGGGTGGGCTAGGCTACAGTAGTGGACGGGCCGTCGCGATGATGTTCGACGAATCGTAGACATACAATCTAGTTGTTCATGCACATTAAGAGGGAGGGAGGGCGGCATTTACCGACCTAGCTTAAAACGCACCAGCACAGGACATAAGAGATGGACTTTAAGATGAACCGGGTCACCAAAGACAGGATTATTTATCATAATGCAATGGTGTTGTCATAATGCACCCTAAACACGATTTGTCTCATGTGTATGAACCCCGCAGTCTGGACTGAATACGTAAAACATCCGACAAACAGAGCTATTACCCTCAACCGAGGTGCCCGAAACAGCGACATTATCTCCAACCAATGTGCCCCAGAGATATTACCCTCTACCGATGTGCCCCAAACTGCGACATTACCCCCAACCGATGTGCCCCAAACAGCGACATTACCCCCAACCGATGTGCCCCAAACTGCTACATTACCCCCAACCGATGTGCCCCAAACTGCGACATTACCCCCAACCGATGTGCCCCAAACTGCTACATTACCCCCAACCGATGTGCACCAAACTGCGACATTACCCCCAACCGATGTGCCCCAAACTGCGACATTACCCCCAACCGATGTGCCCCAAACTGCGACATTACCCCCAACCGATGTGCACCAAACTGCGACATTACCCCCAACCGATGTGCCCCAAACTGCTACATTACCCCCAACCGATGTGCCCCAAACTGCTACATTACCCCCAACCGATGTGCCCCAAACTGCGACATTACCCCCAACCGATGTGCACCAAACTGCTACATTACCCCCAACCGATGTGCCCCAAACTGCGACATTACCCCCAACCGATGTGCCCCAAACTGCGACATTACCCCCAACCGATGTGCACCAAACTGCGACATTACCCCAAACCGATGTGCCCCAAACTGCTACATTACCCCCAACCGATGTGCCCCAAACTGCGACATTACCCCCAACCGATGTGCACCAAACTGCTACATTACCCCCAACCGATGTGCCCCAAACTGCGACATTACCCCCAACCGATGTGCACCAAACTGCGACATTACCCCCAACCGATGTGCCCCAAACTGCGACATTACCCTCAACTGATGTGCCTAAAACTGCGACATTACCCCCAACCGATGTGCCCCAAACAGCGACATAACCCCCAACCGATGTGCCCCTAACTGCGACATTACCCTCAACTGATGTGCCTAAAACTGCGACATTACCCCCAACCGATGTGCACCAAACTGCGACATTACCCCCAACCGATGTGCACCAAACTGCTACATTACCCCCAACCGATGTGCACCAAACTGCTACATTACCCTCAACCGATGTGCCCCAAACTGCGACATTACCCCCAACCGATGTGCCCCAAACTGCTACATTACCCTCAACCGATGTGCACCAAACTGCGACATTACCCTAAACCGATGTGCCCCAAACTGCGACATTACCCTCAACTGATGTGCCCAAAACTGCGACATTACCCCCAACCAATGTGCACCAAACTGCGACATTACCCCCAACCGATGTGCACCAAACTGCTACATTACCCCCAACCGATGTGCACCAAACTGCTACATTACCCTCAACCGATGTGCCCCAAACTGCGACATTACCCCCAACCGATGTGCACCAAACTGCTACATTACCCTCAACCGATGTGCACCAAACTGCGACATTACCCTCAACCGATGTGCCCCAAACTGCGACATTACCCCCAACCGATGTGCCCCAAACTGCGACATTACCCTCAACCGATGTGCCCCAAACTGCTACATTACCCCCAACCGATGTGCCCCAAACTGCTACATTACCCTCAACCGATGTGCCCCAAACTGCGACATTACCCCCAACCGATGTGCCCCAAACTGCGACATTACCCTCAACCGATGTGCACCAAACTGCGACATTACCCCCAACCGATGTGCACCAAACTGCTACATTACCTCCAACCGATGTGCACCAAACTGCTACATTACCCTCAACCGATGTGCCCCAAACTGCGACATTACCCCCAACCGATGTGCACCAAACTGCTACATTACCCTCAACCGATGTGCACCAAACTGCGACATTACCCTCAACCGATGTGCCCCAAACTGCGACATTACCCCCAACCGATGTGCTCCAGACAGCGACATTACCCCCAACCGATGTGCCCCAAACTGCTACATTACCCCCAACCGATGTGCCCCAAACTGCTACATTACCCTCAACCGATGTGCCCCAAACTGCGACATTACCCCCAACCGATGTGCTCCAGACAGCGACATTACCCCCAACCGATGTGCCTCAAACTGCGACATTACCCCCAACCGATGTGCCCCAAACTGCGACATTACCCTCAACCGATGTGCCTCAAACTGCGACATTACCCTCAACCGATGTGCACCAAACTGCTACATTACCCCCAACCGATGTGCCCCAACTGCTACATTACCCCCAACCGATGTGCCCCAAACTGCTACATTACCCCCAACCGATGTGCCCCAAACTGCGACATTACCCTCAACCGATGTGCCCCAAACTGCTACATTACCCCCAACCGATGTGCCCCAAACTGCTACATTACCCCCAACCGATGTGCCCCAAACTGCGACATTACCCTCAACCGATGTGCCCCAAACTGCGACATTACCCCCAACCGATGTGCTCCAGACAGCGACATTACCCCCAACCGATGTGCCCCAAACTGCTACATTACCCCCAACCGATGTGCCCCAAACTGCTACATTACCCTCAACCGATGTGCCCCAAACTGCGACATTACCCCCAACCGATGTGCTCCAGACAGCGACATTACCCCCAACCGATGTGCCTCAAACTGCGACATTACCCTCAACCGATGTGCCCCAAACTGCGACATTACCCTCAACCGATGTGCCTCAAACTGCGACATTACCCTCAACCGATGTGCACCATACTGCTACATTACCCTCAACCGATGTGCCCCAAACTGCGAGATTACCCTCAACCGATGTGCCCCAAACTGCTACATTACCCCCAACCGATGTGCCCCAAACTGCGACATTACCCTCAACCGATGTGCCCCAAACTGCGACATTACCCCCAACCGATGTGCTCCAGACAGCGACATTAACCCCAACCGATGTGCCCCAAACTGCTACATTACCCCCAACCGATGTGCCCCAAACTGCTACATTACCCCCAACCGATGTGCCCCAAACTGCGACATTACCCTCAACCGATGTGCTCCAAACTGCGACATTACCCCCAACCGATGTGCTCCAGACAGCGACATTACCCCCAACCGATGTGCCCCAAACTGCTACATTACCCCCAACCGATGTGCCCCAAACTGCTACATTACCCCCAACCGATGTGCCCCAAACTGCTACATTACCCTCAACCGATGTGCCCCAAACTGCGACATTACCCCCAACCGATGTGCACCAAACTGCGACATTACCCTCAACCGATGTGCCCCAAACTGCGAGATTACCCTCAACCGATGTGCCCCAAACAGCGAGATTACCCTCAACCGATGTGCTCCAGACAGCGACATTACCCTCAACCGATGTGCCCCAAATTGCGACATTACCCCCAACCGATGTGCTCCAGACAGCGACATTACCCCCAACCGATGTGCCCCAAAATGCTACATTACCCCCAACCGATGTGCCCCAAACTGCGACATTACCCCCAACCGATGTGCTCCAGACAGCGACATTACCCTCAACCGATGTGCACCAAACTGCGACATTACCCCCAACCGATGTGCCCCAAACTGCTACATTACCCTCAACCGATGTGCCCCAAACTGCGACATTACCCCCAACCGATGTGCCCCAAAGTGCGACATTACCCCCAACCGATGTGCCCCAAACTGCTACATTACCCTCAACCGATGTGCCCCAAACTGCTACATTACCCTCAACCGATGTGCCCCAAACTGCGACATTACCCCCAACCGATGTGCCCCAAACTGCGACATTACCCTCAACCGATGTGCTCCAGACAGCGACATTACCCTCAACCGATGTGCCCCAAACTGCGACATTACCCTCAACTGATGTGCCCCAAACTGCTACATTACCCTCAACCGATGTGCCCCAAACTGCGACATTACCCCCAACCGATGTGCCCCAAACTACGACATTACCCTCAACCGATGTGCTCCAGACAGCGACATTACCCTCAACCGATGTGCCCCAAACTGCTACATTACCCCCAACCGATGTGCCCCAAACTGCTACATTACCCTCAACCGATGTGCCCCAAACTGCGACATTACCCCCAACCGATGTGCCCCAAACTGCGACATTACCCTCAACCGATGTGCCCCAAACTGCGACATTACCCTCAACCGATGTGCACCAAACTGCGACATTACCCCCAACCGATGTGCCCCAAACTGCGACATTACCCCAAACCGATGTGCCCCAAACTGCGAGATTACCCTCAACCGATGTGCCCCAAACTGCGACATTACCCTCAACCGATGTGCTCCAGACAGCGACATTACCCCCAACCGATGTGCCCCAAACTGCGACATTACCCCCAACCGATGTGCCCCAAACTGCGACATTACCCCCAACCGATGTGCCCCAAACTGCGACATTACCCCCAACCGATGTGCCCCAAACTGCGACATTACCCCCAACCGATGTGCCCCAAACTGCGACATTACCCCCAACCGATGTGCTCCAAACTGTTACATTACCCCCAACCGATGTGCCCCAAACTGCGACATTACCCTCAACCGATGTGCCTCAAACTGCGACATTACCCTCAACCGATGTGCTCCAGACAGCGACATTACCCTCAACCGATGTGCTCCAAACTGCGACATTACCCTCAACCGATGTGCCCCAAACTGCGACATTACCCCCAACCGATGTGCCTCAAACTGCGACATTACCCCCAACCGATGTGCCCCAAACTGCGACATTACCCTCAACCGATGTGCCCCAAACTGCGACATTACCCCCAACCGATGTGCCCCAAACTGCGACATTACCCTCAACTGATGTGCCTAAAACTGCGACATTACCCCCAACCGATGTGCCCCACACTGCGAGATTACCCTCAACCGATGTGCCCCAAACTGCGAGATTACCCTTAACCGATGTGCACCAAACTGCGACATTACCCTCAACCGATGTGCTCCAGACAGCGACATTACCCTCAACTGATGTGCCTAAAACTGCGACATTACCCCCAACCGATGTGCACCAAACTGCGACATTACCCTCAACCGATGTGCCCCAAACTGCGACATTACCCTCAACCGATGTGCACCAAACTGCGACATTACCCTCAACCGATGTGCGCCAAACAGCGGCATTACCCCCAACCGATGTGCTCCAGACAGCGACATTACCCCCAACCGATGTGCCCCAAACTGCGACATTACCCCCAACCGATGTGCCTCAAACTGCGACATTACCCTCAACTGATGTGCCTAAAACTGCGACATTACCCTCAACCGATGTGCTCCAAACTGCTACATTACCCTCAACCGATGTGCCCCAAACTGCGACATTACCCCCAACCGATGTGCCCCAAACTGCTACATTACCCTCAACCGATGTGCACCAAACTGCGACATTACCCTAAACCGATGTGCCCCAAACTGCGACATTACCCTCAACTGATGTGCCCAAAACTGCGACATTACCCCCAACCAATGTGCACCAAACTGCGACATTACCCCCAACCGATGTGCACCAAACTGCTACATTACCCCCAACCGATGTGCACCAAACTGCTACATTACCCTCAACCGATGTGCCCCAAACTGCGACATTACCCCCAACCGATGTGCACCAAACTGCTACATTACCCTCAACCGATGTGCACCAAACTGCGACATTACCCTCAACCGATGTGCCCCAAACTGCGACATTACCCCCAACCGATGTGCCCCAAACTGCGACATTACCCTCAACCGATGTGCCCCAAACTGCTACATTACCCCCAACCGATGTGCCCCAAACTGCTACATTACCCTCAACCGATGTGCCCCAAACTGCGACATTACCCCCAACCGATGTGCCCCAAACTGCGACATTACCCTCAACCGATGTGCACCAAACTGCGACATTACCCCCAACCGATGTGCACCAAACTGCTACATTACCTCCAACCGATGTGCACCAAACTGCTACATTACCCTCAACCGATGTGCCCCAAACTGCGACATTACCCCCAACCGATGTGCACCAAACTGCTACATTACCCTCAACCGATGTGCACCAAACTGCGACATTACCCTCAACCGATGTGCCCCAAACTGCGACATTACCCCCAACCGATGTGCTCCAGACAGCGACATTACCCCCAACCGATGTGCCCCAAACTGCTACATTACCCCCAACCGATGTGCCCCAAACTGCTACATTACCCTCAACCGATGTGCCCCAAACTGCGACATTACCCCCAACCGATGTGCTCCAGACAGCGACATTACCCCCAACCGATGTGCCTCAAACTGCGACATTACCCCCAACCGATGTGCCCCAAACTGCGACATTACCCTCAACCGATGTGCCTCAAACTGCGACATTACCCTCAACCGATGTGCACCAAACTGCTACATTACCCCCAACCGATGTGCCCCAACTGCTACATTACCCCCAACCGATGTGCCCCAAACTGCTACATTACCCCCAACCGATGTGCCCCAAACTGCGACATTACCCTCAACCGATGTGCCCCAAACTGCTACATTACCCCCAACCGATGTGCCCCAAACTGCTACATTACCCCCAACCGATGTGCCCCAAACTGCGACATTACCCTCAACCGATGTGCCCCAAACTGCGACATTACCCCCAACCGATGTGCTCCAGACAGCGACATTACCCCCAACCGATGTGCCCCAAACTGCTACATTACCCCCAACCGATGTGCCCCAAACTGCTACATTACCCTCAACCGATGTGCCCCAAACTGCGACATTACCCCCAACCGATGTGCTCCAGACAGCGACATTACCCCCAACCGATGTGCCTCAAACTGCGACATTACCCTCAACCGATGTGCCCCAAACTGCGACATTACCCTCAACCGATGTGCCTCAAACTGCGACATTACCCTCAACCGATGTGCACCATACTGCTACATTACCCTCAACCGATGTGCCCCAAACTGCGAGATTACCCTCAACCGATGTGCCCCAAACTGCTACATTACCCCCAACCGATGTGCCCCAAACTGCGACATTACCCTCAACCGATGTGCCCCAAACTGCGACATTACCCCCAACCGATGTGCTCCAGACAGCGACATTAACCCCAACCGATGTGCCCCAAACTGCTACATTACCCCCAACCGATGTGCCCCAAACTGCTACATTACCCCCAACCGATGTGCCCCAAACTGCGACATTACCCTCAACCGATGTGCTCCAAACTGCGACATTACCCCCAACCGATGTGCTCCAGACAGCGACATTACCCCCAACCGATGTGCCCCAAACTGCTACATTACCCCCAACCGATGTGCCCCAAACTGCTACATTACCCCCAACCGATGTGCCCCAAACTGCTACATTACCCTCAACCGATGTGCCCCAAACTGCGACATTACCCCCAACCGATGTGCACCAAACTGCGACATTACCCTCAACCGATGTGCCCCAAACTGCGAGATTACCCTCAACCGATGTGCCCCAAACAGCGAGATTACCCTCAACCGATGTGCTCCAGACAGCGACATTACCCTCAACCGATGTGCCCCAAATTGCGACATTACCCCCAACCGATGTGCTCCAGACAGCGACATTACCCCCAACCGATGTGCCCCAAAATGCTACATTACCCCCAACCGATGTGCCCCAAACTGCGACATTACCCCCAACCGATGTGCTCCAGACAGCGACATTACCCTCAACCGATGTGCACCAAACTGCGACATTACCCCCAACCGATGTGCCCCAAACTGCTACATTACCCTCAACCGATGTGCCCCAAACTGCGACATTACCCCCAACCGATGTGCCCCAAAGTGCGACATTACCCCCAACCGATGTGCCCCAAACTGCTACATTACCCTCAACCGATGTGCCCCAAACTGCTACATTACCCTCAACCGATGTGCCCCAAACTGCGACATTACCCCCAACCGATGTGCCCCAAACTGCGACATTACCCTCAACCGATGTGCTCCAGACAGCGACATTACCCTCAACCGATGTGCCCCAAACTGCGACATTACCCTCAACTGATGTGCCCCAAACTGCTACATTACCCTCAACCGATGTGCCCCAAACTGCGACATTACCCCCAACCGATGTGCCCCAAACTACGACATTACCCTCAACCGATGTGCTCCAGACAGCGACATTACCCTCAACCGATGTGCCCCAAACTGCTACATTACCCCCAACCGATGTGCCCCAAACTGCTACATTACCCTCAACCGATGTGCCCCAAACTGCGACATTACCCCCAACCGATGTGCCCCAAACTGCGACATTACCCTCAACCGATGTGCCCCAAACTGCGACATTACCCTCAACCGATGTGCACCAAACTGCGACATTACCCCCAACCGATGTGCCCCAAACTGCGACATTACCCCAAACCGATGTGCCCCAAACTGCGAGATTACCCTCAACCGATGTGCCCCAAACTGCGACATTACCCTCAACCGATGTGCTCCAGACAGCGACATTACCCCCAACCGATGTGCCCCAAACTGCGACATTACCCCCAACCGATGTGCCCCAAACTGCGACATTACCCCCAACCGATGTGCCCCAAACTGCGACATTACCCCCAACCGATGTGCCCCAAACTGCGACATTACCCCCAACCGATGTGCCCCAAACTGCGACATTACCCCCAACCGATGTGCTCCAAACTGTTACATTACCCCCAACCGATGTGCCCCAAACTGCGACATTACCCTCAACCGATGTGCCTCAAACTGCGACATTACCCTCAACCGATGTGCTCCAGACAGCGACATTACCCTCAACCGATGTGCTCCAAACTGCGACATTACCCTCAACCGATGTGCCCCAAACTGCGACATTACCCCCAACCGATGTGCCTCAAACTGCGACATTACCCCCAACCGATGTGCCCCAAACTGCGACATTACCCTCAACCGATGTGCCCCAAACTGCGACATTACCCCCAACCGATGTGCCCCAAACTGCGACATTACCCTCAACTGATGTGCCTAAAACTGCGACATTACCCCCAACCGATGTGCCCCACACTGCGAGATTACCCTCAACCGATGTGCCCCAAACTGCGAGATTACCCTTAACCGATGTGCACCAAACTGCGACATTACCCTCAACCGATGTGCTCCAGACAGCGACATTACCCTCAACTGATGTGCCTAAAACTGCGACATTACCCCCAACCGATGTGCACCAAACTGCGACATTACCCTCAACCGATGTGCCCCAAACTGCGACATTACCCTCAACCGATGTGCACCAAACTGCGACATTACCCTCAACCGATGTGCGCCAAACAGCGACATTACCCCCAACCGATGTGCTCCAGACAGCGACATTACCCCCAACCGATGTGCCCCAAACTGCGACATTACCCCCAACCGATGTGCCTCAAACTGCGACATTACCCTCAACTGATGTGCCTAAAACTGCGACATTACCCTCAACCGATGTGCTCCAAACTGCGACATTACCCCCAACCGATGTGCCCCAAACTGCGACATTACCCCCAACCGATGTGCCCCAAACTGCGACATTACCCTCAACCGATGTGCACGAAACTGCGACATTACCCCCAACCGATGTGCCCCAAACTGCGACATTACCCCCAACCGATGTGCCCCAAACTGCGACATTACCCTCAACCGATGTGCACCAAACTGCGACATTACCCCCAACCGATGTGCGCCAAACAGCGACATTACCCCCAACCGATGTGCACCAAACTGCGACATTACCCTCAACCGATGTGCGCCAAACAGCGACATTACCCCCAACCGATGTGCTCCAGACAGCGACATTACCCCCAACCGATGTGCCCCAAACTGCGACATTACCCCCAACCGATGTGCCTCAAACTGCGACATTACCCTCAACTGATGTGCCTAAAACTGCGACATTACCCTCAACCGATGTGCTCCAAACTGCGACATTACCCCCAACCGATGTGCCCCAAACTGCGACATTACCCCCAACCGATGTGCCCCAAACTGCGACATTACCCTCAACCGATGTGCACCAAACTGCGACATTACCCCCAACCGATGTGCCCCAAACTGCGACATTACCCCCAACCGATGTGCCCCAAACTGCGACATTACCCTCAACCGATGTGCACCAAACTGCGACATTACCCTCAACCGATGTGCGCCAAACAGCGACATTACCCCCAACCGATGTGCCCCAAACTGCGACATTACCCCCAACCGATGTGCCCCAAACTGCGACATTACCCTCAACCGATGTGCACCAAACTGCGACATTACCCCCAACCGATGTGCCCCAAACTGCGACATTACCCCCAACCGATGTGCCCCAAACTGCGACATTACCCTCAACCGATGTGCACCAAACTGCGACATTACCCTCAACCGATGTGCGCCAAACAGCGACATTACCCTCTACCGATGTGCACCAAACTGCGACATTACCCTCAACCGATGTGCGCCAAACAGCGACATTACCCCCAACCGATGTGCTCCAGACAGCGACATTACCCCCAACCGATGTGCCCCAAACTGCGACATTACCCCCAACCGATGTGCCTCAAACTGCGACATTACCCTCAACTGATGTGCCTAAAACTGCGACATTACCCTCAACCGATGTGCTCCAAACTGCGACATTACCCCCAACCGATGTGCCCCAAACTGCGACATTACCCCCAACCGATGTGCCCCAAACTGCGACATTACCCTCAACCGATGTGCACCAAACTGCGACATTACCCCCAACCGATGTGCCCCAAACTGCGACATTACCCCCAACCGATGTGCCCCAAACTGCGACATTACCCTCAACCGATGTGCACCAAACTGCGACATTACCCTCAACCGATGTGCGCCAAACAGCGACATTACCCCCAACCGATGTGCTCCAGACAGCGACATTACCCTCAACCGATGGGCGCCAAACAGCGACATTACCCCCAACCGATGTGCTCCAGACAGCGACATTACCCTCAACTGATGTGCCTAAAACTGCGACATTACCCCCAACCGATGTGCACCAAACTGCGACATTCCCCTCAACCGATGTGCCCCAAACAGAGATATTACCAGTGGCGAGATGCTGTGCTATCTACTGTGTACAGCTTAATGACACGAGCAATAATTACGTTGAGGTGTGCTCAGCCGCGTGTATACACACAATGAAACACTGTAAAAAATGAATCAACCCTCATTGCTTAAAGGGAACCGCAATCCTGGCCTCTAACGCTGCTTAACCGATTCATATAATACCTAATTGTCTATCCTCCAAATTACAGAATTTGTTGTTCTATCTGTAGCTCACAATAAAATTTAGAAGTAACCGCCAGGAATGATTTCGCCGCCTGCCCAGGCGGCAGTCCTTTTTGGAGGTGTGTCCGCGATTGACCAATCAAGAGGCGATATTCTAATTTATTCAAACCGGAAATTACGCCGATTGTGTGAGCAAAACAAGAGCGCGTGATAATCGCTAATATAAATAGCTGCGATTCTAACTCCAATCATGGCATTGTTGCGGAGTCAATCGTCGCAAGACGTAAATCAATTTGTTTGGACGGTACTTTTCCATTAAACACTAAGATCTTGCGCTACTGCGCGGTTTGGAACTGCCGCTGTTCATCTGTAAATCGCGGCCCTGATCTCTCTCTCCGCGAGTTATAACGTAAGGCGGCGCCATATGAATAGTCACAATATGCGTCACTGCTCCCGGCAAAATGGCGCGCTGCTTGACATTGCTGGGGGCGGGTTGCCTTAATTTGTTTCTCCTTAGCAGTCGGCCGAAACGAAGCGTTAACACTCGCCAATTTAATTTTAAGATGTACACTTTCGGTGCAGAAAGCGATTAAATTAGGTTGGACACCCGCTTTAAATATCCATCGAACAGAACTTGACCATTATTGTTTGGTCACCTCGTCCATTGTGACATCTATCGACGAAGCTACGACCACAAGTAATCCCATTCAGAGAGTGTACCGAAGGCCATACGCGGCAGATATTCGCTGATATCAACAGCGGATATATATAGCTCTGAGTATTTGTCTCCTTATGAGTGAAGTTAAAATTTGCAGTCTCGGACTACCCTGCTTGCATACAGACCATGTATATGTGCGAAATACCAGATATGCCTCCAATTGTTAAAGATCACGGACTTAAAACATATCGTCCTTTACCAGTGGCTTCAAGATGTGTGGCCGATATGTACACATATGTGCCGCCCAAATGACCCCTTTTTTCTCTCAATCCTCGGAGCAGAAATCTACACTTCTCTCGTTTGGCCCATCTGACTATAAAATTGCAGTTGATATCGAAAGTGTTCAAATAAGATTTCAGCTCTTGACTATATATTCTAGTTAAAATCGAAAGTATTCAAGCAACTAACGTCTATATAAGATTAGATTGATATGACTGTCAGTGTCTATTTTGGAGGCCTTTTCCAAAAAATCCTCTCTCAATTACCACAAAATCCGCATTTTTTTCTCGCTCTTCATATGTCCTCTATGGCCCACAAGGTTGCCGATTGTCCTCTAAGCATGGGGTTGCAAATTAGGGGTATTGCATTACTAATCATGGAGACGTGACCAAATGACGTTAACTAAGCTGATGTGAGCCTTTTTACCTCACTGTGGGTACTGGCGTTGAATTTTTATGACGAATCTTTTATTTTATTTTATGAATGAAGTTCTCTCACAAATTGATTTTGTGTCACCCTTTCCCAAAATGTAGGCAGAATTTTCCTCTACTGCTGTCTTGTGTTAGGAATAATACAATGATACGCCTTAATTGCCAATATCTACAGCAGTTTATGCCGCATTGTACTACTAAAGGCTCATCGCTTGCCGTCGTTATCGCAATCAATACCATCTCAAACCACTACTATTTCCGTCCAATCCAGTTTTGCAAATTGAACAACTTGGAAATGTCTTCTTGTGATTTTAGAACAGAGGTTAAAGCTTCAATATCAGATGCCTTGCCTTATCAATGTATTTTTACCAATGATAATCACGTTCATGTCTCCAACCATTATTTCGATTGGTTGGTTGAGACTCAAGTTACGTAGGACCAGGCTGTAACCTTAGTCTCTGTATGTCATATCGCGACAACGGAAAGAGTCAAGGTAGAGATGTCTTCTTTGTGAATTTATTATTATCCCTTGGAACTTAAAATACACTAGCGGAGCTCAAAATACGTCAGTGATCCCTGATAACTACTGGCGCCTCCACTTGACAGATAAAAGGGGGCGTGGTTAAGAGTGAAAGAAGAAAGTAACCCACAAAGAACGAATACACTAGCGCCCTTTGACCGCAAAATAACTTCGCGCACGCGCAGTTAAAGCCTTCCGCCCTCGTAGACTTCGCTCACAGTTGGACGCGTTCGCAACCTGTACGCGACAAGATGGGTAAAATTAAAGGTACGTCGTTTGGTTATACGCGTTTAATGACTTGTATTTCATCTCATATTGCTTGCTTACGTTAAAATGGCACTGTTCTGTTTGCAGGTGGTCCCGTTGTGGAACTGAATGGAGATGAGATGACACGGTAAGTGAGCTGATTGGCTGCTCAATGATGGCTGTCACTCACTGACAGCTGATAGACGTCCCAGTTTTTGAACTTTGACGATTGGGAATGCCAGCGTAAACAAGCTGGTAAACTTGATTTAGGCGTTACTCACTTAATTAGGTCAATTATGTATTATTCAGATTGGCATTAAACACCCTTTCAGCTCCTGAATATGCTTTTATATCTGACTTATAGTGTCAGGCCAGTTGTAGAGGTTCCTGACATTAGATTGGAATATTAAATGGGCTTAAAATTAAAGGGACAATTATAAAAAGCTGTTCATACAGGAATTTTTCGCCTAAGCTTACATTATGGTATTTGAAATATTTTTGCAAAACTTTCAGGATACACTGTCTGACTGTCTATGCTCACTGAGAAATAGATTGGTCATCACATGTTAAAGTGTAAAACACTGCTATAATATGTAAGTTTTTATGATGTATAGTATATATAAAAGCTGCAATTTTCCACAATGAGATATAAGTTACTAATCTAGCCCCAAAAAAGGGGCTTAACAACATAGCCATTTTAATATTGCATACAATATCTATCTACGTATATGTTAAGAATAAAAATACATAATTTCCAATCTAAACTTTTATTTAAGTTTCTCAAGAATATAACTACTGTATGAGCAACTTTTATTGGTATGACCGGTGCCAATCCAAAATGTCTACTGTCCAGGTTTAGAAGAAATACATACAATAAAAAGACCCTATGTATAGAACCTAATCTTGATCCCTCCACCATACCTTCTGTGGGCCCTCAAATTAAGTTGATTAATTATTAAGGCAGATGAATATTTCGATACAATGGTACAGTAGTCCCTGCATAATACAGTCCCTCTATTATATGACTCCCTGTGTTATCCGGTCTTTTCGCTGTGCACAGAACACTTTCACATGTTAAAGCCCCTTTAATATGCGACTCCCTAGCTAAAACGACTTATGATCAGCCCATAATTTAATGCCTTAATTTGTTAACTCACTGCGTGGCAGTCAACCCAATTGGCTCTGAACAAACAACACATTGCCCTAATCTGACTGGTTGTTAAGAAGCAGACGCTTAAGAGCACATCATTGTTAATCACAGATCTGAAAAAACCTAGACGGTTATTTAAGAAATTCAATATTAGTAGGATAGTTCATGGCTCTGGTTGTATTACAGGATTTATAGGCCTTAACCAGAAGCAATGATGGATTTAGAATATGGATCAGTGCAAGTCTCTGACTCAGACAAAACTTGTTGTACTGCTAAATAAAGATTCTAGTCTTTGGAGATATTTGAAAAACAGTATTGTCAGGTTTACTATGTGACATTGAGTCATTTAATTACTTATCCCTTTTTGTTATTGGGGCACTGTAGAAGTACAAGGCCACATAAAAAGTTGTAAAATATTGCTTTTGACATGTAAAATTCATTTCTTAACAAGGCTATCAAAGCTGCTTGCATATATGCCAATTACCAGCATGAGTTAATTGGTATTCTGCATCCTGATTAAAGCATCATCTGGGATCAGATCAAAGACAAGATCATCCTCCCATTTGTTGACCTGGAACTTCACTCCTATGACCTGAGCATTGAGAACAGAGATGCTACAGATGATCAGGGTGAGTATGTACATGCTGCAACTAAAACATGTGCCCAAACCACCAGTGTTATGTGTTAAACTGGATCTTATGCCATCTTATACCCCCAATGTTAATGTAATTGGCAACACCAGGGAGCAATCTTTTAGCCATTCTCATCATAAAATGTCAAGATGATTTGCAAGTACTCTGAGCTTGTGAGCTTTATGTGTCAAATTTCATTATCATTGCAGTCACTGTTGATGCCGCAAATGCCATCAAGAAGTACAATGTGGGCATCAAGTGTGCCACCATTACTCCTGATGAGAACCGTGTGGAAGGTCAGTCAAGGTCGATCACAAAAACTGCTTTCTTTAGTTGTATTTTTCATTTTTCAAGTAATTGTATGCAGTAAAATGTTTGAAATATTTTGTACAATTGTCAAGTGTCATATCTTGCACAGAAATAATATGAATGACTCATTCAAAGTCAGTTATGTGATCTAGAAATTATCCACTGTGTCTTATCAGTGACATTGCTCCCCCAGGTACCTGTGATAGTGGTATAGTACTAAGCCGGGACTGGCTATTCTTATCCAGATACGGGAAAGATTAGATCCTCTTTATTAAAATGAATCAGTTGACATCTGTTTCTGTTGCACCTACAGATGTGATAAGAACCCTTGGACCATAGATACCCCATGCCTTCCTAGTGGGACCCTCCTTAACTCGGTTGCTAAGCAGCAGATCAACAGGTCGTGGGCTCGCGCCGGCATTTGCCCTCCCACCCAGTTTATTATCCCGAGTGGTTGCAATGTAGCCTTCCATGTGCACACAGGCATAAACTACATAATGTTTCATGCCTTCCTAATTACTCTGCGCACTGGTTTACAATCTCTCGCCCTAATGTGAGGTCTTCAAATCATTATACGTGAAAACGCGTCATTCAGTAATGTTAAAGCCGCATATGACGAAACCCGCATGTGATGTGTATGGGGGAGGGAGGTCGCACAATGCGATGGTGGCGGTGTGTATGGGGGAGGGAGGTCGCACAATGCGATGGGCGCGGTGTGTATGGGGGAGGGAGGTCGCACAATGCGATGGTCGCGGTGTGTATGGGAGAGGGAGGTCGCACAATGCGATGGTGGCGGTGTGTATGGGGGAGGGAGGTCGCACAATGCGATGGTCGCGGTGTGTATGGGGGAGGGAGGTCGCACAATGCGATGGTCGCGGTGTGTATGGGGGAGGGAGGTCGCACAATGTGATGGTCGCGGTGTGTATGGGGGAGGGAGGTCGCACAATGCGATGGTCGCGGTGTGTATGGGGGAGGGAGGTCGCACAATGCGATGGTCGCGGTGTGTATGGGGGAGGGAGGTCGCACAATGCGATGGTGGCGGTGTGTATGGGGAAGGGAGGTCGCACAATGCGATGGTCGCGGTGTGTATGGGGGAGGGAGGTCGCACAATGCGATGGGCGCGGTTTTATGGGGGAGGGAGGTCGCACAATGCGATGGGCGCGGTGTGTATGGGGGAGGGAGGTCGCACAATGCGATGGTCGCGGTGTGTATGGGAGAGGGAGGTCGCACAATGCGATGGTGGCGGTGTGTATGGGGGAGGGAGGTCGCACAATGCGATGGTCGCGGTGTGTATGGGGGAGGGAGGTCGCACAATGCGATGGGCGCGGTGTGTATGGGGAAGGGAGGTCGCACAATGCGATGGTGGCGGTGTGTATGGGGAAGGGAGGTCGCACAATGCGATGGTCGCGGTGTGTATGGGGGAGGGAGGTCGCACAATGCGATGAGCGCGGTTTTATGGGGGAGGGAGGTCGCACAATGCGATGGGCGCGGTGTGTATGGGGGAGGGAGGTCGCACAATGCGATGGGCGCGGCGTGTATGGGGGAGGGAGGTCGCACAATGCGATGGTCGCGGTGTGTATGGGGGAGGGAGGTCGCACAATGCGATGGTCGCGGTGTGTATGGGGGAGGGAGGTCGCACAATGCGATGGTCGCGGTGTGTATGGGGGAGGGAGGTCGCACAATGCGATGGTCGCGGTGTGTATGGGGGAGGGAGGTCGCACATAGCGATGGGCGCGGTGTGTATGGGGGAGGGAGGTCGCACAATGCGATGGGCGCGGTGTGTATGGGGGAGGGAGGTCGCACAATGCGATGGTGGCGGTGTGTATGGGGGAGGGAGGTCGCACAATGCGATGGGCGCGGTGTGTATGGGGGAGGGAGGTCGCACAATGCGATGGTCGCGGTGTGTATGGGGGAGGGAGCTCGCACAATGCGATGGGCGCGGTGTGTATGGGGGAGGGAGGTCGCACAATGCGATGGTGGCGGTGTGTATGGGGGAGGGAGGTCGCACAATGCGATGGGCGCGGTGTGTATGGGGGAGGGAGGTCGCACAATGCGATGGTCGCGGTGTGTATGGGGGAGGGAGGTCGCACAATGCGATGGGCGCGGTGTGTATGGGGGAGGGAGGTCGCACAATGCGATGGTCGCGGCGTGTATGGGGGAGGGAGGTCGCACAATGCGATGGTCGCGGTGTGTATGGGGGAGGGAGGTCGCACAATGCGATGGTCGCGGTGTGTATGGGGGAGGGAGGTCGCACAATGCGATGGGCGCGGTGTGTATGGGGGAGGGAGGTCGCACAATGCGATGGGCGCGGTGTGTATGGGGGAGGGAGGTCGCACAATGCGATGGGCGCGGTGTGTATGGGGGAGGGAGGTCGCACAATGCGATGGTCGCGGTGTGTATGGGGGAGGGAGGTCGCACAATGCGATGGTCGCGGTGTGTATGGGGGAGGGAGGTCGCACAATGCGATGGTGGCGGTGTGTATGGGGGAGGGAGGTCGCACAATGCGATGGGCGCGGTGTGTATGGGGGAGGGAGGTCGCACAATGCGATGGGCGCGGTGTGTATGGGGGAGGGAGGTCGCACAATGCGATGGGCGCGGTGTGTATGGGAGAGGGATGTCGCACAATGCGATGGTGGCGGTGTGTATGGGGGAGGGAGGTCGCACAATGCGATGGGCGCGGTGTGTATGGGGGAGGGAGGTCGCACAATGCGATGGGCGCGGTGTGTATGGGGGAGGGAGGTCGCACAATGCGATGGTGGCGGTGTGTATCATTCTCTGTTTCGTTATGCATGCCTACGACACTGGAACATTGATAGTAGATTGAAGAGACGGCACACTTGTCTATCCATTGAGTTCTGTCTGCCCTGTTCGAAATCCACCTGAGCAGATGTCTATGTTTGGATCCCATGTCTTTCTTCGTAAAGAGTCAAGGGGGGAACTCCCGGAGCCTTGGCTCCTCTGTACCTTGACCCTTCTCATTGTCGCGATATGACCAACAGAGGTTAAAGCGTCCTACTTGAACCAACTAACCGATTGTCTGCCCTATCGGGGTGATCAATCGCACTCGCCCACCCCTGTAAGGCTGTATGACGGGGATCGGGAATGTTCGGTACATGTATCAGGTTCGTAGTTGGAACGAACGACTCGCTCAGTTATACGACCGTTTTGCCCAGGGATGGCACGCAACCGTTACATGTTAAAACTCCTCTGTTGTACGGCTTAACCAGCTGGTATCACGGAAGTTCTTATCATACAGGTGGCCGATATTTCCTTGGGGCCGAACGTTATTATAGTTAGTGTAGATATAGTTTAGAGGTTATCAAGGTACGGGATAACCGACAAATCTGGACCTAACTTTCGGTGTACGTAGCGTTCGGTCTTTATGGAGGTTCTACTGCACTCCTACTACATATGTCTCTGCCCAGTCCCACATACGGGTTTCTGGGTGCAAATACACCGAACCAACGTGCAGGCTAAGTCACAACTACACAAACATTTCTACATTACTTAGTCAGGTTATATGAGGTGTTGGTGGGATTGCATTAACTACTTGGGTCTTGATTAATCCTATCCCTTAATCCCCACTCTAATATTAGCGAACTTGTGTGGGTGTGATCGTTGGTTGGCCCGCGTTTAAACATGCATCGATTTTTTTGGTTGATGGTTGATCTGTTGGCATGACCCCCAAATTGACACCAAGTAGTTGATAGACATGCCAGCTTTTCCGATATCGATACCAGCAGCCCATTAAAATGTCATTCTGACGTCGGTGCTGGACAGCTGAAGTATTGCTTTGAGATATTTCGGCCCCAGCGCAGCTAACCCCAGTCACTAATACTGACTGATACATTGAGATGGGGGTCACGAAGGAATGCAGAGGGGAGGGGTGGGTGCTGTGGAGAAGGCACGAGTTGGGCGGTCCGGTCCATGTGCGGATTGAACCTGCGACCTTTCACACTTCTGGCTAACCGGCAGGGACTTTGGATTGAAGTGGATCGAAGTTCATTCTATCTCGCTGTCACCATATTGGCGTAAAATATGGCACCCGGCGACTGTACCACTGTTGTTTGTTAGCCCGGTGTTCCTTTTACCAATTAATTAGTGGCGGTCCTTCCGTTAAAGTCGTGTGTACGTGCCACGTGACCAGGCTGGACAAGGTGATTATGCATTGCCGCAGGGCCATACGTTTCCAGATTGTTGCGGCATGTTGCCCGTACCAGGGTTGCTTGGCTATCGGTGAAGGTATCCATTCTCCCTACTTCGCGCAGGTACTCCGACAACTCAAGCGCTGATAAAGATATTGCGACAGGCCACTTCGTCGCTCACAGGCTCGCACTTGGCTAGTTAACGAGCTAAATGTTAACTACCTTGTTACCAAGTTGTTTTTACTCCGAGAGATATGGCTTCCTATCTCTGCAATGTTAGAGATGCACGTAGATCCTTTTACAGTTTATTTATGCCCAGTCATCCCTTGAGCTTGTTTGGTGATACGGTCTTGGTCCTATAGCCGCTCCTGGTGCGGTTTGTTTGGTGATAAGGTCTTTGTCCTATAGCCGCTCCTGGTGCAGTTTGTTTGATGATTAGTTCTTTGTCCTATAGCCGTTCCTGGTGCAGTTTGTTTGATGATTAGATTATTGTCCTATAGCCGCTCCTGGTGCAGTTTGTTTGGTGGTAAGTTCTTTGTCCTGTAGTCGCTCCTGGTGCAGTTTGTTTGGTGATAAGGTCTTTGTCCTATAGCTGGTGCAGTTTGTTTGGTGATAAGGTCTTTGTCCTATAGCTGGTGCAGTTTGTTTGGTGATAAGGTCTTGGTCCTATAGCCGCTCCGGGTGCAGTTTGTATTGTGATAAGGTCTTTGTCTTATAGCCGCTCCTGGTGCAGTTTGTTTGGTGATAAGGTCTTGGTCCTATAGCCGCACCTGGTGCGGTTTGATTGGTGCTAAGGTCTTTATCCTATAGCCGCTTCTGGTGCGGTTTGTTTGGTGATAAGGTCTTGGTCCTATAGCCGCGCCTGGTGCAGTTTGTTTGATGATTAGTTCTTTGTCCTATAGCCGTTCCTGGTGCAGTTTGTTTGATGATTAGTTCTTTGTCCTATAGCCGCTGCTGACACGATAAGCGTTTCCGTAGCTGTTACAACATCCTCTCTCGCCAGCTGATCGCCATTTGTCCTTGATTTAGGCCACACAACCATCAAATGGCCGTATGTAGCAGGTTTTAATGGCGTCGCTATTTGAGGCGGTCCGTTGCTTTAAATGTCGCCCGTGCTGTGTGTAAAGATAGGGCCTAGCAGTATGTATCAGACGCTGGGACAATGTCGCCCGTGCTGTGTGTAGAGTGAGGGCCTAGCAGTATGTATCAGACGGTGGGACAATGTCGCCCGTGCTGTGTGTAGAGAGAGGGCCTAGCAGTATGTATCAGACGGTGGGACAATGTCGCCCGTGCTGTGTGTAGAGAGAGGGCCTAGCAGTATGTATCAGACGGTGGGACAATGTCGCCCGTGCTGTGTGTAGAGAGAGGGCCTAGCAGTATGTATCAGACGGTGGGACAATGTCGCCCGTGCTGTGTGTAGAGAGAGGGCCTAGCAGTATGTATCAGACGGTGGGACAATGTCGCCCGTGCTGTGTGTAGAGAGAGGGCCTAGCAGTATGTATCAGACGGGGGGACAATGTCGCCCGTGCTGTGTGTAGAGAGAGGGCCTAGCAGTATGTATCAGACGGTGGGACAATGTCGCCCGTGCTGTGTGTAGAGAGAGGGCCTAGCAGTATTTATCAGACGGTGGGACAATGTCGCCCGTGCTGTGTGTAGAGAGAGGGCCTAGCAGTATGTATCAGACGGTGGGACAATGTCGCCCGTGCTGTGTGTAGAGAGAGGGCCTAGCAGTATGTATCAGACAGTGGGGCAATGTCGCCCGTGCTGTGTGTAGAGAGAGGGCCTAGCAGTATGTATCAGACGGTGGGACAATGTCGCCCGTGCTGTGTGTAGAGAGAGGGCCTAGCAGTATGTATCAGACAGTGGGGCAATGTCGCCCGTGCTGTGTGTAGAGAGAGGGCCTAGCAGTATGTATCAGACGGGGGGACAATGTCGCCCGTGCTGTGTGTAGAGAGAGGGCCTAGCATGATGTATCAGACGGTGGGACAATGTCGCCCGTGCTGAGTGTAGAGAGAGGGCCTAGCAGTATGTATCAGACGGTGGGACAATGTCGCCCGTGCTGTGTGTAGAGAGAGGGCCTAGCAGTATGTATCAGACGCTGGGACAATGTCGCCCGTGCTGTGTGTAGAGAGAGGGCCTAGCAGTATGTATCAGACAGTGGGGCAATGTCGCCCGTGCTGTGTGTAGAGAGAGGGCCTAGCAGTATGTATCAGACGGTGGGACAATGTCGCCCGTGCTGTGTGTAGAGAGAGGGCCTAGCAGTATGTATCAGACGGTGGGACAATGTCGCCCGTGCTGTGTGTAGAGAGAGGGCCTAGCAGTATGTATCAGACGGTGGGACAATATCGCCCGTGCTGTGTGTAGAGAGAGGGCCTAGCAGTATGTATCAGACGGTGGGACAATGTCGCCCGTGCTGTGTGTAGAGAGAGGGCCTAGCAGTATGTATCAGACAGTGGGACAATGTCGCCCGTGCTGTGTGTAGAGAGAGGGCCTAGCAGTATGTATCAGACAGTGGGGCAATGTCGCCCGTGCTGTGTGTAGAGAGAGGGCCTAGCAGTATGTATCAGACGGTGGGACAATGTCGCCCGTGCTGTGTGTAGAGAGAGGGCCTAGCAGTATGTATCAGACGGTGTGACAATGTCGCCCGTGCTGTGTGTAGAGAGAGGGCCTAGCAGTATGTATCAGACGGTGGGACAATATCGCCCGTGCTGTGTGTAGAGAGAGGGCCTAGCAGTATGTATTAGACGGTGGGGCAATGAATAATGCATTCTTCGTGTCAACAATTGTCAAGAATGTGAACATCATGCGGAAATTGCCGAAGTGGCCATTTTTTACAGCAATTGCTGACAACGTAAACCGTTCACGTAAAGGGTATAAACGGGTCCATGAACAGCAATAAACCCTATCTAGCACACCTAGTGGTACGCGAGGTATACAGGATGTTAGAGTACACATTCCAACTCATAATTACTATGCTAAGAGCGGAAATGTAGATGCCGTAAGTGAGGCCACTGCCATGACCTGTGTATATGTCTGTCAGCCATGACCTGTGTATATGTCTGTCAGCCATGACCTGTGTATATGTCTGTCAGTCATGGCCTGTGTATATGTCTGTCAGTCATGGCCTGTGTATATGTCTGTCAGTCATGGCCTGTAGATGTCTGTGTGAGACAAAAACCTGCCCTAGGCCTGCCCGAGACGCGTGTCACACCCACCCTTCGATCTGGCATACGTGACGGTGTAATTGTGTGTATGCGACGAAATGGGCGCCACCTAGCTTACTGATGTGGTGTACAGTGAAACCGCTATATAAAGCGACATCGGGTTAACCAGGTGGCCTAATTATCCAGGTGGCTACGGGTTTATATTTATTACCTTCACGAGGCAGGGCAGGGCAAGTGAAGATGCATGTTAGTGAAATATATTCCCTCAAGTTCATGTGCCAAGTAAAATGTATGTGTCTATGTGTCGCCCGTACATATAGAAGGCGGATGAGCACCAGGGGGTTCTGGTTGACTGACGTGCTTTACAGGACAGTGTACAGGATAGAGGTCGTGCCCCCGGATCATAGATGTATTTACAGACCTGGCTTCACAGCTGTCATATCGCTAGGATAGGTACACTATTAATTATTAAGTTTCGTCCGATAGATGTTAATTAAACTCGATATAATGAGGCAAACCGGTACAATTCGATCCCCCGTCCTCCCCACTAAAAGTTGCCGGCGCATGCATAGATATGCCTGAGTGATGTTGTGATCTGGGCCGAGTTCCGAATCACGGTCGACCTCCGCGTACAATTTTGGTCACTCTGAACTCGTTACGGAACGACAATGGTCACAGCGAACTATTTTCATTTGTTGCGGGCATAGATACTAAATAATTATCCCTAATTTGAAAATAGCAGCACAATCTAAATAGTGTGAAGTAATGCTAAATAAAGGATAAATATTGCGCGTTGATATGTATGGGTTATCTCTACTAATCTCAACAGAATGTCGTAAAATTATACGCGTCCTTGACCAATTCGCTAAGTTCATGGCGTGTGACCGCGGTCGAAAGCCGTACGGTACACCCGGGCGATCCACGCTTAATCTGCCAGCAAAGGGAGCTCGTTCCTCACATCACTAGAGCGTAAAAGTAACGCCCTCTGTCGGGAGATGGAGATCGCCACGTTCAGTGCAATGTGGCCTCATCCGGGTTCTTCAAAAGCCCGGCAATGGGGGTTGTATGAATGCACGTATTCCTCTGTTAAATGAACAAAAGCCGGTGTCATTAAATGTCATGTAGCATTTAGCGCTCTATGGAAATCAATAGGGGTGTTATACGCCAAACGACTGCGTATCGACAGCAGTAACACTATGGTGAGCGCGTATCGGAAGCTTCTTGTTGAAATAGTTGGTATTAAAGGCAATCGATAATTTGATTGGATCTGAGAGTCGCGAGCATAATGCGTGGCAGGCGCTCCTCTCCAGTCCTATAGAGGTCTATACAGCACTCAATGCTGTCAATGAATACCTGAGCTCTAGTACTGTACCTGTACTCCAATCCTACAGAGTCTATACAGCACTCAATGCTGTCAATGAATACCTGAGCTCTAGTACTGTACCTGTACTCCAATCCTATAGAGGTCTATACATCACTTAATGCTGTCAATGAATACCTGAGCTCTAGTACTGTACCTGTACTCCAATCCTATAGAGTCTATACAGCACTCAATGATGTCAATGAATACCTGAGCTCTAGTACTGTACCTGTACTCCAATACTATAGAGGTCTATAAGCTCGCAATGCTGTCAATGAATACCTGAGCTCTAGTACTGTACCTGTACTCCAATCCTATAGAGGTCTATACAGCACTCAATGCTGTCAATGAATACCTGAGCTCTAGTACTGTACCTGTACTCCAATCCTATAGAGGTCTATACAGCACTCAATGCTGTCAATGAATACCTGAGCTCTAGTACTGTACCTGTACTCCAATCCTATAGAGGTCTATACAGCACTCAATGCTGTCAATGAATACCTGAGCTTTAGTACTGTACCTGTACTCCAATCCTATAGAGATCTATACAGCACTCAATGCTGTCAATGAATACCTGAGCTCTAGTACTGTACCTGTACTCCAATCCTATAGAGGTCTATACAGCACTCAATGCTGTCAATGAATACCTGAGCTCTAGTACTGTACCTGTACTCCAATCCTATAGACGTCTATACAGCACTCAATGCTGTCAATGAATACCTGAGCTCTAGTACTGTACCTGTACTCCAATCCTATAGACGTCTATACAGCACTCAATGCTGTCAATGAATACCTGAGCTTTAGTACTGTACCTGTACTCCAATCCTATAGACGTCTATACAGCACTCAATGCTGTCAATGAAAACCTGAGCTCTAGTACTGTACCTGTACTCCAATACTATAGAGGTCTATAAGCTCGCAATGCTGTCAATGAATACCTGAGCTCTAGTACTGTACCTGTACTCCAATCCTATAGAGGTCTATACAGCACTCAATGCTGTCAATGAACACCTGAGCTCTAGTACTGTACCTGTACTCCAATCCTATAGAGGTCTATACAGCACTCAATGATGTCAATGAATACCTGAGCTCTAGTACTGTACCTGTACTCCAATTCTATAGAGGTCTATAAGCTCGCAATGCTGTCAATGAATACCTGAGCTCTAGTACTGTACCTGTACTCCAATCCTATAGAGGTCTATACAGCACTCAATGCTGTCAATGAATACCTGAGCTCTAGTACTGTACCTGTACTCCAATCCTATAGAGGTCTATAAGCTCGCAATGCTGTCAATGAATACCTGAGCTCTAGTACTGTACCTGTACTCCAATCCTATAGAGGTCTATACAGCACTCAATTCTGTCAATGAATTTCCTGAGCTCTAGTACTGTACCTGTACTCCAATCATATAGAGGTCTATACAGCACTCAATGCGGTCAATGAATACCTGAGCTCTAGTACTGTACCTGTACTCCAATCCTATAGAGGTCTATAATCTCGCAATGCTGTCAATGAATACCTGAGCTCTAGTACTGTACCTGTACTCCAATCCTATAGAGGTCTATACAGCACTCAATGCTGTCAATGAATACCTGAGCTCTAGTATTGTACCTGTACTCCAATCCTATAGAGATCTATACAGCACTCCATGCTGTCAATGAATACCTGAGCTCTAGTACTGTACCTGTTCTCCAATCCTATAGAGGTCTATACAGCACTCAATGCTGTCCAGGAATACCTGAGCTCTAGTACTGTACCTGTACTCCAATCCTATAGAGGTCTATAAGCTCGCAATGCTGTCAATGAATACCTGAGCTCTAGTACTGTACCTGTACTCCAATCTTATAGAGGTCTATACAGCACTCAATGATGTCAATGAATACCTGAGCTCTAGTACTGTACCTGTACTCCAGTCCTATAGAGGTCTATACAGCACTCAATGCTGTCAATGAATACCTGAGCTCTAGTACTGTACCTGTACTCCAATCCTATAGAGGTCTATAAGCTCGCAATGCTGTCAATGAATACCTGAGCTCTAGTACTGTACCTGTACTCCAATCCTATAGAGGTCTATACAGCACTCAATGCTGTCAATGAATACCTGAGCTCTAGTACTGTACCTGTACTCCAATCCTATAGAGGTCTATACAGCACTCAATGATGTCAATGAATACCTGAGCTCTAGTAATGTACCTGTACTCCAATCCTGTAGAGGTCTATACAGCACTCAATACTGTCAATGAATACCTGAGCTCTAGTACTGTACCTGTACTCCAATCCTATAGAGGTCTATACAGCACTCAATGATGTCAATGAATACCTGAGCTCTAGTAATGTACCTGTACTCCAATCCTGTAGAGGTCTATACAGCACTCAATACTGTCAATGAATACCTGAGCTCTAGTACTGTACCTGTACTCCAATCCTATAGAGGTCTATACAGCACTCAATGATGTCAATGAATACCTGAGCTCTAGTACTGTACCTGTACTCCAATCCTATAGAGGTCTATACAGCACTCAATGCTGTCAATGAATACCTGAGCTCTAGTACTGTACCTGTACTCCAATCCTATAGAGGTCTATACAGCACTCAATGCTGTCAGTGAATACCTGAGCTCTAGTACTGTACCTGTACTCCAATCCTGTAGAGGTCTATAAGGCACTCAATGATGTCAATGAATACCTGAGCTCTAGTACTGTACCGGTACTCCAGTCCTATAGAGGTCTATACAGCACTTAATGCTGTCAATGAATACCTGAGCTCTAGTACTGTACCTGTACTCCAATTCTATAGAGATCTATACAGCACTCAATGATGCCAATGAATACCTGAGCTCTAGTACTGTACCTGTACTCCAATCCTGTAGAGGTCTATACAGCACTCAATGCCGTCAATGAATACCTGAGCTCTAGTACTGTACCTGTACTCCAATCCTGTAGAGGTCTATACAGCACTCAATGCTGTCAATGAATACCTGAGCTCTACAGTACTCCGGGCTGTTGTTCTGTTGCAGTCTATTGTCATGTCATCGAATGGCCTCTGTTACATATCAACGGTATTGCCTATTGCTTATGCATAAGATTATCTTATGCTAACTTTCCGGATTCGTCGTCAACCAGGACACGCGGCACAAGATGGAGGATAGATAGAACCTAGGTCTCCACTCATCGCAACCTACTTCAGTAAATCGTGTAATGAAGTATTTAGAAGCGCCAATCCCGAAATACTTGATACATTTTATGGCCGACGCTTTAACCTAAGGCTTGGATGCCATGTCTTTCTTTGTAAAAAGTAGGGAATTACTCACGGGCACATGGCTCTACTCTTCCCTGACCCTTTCAGAGGGTATAAGTCGTCCTACTATATAGGTCGTAACCAACCATATGTCTGTTGAGACGTAAGGTGGCAGCTACAACATGTACAGCGGGATTCGGAGCCCGTCATTTATACGTACATATTTGTGCGTGTATTGATTAATTCATTTATTCATTCATTATGTATTGATGAAGGCCGCCTCATTGGGATCAATCATATAACTTATGTATATAAATATATGTATATATATGGCCTAACCTTGACCATGGGCGGTTTAGCCGACGACGAGGCTTAGTCGGCAAAGTTTACCATGTAAATGGTGGGCTATTTTAGCCGACTAAGCCCGGTAGCCGGCTAAATTATGTACGTGAAATAGGCCACAAGGTGAAGTCCCGAGCTGGTATTATCGGCGTGTATACTGACCGTCCTAGAATGTTGAGCAACGGCGACCCAGTGATGAAATATATGTTCTAATAGTTGTTAAAGAAAAAACACTTGGGGTTTCCACTTAAGGCTTACATCGTACCTGCAAATTTCGATGCTTATACTAAATAAACATTTCTCACCTTTATTCGAGGGTCAACATAGAGGGGTGTTCGGCCGGAGACAACTCGGCGCTTTGCACATGGCCCCTTGCCATTGATGCGACGTGATCGGGTTACAATGGCCTACAAATGCCAGTGGCACACACCACTATGATGTCCTTTCCTCACATTTGTGTCATTTTCTGACATCTTGTTGTTCCTATTGTTATTTATATCCTTTGTAGGAATCGCCACGAGGTACAGGTATTACCACAGAACACAAATTGGCAAGCTGCTGCCACCGAGGTTTACATTCACAAACAGAAAGAAAGGGCAAAAACGAAGAAAAGCAAAAGCAAAGAAGTTTTGTGGCTTCATTCACTGTCATTTATTTCCGTGGTTATTCCAGAGTTCAAGTTGAAGAAGATGTGGAAGTCCCCCAATGGGACAATCAGAAACATCTTGGGAGGCACCGTCTTCAGGGAAGCCATCATCTGCAAGAACATTCCGCGTCTGGTCACGTGTTGGGAAAAGCCAATCGTGATTGGTCGTCACGCCTACGGGGACCAGGTGGGTGCAGGAAGACACCGTTTCTAATTGGCTGGTTTGAATGGCCAGTTATGCCCGGATTTTAAGAGGCTGTTACCCTTCAAGTTTTTATGCCAGCATTCAGCATTCTGCTCGGCTGTTCTGTTAACCCACGTAGCTGTGCAAGGATTCTGATTGGCTGTTCTGTTAACCCACGTAGCTGTGCAAGGATTCTGATTGGCTGTTCTGTTAACCCACGTAGCTGTGCAAGGATTCTGATTGGCTGTTCTGTTAACCCACGTAGCTGTGCAAGGATTCTGATTGGCTGTTCTGTGAACCCACGTAGCTGTGCAAGGATTCTGATTGGCTGCTCTGTTAACCCACGTAGCTGTGCAAGGATTCTGATTGGCTGTTGCATCTCAACTGGTGTTCAATCCTCAATGTAATTCTCACGTAGTTGATTACAGCGGTAAATACTACTTAGAGGTAAAATATATAAGTACATTTAATTACTGGTTATTGGCAGTATACTGTATTTCCTGGTACCATCAGGATTAGATGCCAGCAGGTGTCGCACTACATGTTGTAATAAACCTTAAACGCTATATAACTGGCCTGTCCTGGCTTACTAAACTAGCTCTCCTTAACATCCGTTGCGCACCCCATTCACTGTCAATCACTGGGCACTTGACCTCCAGTTGTACCATGAGAATACGCTCATCTTCCCAGCTATTATCGCTTTACCATTGACTCGCCGCGATCTCTCGGGTATGGGCGTTATAGTTACTTAATCCGTTCAAAGATCAAGGGTAAGGCCTCGCAACACTTATCTTTTGTATACCGACCGACAACGCTCACTTCACCTTTACCCTGTCCTCTCCACCAATGTAGGTCAATCAGTGCCAGTGGCGCCGCCTAGCGTCTCAAAATGATGGTCAATGGCGTTTTTCCTTTGAACTGTTACACGCCTTTTATGAAATTGCTGCCGGCCTCCATATTATCTTACGTGAAATATAAATGCACAGTGTATGCTGTGCAAAATAAACACCATCTTCCATGCGGTAGATTAATACCTAAATTGTCCAAAACACACGATATGGGATAGCAGGCGAACAGGATCAATAATTCCATAATTGAATGTTTGTGTTTTGTATATTTGTCTCCCATCATACTGTGAATAGAAGTGATTTTACCTTAATTGACACACCAAAACTGTTTATACACCAGGAATATTAACATATTTTATGCATGGTATTGGTACATCTACATGTTTGCCGTGACTGTGTTGTTTCAGTACAAAGCCACAGATTTCGTTGTCCCTGGCGACGGCAAGTTGGAGGTGTCCTTTACCCCCAAGGACGGCAGCGCCCCGATGAAGTACACGGTGTTTGAGTTCGAGGGTACTGGGGGCGTGGCCATGGCCATGTACAACACAGACAAGGTAGGCCATGACTGTACAACACAGACAAGGTAGGCCATGACTACAACACAGACATGGTAGGCCATGACCGTACAACACATACAAGGTAGGCCATGACTGTACAACATAGACAAGGTAGGCAATGACTGTACAACACAGACATGGTAGGCCATGACTGTACAACACAGACAAGGTAGGCTATGGCCATGTACAACACAGACAAGGTAGGCCATGACTGTACAACACAGATGAGGTAAGCCATGACTGTACAACACAGACAAGGTAGGCCATGACTGTACAACACAGATGAGGTAAGCCATGACTGTACAACACAGACAAGGTAGGCCATGACTACAACACAGACAAGGTAGGCCATGACTGTACAACACAGACAAGGTAGGCCATGACTGTACAACACAGACAAGGTAGGCCATGACTGTACAACACAGACAAGATAGGCCATGACTACAACACAGACATGGTAGGCCATGACCGTACAACACATACAAGGTAGGCCATGACTGTACAACATAGACAAGGTAGGCCATGACTGTACAACACAGACATGGTAGGCCATGACTGTACAACACAGACAAGGTAGGCTATGGCCATGTACAACACAGACAAGGTAGGCCATGACTGTACAACACAGATGAGGTAAGCCATGACTGTACAACACAGACAAGGTAGGCCATGACTGTACAACACAGATGAGGTAAGCCATGACTGTACAACACAGACAAGGTAGGCCATGACTGTACAACACAGACAAGGTAGGCCATGACTACAACACAGACATGGTAGGCCATGACTGTACAACACAGACAAGGTAGGCTATGGCCATGTACAACACAGACAAGGTAGGCCATGACTGTACAACACAGACAAGGTAGGCCATGACCGTACAACACAGACAAGGTAGGCCCTGACTGTACAAAACAGACAAGGTAGGCCATGACGGGTTGTAGGGGGATTTACCGCTTAACCTGTCCTTATTAATCGTAGTCATTAGCTGCGTGCAAATACATATATGTGAAGTTTGAACTGTCTACGCGATTCCATGTGTTGTGAAAAAATGTGTGTGGATGGTCTTCCTTCACTGTTATTATTCATTTTGTAATACACAAGCTGGTGGAGGGATGGGGGCAAAGTTACACACCTATACATATACTTGCTCACAATAATGTTATGAACGACACCGTTTCGTGCAAAAAGTGAAGCTGCCTAGCTATAGAGAGGTCAGTGGGTCTACCGATTCATTAAAACTTGTCCCACCTGACCATTGTAATATTTGTTGCTTGTCTAATCACAATTGTGTAACTGTCAGTATTATCACTGTCGTGTAACGTTCAGTTTTGTAACTTTACCTAACTATCGTTTTGACTTTGATGTTGTATGTTGCAGTCCATCCGAGACTTTGCTCACTGCTGCTTCAAGTTCTCCCTGGCCCGAGGTTACCCTCTGTACCTCAGGTGAGCTTCGTCCCCGCCATGCAACACGTCGGTCTGGTAACGTATTAATATCATGTTTTCTTGAATAGAATAATCAACTCACCCCAGTAAATGTTGATTGATTCAGTTTTGATTAAAGCTAGTCAGAATATGAAGTGACTTCAATGCTATATTTCTATTCCACGTAACTGACAGCACCAAGAACACTATTCTAAAGAAGTACGACGGACGGTTCAAGGACATTTTCCAGGAGATTTATGAGAAGTAAGTGTCTCTTCTTTCTCTGTCTCAATACTTTGCTGACGCGTAGATGGGACAAACATCGCGAATTTGGCTCATCATATCTTCCTATAAAAAAATACAAGGCCATTTATGCCGGTCGAATTCGAGATACGAGCGTCATAGCGGCTACTGACTGGTTTGCTCGATCGACAACAAAGAAACCATAATGTTGCTTTTGTAATGTCATATATTTAAATAAATACATGCGTTCAGGTTACGTAGCAAGGTATATATCATGACTATATAAAACGCTACGTAACCCGACCTAAGTGCAATACTAGCAAGCATACTCATTGAGCTGGCTTGTGGATGTAACGACGTGTCTGTTTCAGGGAGTACCGGTCAGCATACTCATTGAGCTAGCTTGTGGATGTAACGACGTGTCTGTTTCAGGGAGTACCGGTCAGCATACCCCTTGAGCTAGCTTGTGGATGTAACGACGTGTCTGTTTCAGGGAGTACCGGTCAGCATACTCATTGAGCTAGCTTGTGGATGTAACGACGTGTCTGTTTCAGGGAGTACCGGTCAGCATACCCCTTGAGCTGGCTTGTGGATGTAACGACGTGTCTATTTCAGGGAGTACCGGTCAGCATACCCCTTGAGCTAGCTTGTGGATGTAACGACGTGTCTGTTTCAGGGAGTACCGGTCAGCATACCCCTTGAGCTAGCTTGTGGATGTAACGACGTGTCTGTTTCAGGGAGTACCGGTCAGCATACCCCTTGAGCTAGCTTGTGGATGTAACGACGTGTCTGTTTCAGGGAGTACCGGTCAGCATACCCCTTGAGCTGGCTTGTGGATGTAACGACGTGTCTGTTTCAGGGAGTACCGGTCAGCATACCCCTTGAGCTAGCTTGTGGATGTAACGACGTGTCTGTTTCAGGGAGTACCGGTCAGCATACCCCTTGAGCTAGCTTGTGGATGTAACGACGTGTCTGTTTCAGGGAGTACCGGTCAGCATACCCCTTGAGCTAGCTTGTGGATGTAACGACGTGTCTGTTTCAGGGAGTACCGGTCAGCATACCCCTTGAGCTAGCTTGTGGATGTAACGACGTGTCTGTTTCAGGGAGTACCGGTCAGCATACCCCTTGAGCTAGCTTGTGGATGTAACGACGTGTCTGTTTCAGGGAGTACCGGTCAGCATACCCCTTGAGCTGGCTTGTGGATGTAACGACGTGTCTATTTCAGGGAGTACCGGTCAGCATACCCCTTGAGCTAGCTTGTGGATGTAACGACGTGTCTGTTTCAGGGAGTACCGCTCCCAGTACGAGGCCAAGAAGCTGTGGTACGAGCATCGCCTGATTGACGACATGGTGGCGCAGGCCATGAAGTCCGAGGGAGGCTTTGTCTGGGCCTGCAAGAACTACGACGGCGATGTCCAGTCAGACTCTGTCGCTCAAGGTCAGTGTCAAGGTCACGCGTGGTCAGTTCGAATGTCACACTGGGTCAGTGAATCTCACGCAAAAGGTCACGCAATGGCACGTATAGTCAGTCTAAATGTCGCACAAGATCCGTGAATGTCGCTCAAGGTCAGAGAATCTCGCGCAAGGTCAATGTAGATATTGCGATGGGTCATCACATCTTCGTACTTCCACAATATCAGGCTGTAGGTCGCGAAAAATCACCTTCATGTCGACTAGCGATTAAATATATTGAATAGTGTTGTTTTGTCGGTCCCTCCACCAGGCTACGGCTCTCTGGGCATGATGACGAGTGTCCTCATCTGTCCTGACGGCCGGACTGTGGAGGCGGAGGCCGCCCACGGCACCGTCACCAGGCACTACCGCATGCACCAACAGGGCAAGGAAACCTCCACCAACTCTGTCGGTAAGTGTTTCTCGGTGTCCCCACTACTTCCTAATGATCTTAATTAATCCACAAGCGGGATAAGCTGCATATCAGGTCGTGGGTTCGAACCCTGGCACCTGTATCTAGGGCCTGTGCCACCAAGACCCGTCCATTGCCCCGGGGTGGTTTCACCCAGACCCGTCAATTGCCCCGGGGTGGTTTCATCCAGACCCGTCCATTGCCCCGGGGTGGTTTCACCCAGACCCGTCCATTGCCCCGGGGTGGTTTTACCCAGACCCGTCCATTGTCCTGGGGTGGTTTCACTCAGACCCGTCCATTGCCCCGGGGTGGTTTCATCCAGACCCGTCCATTGCCCCGGGGTGGTTTCACCCAGACTCGTCCATTGCCCCGGGGTGGTTTCACCCAGACCCGTCCATTGCCCCGGGTGGTTTCACCCAGACCCGTCCATTGCCCCGGGGTGGTTTCGCCCAGACCCGTCCATTGCCCCAGGTGGTTTCACCCAGACCCGTCCATTGCCCCGGGGTGGTTTCGCCCAGACCCGTCCATTGCCCCGGGTGGTTTCACCCAGACCCGTCCATTGCCCCGGGGTGGTTTCACCCAGACCCGTCCATTGCCCCGGGTGGTTTCACCCAGACCCGTCCATTGCCCCGGGTGGTTTCACCCAGACCCGTCCATTGCCCCGGGGTGGTTTCGCCCAGACCCGTCCATTGCCACGGGTGGTTTCACCCAGACCCGTCCATTGCCCCGGGGTGGTTTCGCCCAGACCCGTCCATTGCCCCGGGTGGTTTCACCCAGACCCGTCCATTGCCCCGGGGTGGTTTCGCCCAGACCCGTCCATTGCCCCGGGTGGTTTCACCCAGACCCGTCCATTTCCCCGGGGTGGTTTCACCCAGACCCGTCCATTGCCTCGGGTGGTTTCACCCAGACCCGTCCATTGCCCCGGGTGATTTCACCCAGACCCGTCCATTGCCCCGGGTGGTTTCACCCAGACACGTCCATTGCCCCGGGGTGGTTTCGCCCAGACCCGTCCATTGCCCCGGGTGGTTTCACCCAGACCCGTCCATTGCCCCGGGGTGGTTTCGCCCAGACCCGTCCATTGCCCCGGGTGGTTTCACCCAGACCCGTCCATTGCCCCGGGGTGGTTTCGCCCAGACCCGTCCATTGCCCCGGGTGGTTTCACCCAGACCCGTCCATTGCCCCGGGGTGGTTTCATCCAGACCCGTCCATTGCCCCGGGTGGTTTCACCCAGACCCGTCCATTGCCCCGGATGGTTTCATCCAGACCCGTCCATTGCCCCGGGTGGTTTCACCCAGACCCGTCCATTGCCCCGGGGTGGTTTCGCCCAGACCCGTCCATTGCCCCGGGTGGTTTCACCCAGACCCGTCCATTGCCCCGGGGTGGTTTCGCCCAGACCCGTCCATTGCCCCGGGTGGTTTCACCCAGACCCGTCCATTGCCCCGGGTGGTTTCACCAAGACCCGTCCATTGCCCCGGGGTGGTTTCGCCCAGACCCGTCCATTGCCCCGGGTGGTTTCACCCAGACCCGTCCATTGCCCCGGGTGGTTTCGTTTAGCCTATCCGTTTAGCCTCCATGCGCACCAAAGTGGCCTGCAACACGTAACATTTAATTTAAACCTCTCGTTGTAAATCTCGCGTTGTAAACCTCGCATTGTAAACCTCGCGTTGTAAACCTCGCATTGTAAACCTCGCGTTGTAAATCTCGCATTGTAAACCTCGCGTTGTAAACCTAGCGTTGTAAACCTCGCGTTGTAAACCTAGCGTTGTAAACCTCTCGTTGTAAATGCTCTTTTTTTTCAACCTACTCGCTCGGCATTTAATCAACCCCCTCCCCCCTTTAACTTACTCCATTTAATCACCCCCCCTCCCCCTTTAAACTTACTCCATTTCATCAGACCCGCGGCCTACAACCAATGCTCTTGTTATTTCAACCTGTATTTGACAACCTTCCAGCGTCGATCTTCGCCTGGACCCGCGGCCTGGCTCATCGCGCCAAGCTGGATGGGAACGCCGCTCTGGCCGAGTTCTCCACGGCCCTGGAGACCACGTGTGTGGACACCATTGAGGCGGGCGCCATGACCAAGGACCTGGTCGGCTGTATCAAGGGCATCCCCAAGTGAGTGCCTGCCTACCCGCCCGCCCGTCTGCCCGCCCGCCCGCCCGCCCTCCGGCCCGCCCGCCCGCCCTCCGGTCCACCCGCCCCCCTCCGGCCCGCCCGCCCCCCCCCCTCCGGCCCGCCAGCCCCCCCCCCCTCCGGCCCGCCAGCCCCCCCTCCGGCCCGCCCACCCGCCCGGCTGTCCGTCGGTCCGCACGCCCTACAGTGTGGCTGACCCGTTAATGCGATATTTGTATACGCGTAGTTGTGATCAGAATATCTGTACCACGTGACTGAAAGTTGCATATCTGTATCACGTTATTAAAAGTAGCATATCTGTACCCCCCCGGGAGTAAGAGTTGCGTATCTATACCACGTGACTCGAAGTAGCATATCCGTACCATGTGACTGAAAGTGCCATATCATTATGACGCGTGTACCAAGTGACAAAACACATGTCTATATCCCATGAATAAACATGACCTCGGGGTGCCTTCTCTTGAATAAACATGACCTCGGGGTGCCTTTCCATGAATAAACATGACCTCGGGGTGCCTTCCCTTGAATAAACATGACCTCGGGGTGTCGTCTTCTTTCAGCGTGAAGCGGGAAGATTACGTGACGACCTTCGAGTTCCTCGACAAAGTCGCCGAGAACCTCAAGGTGAAGGTCAAACACCTGGTGAGCTGACTAGACAACGACCGATCTCGAGGGAGTCCCGCGCCGGACCCCAGGCTATGAGTGCACTGGCACCCGACCTAGACCCCCCCCCCCACCCCCCACCCCACCCCTCATCTTACCCATCGACCGTGAAGATGCTGAAAGAGAACGCCGAGATACCGAGTTATTGATAGTTTTATCCAAGACAGTTAAGTCATTATAATTATCTATGCAGATGTTATTTCTATTCCAATTTTTGTGCCAAAAAATATGCCAACTGTTTACCGTTTACGTAAAACAATGTTTTGTGTATGTAGATTTTATTGTTGAATTAACTGAGGCTGAAAGATACATTACAGATTTAAACTTTAATATATAGTTCCATACTTCATCGACCGACACGTGTACAATGGTAGTGTTGAAGTGTAGAAGTCTAGCTAAGAAATCGATATTTATCACTATTCATAGCGGTTTTTGTAAACTATCGCTTTGCAGTAGATTTACTAAAACTGAAACTGTTTTTGTCTTTCCAATGACGTACAGTATTTGGGGCGTATGTGCTTTCCAGACTGATAATTCAGTATTTTAGTGAGTTCCTCTGGGTGTTTGGAGTGACTGACTGGAGTGCAGTGTCATGGAAGGTGTCGGGCTTACATACCATCAGTCGTACCTTGGGTGGGATCATAATGAATAAACCATGCCAGACGCTATCCGACTTCTGTGTTTTCATTTCTTGAAGAAAGGCGCATTTATGGAACGGGCTTAGTTACTATTTGAACCATTTTGGCGCGAGAGGGTTCCGCGAGATCGGAGGAAGGAGCCTTCGTTGTTGAAACAGCAGTAAACGCTGACACTGCCGCAAGGCGGCTTTACGGGCGGTGAATATACGGCAAGTGAGAAGTTGTTGCGCCCCCTGTTAGATGTTATCCTTGCGAGTAACGTCAGTGTGCTGACGTCACTACACAATTCAGTGCGTCCAGGCTTGTCAAATGTTTATATTTGTTGAAATAGTACAAATTATATCCCAGCAATATTACCTGCAGGGGACGTACGATTCACAGAAAAATAAAAGTCAAAAGCCGGAACTTTGGTTTCAACTTCGGTGGAAATAACGAAATTAACATATAAATAAGTTTCCTAATATTTTATTTCAAGGCAGTTTACAAAGCGGGCCCAAGTCCGCATACCAGTTCTGAACGCACAACATCAAGAGGTACATGCCTCACTTTTGGGAGAGGTGGGTTACAGCAGCAGTACCTGATAGCTATAATCAGAAGTTTAACAAATGGTCCACCACCTAGTTCAGGAAGTGTAGTTACAATGCCGCCCACTAGATGGAGGCACTACACAGAGCGTGCAAAACACTTAATGTATTCAAATGATGTTATGTTTAAATGCCTTCAACATGTTCAATGAATTGTTGTTAACATACATACAGAAATATAATAAATATTAAACCCAGCAGCAGAAATAATAAGGCAGAAGTTCACAAAATGAAAACTTGCAGGATAAACATCAGGTCCTTCTCATGGCTAGACAGTACTTCTCTAAATCCCTTTACATTGACGAATACTAAAATAATATAAAATATTATTACATACAAAGAAGGTTTGAATCAGTGGCTATATATATATATATATATATATATATATATATTAATATAGCTAGCGTCTGAGGAGCCTTCCATATTGGCTTGCCGGCTCATTTACTTCATATTCTAATGCCCGACTTGAAGCAACATGAACATTTGAGTAGCACGGCTGAACACACTCGGAGACTGGCTGAGGGAAGGACTACAAAATGCCGCTTGGTACAGTCACCCGAAGACGAGAAGAACGGTAAGAATAATAGTCAGCACTTTAAGTATACACCGTCCGCACCAAGCAGTTTGTCGCGTCCACTGACACGCTACACCAGTGGTTGGAAGGACACTTTGACCTTGAAGGTCGCATCGCGTCTTTGGGAAGGGTTAAAGGGAACGAGCCATATCTCCGGGGGAAACAGTTACCCTTAACGGAGGAAAACCTGGGATTGTTGTACTGTACAAATGGACCAGCGAACCGCTGGGCGCGAACCTCCCGGCACGGTGGCTGGCCTGGCAGAGGTCACCGGGCTCAGCCGAACGCGCCGACACTCGACCTCAACTAGGGGGCCCCCCTCACACCAATGAAACCTGTATGATTTAGCCCAGTATAATGTTATTTCTAAAAGCGCTTACATTCCAATCATGTTTAATTATGAATCAGAACATGTTACACAACGTTACACGCGACCGTTACACAACGTTACACGCGACCGTTACACAACGTTACACGCGACCGTTAAATTGTTAACAAAATACGTATAAAAATATAATCAGGACTAGCAGTATCTTCTGCTAAATCAAAATACAACTTGAATTAAAATAATTCCTCCTATCTATGCATTCGGAGATAAGGCTGGAACTGATTAGCTTATCTGATAATATATCACTCTATCATTAACTGTATCGTAGGCCACAGGCTTGGGGCAATACAAGTAGCAAATTTAAATTATGCCCATACGATGAACACAGGAGGTGCATTCAAGCGACACGTGACCGTCTCCATGGTTACGTTCTATTCGTCCTCGTCCGACGCTCCTTCAAACATCTGAAAAAAAGATGAAGAAAAATGACGACCACATTTTGTTTTGGGCTAAAACCGGACACAAACTGAGCTTTTTCAGCGTGAAACAAAAGAATGAAGTCTTATACTTTGTCAGCCGAAATACAGCTTTACCGAAAGAGCTTTAGGACTTTTCTGGACTTTAACAACCGTTCTTTTCCTATGACTGTTATCATTCTTGAATGGGAAAACCAGTTACCGTTATTTTCAGATATACCAAACTCCTATGTCTCTCATAGTATATAAAATTCACGGTAATGTCCAATGATAAAGCAACAGTTTATCACTCACGTGACTGTGTGGAAAGAAACGAGGCCGATTTCCAGATGTCCTGAACCACACTCATTAACCGGAGTACTCACTCGTCAAACAACTGCTAAGTGCTTACCAAACCCCACGGCACACTGACTGGGTGGGGGGGGGGGGGTAGTAGCTAGTCGCTAACAAAACCCCAGGGGGACAAGGGAAGGGAAGTGGGGGGGGGGGTAGTCGCTAGTCGCTAACAACATGCCAGCGGACAAGGGAAGTGGGGGAGGGGGGGTGGTAGTCGCTAGTCGCTGCCAACACCAGGGGACAAGGGAAGGGAAGTGAGGGGGTAGTTGCTAAGGGGACACTGTCGGGGAGACGGGCGGTAGATAGGAGGTAGAGAAGGGCATTCGCTATGCGCTAACTTAACCCCCGGGGACACGGGGGCAGGCGCGGCAGTCGCTAGGCGATGGTGACTCACATCCATGAGGTTCCTGGGTTCGATGGGCACCTTGGTGGCGTCCAGGGGTCGCGCCGGCTCCACTAGCTCATCCAGCAGACTGCGGCTGAAGCTCGAGTCTGGCGTCATGGAGACGTTCTGCTGGAAGCCCAGAGGCGGTCTGGGGCTGCTCAGGGGAGAGGAACTGGAACAAGGTACGTCTACACTGAGCGCTTCTGTTTGCACATCCGGGACCCGACAGGGCGCCAAATTAATTATTATGATGGGTCTAAAGAACAGTAAAGGTTCAAACAAAATTGCACCTTTTCAATTTGACTTGTCCCAAGGGTTTGCCAAGACGAATGATATGATGCATATTCATGACAAGTAATTTTGTCACTTTACGTTCACAATTGATCTGATGGCTGTCAGACCAAGATATTTTGCCCCTGAAGTAAGACAGATAGAAGTGAGATAGAATTTCGCGGTTCATTTGGTCCAGAATGAAATCACTTAAACCCAACTACCAAAAGCGAACAATCACGGCACATAGCTTATCCGTGTCTAACTGGAATATATAATACTACAATCTATAACGATTGTTCATTTTAAAAATTATTATATTATCTCATATTTCATTATTATTATTATTACAAATTACTATTAAGCCACTGACCTTCTGAGGCTGCTGGCGTTGGAGCTGAGCCAAGGAGAGCTGGTTCCCTCAGGGATGTAGTTCCGGTTTGGTCGGGGTCGCAGCCCTGGCGTCGTCATGGCTTTCCGCGGCAAGCTGACACAATCGTTACAATGTGTGATTACAAACCAATGATATTGGCGCTGTAGGCCACCTTATTGCACACATCGCCTGAACCGGATCGCGAAAAGCTCGTGTGATAAATCAGACCCGACAATATACATAAACACCGATATATATATAACTTTGCCTATCAGCAAAGAGAGAAACGGATTATCCGTTAACTGTGAGCTTCGGGCGAGAATGTTAATTATACTTAACTAGGACAAAAGCAAAACTCTACATAGCTCACCATATGCATGTTTTGCAAGTTTGCATTTTAATATAGAGGCTTTGAGCCCGTCGTTGCGTCTAATGTATCCAAGACAAGTGGTTCCCAGGAAGACTGATACAGATGCAGATTTCAGATAAGAATGTTTTTTTAGTATCGCTGGGGCAAGAGGCTGTGAGCCTGTGCTATGGGCATTCAGTGTATCCAGGCTTAAATATAGCCAAGATAAGTCGTTCTCGGGAAGAGTGATACCAAAGATATTAGTACACCAAGATAGGTCATACAGCGAGCGCCGAACGTATCCATTAGTACACCAATATAGGTCATACAGCGAGCGCCGAAAGTATCCAGGTTGATTATAGCCAAGACAAGTCGTTCCCGGGGAGAGCGCTACAGATTCAGAACTGAGCAGGGAGAGACATACCCGACTGCCCGGGACAGTTGAATTACAGGTTCGGACCGGTCAGAATGCTGGTGGTATGCCCGACGGGGCAGGTGAAGGTTTAGACTGCGATCTGTCGCTATTCAGCAATGTTGAGCAGTTACACTGAGCCAACAACCTGCAGGCACTGATCAATAACAGCACGGTAGCTTTCGTTTCCCCCTAACAATATAACATCGGAACACTGTGCGCTCAGTCATAGGGGCTCACTTCGCGGAAAGTGACGTTGCAGAATCGTCGAAATCCTTGACCTTGTAAATATATTGTCTATTAGTTGTTTCGACGTTATTGTTTCACAATTTGATAGGACAGGTAAATTTTCAGGCGGGCAGGTCAATCTCAACACCGCGTGCCCGACAGGACAGGCGGCATCCGAAGTTAGTGTCTGTCCCTGGTAACTGACCTCGGAATAACGAATCCCTCTCTGTCCCGGATGGAGGATTCTTCGCTGGAGGTGGAGCAGTCGAGGGGGACGCCCAGAGAGTTGTTGTGGATGCTGATGCCTTCGTCATAGGCTTCGTCTGCGGAGTAAACAACGCGATTAACGTAACACACAGATGTTTACCAAGCCACACGGCCACTGTGACAATAGTCGCGGTATGTGGCAGGGGGGGGGGGGGGTGCAGGAAAATGTTGACGATCGTTCGAAAGGTGGGGAGAGGGGTGAGTCAGTATCAGGTACTGGGGCGCAAGGACCCAGACCTCTTCAGACCCTCGATTTTGTGAGTGGTGATGGGAGTTTCCTTATGCGCCCGCGGCCGCGTCCAGGGGGGATCGGTGGCTTTATGGGCCTTCTCTTATGGTTGATGAGAGCGCAGGAGGAATGACAATAGTCGCAGAGCCTTGACAAGATATATATATACACGAACTACCACCGAAATTGACTTAATCCGGTAAAGACTCTAAAGTGCACATAGAATATCAAAAATAGTTGATTGTTTAGAAGATTTTATTTAGGACCTACTCGGTCATTATGCGGCCATGGCCGCATTAGTAGTGTTACACATAAAAGAACTCGAGAGAGTTCTGCATTCCATAATTACAATACTTACTGGTCAATATGTAATATCTAAGAATACATGAAAATGTAAGGTTTTTTTTCTCCCCCTTTTGTATGTCAATAAAAATAATACAGTAACTGTCAGCACTAATAGCACAGTTCCTTGGGTTATGACACCAGTTGAGGCCTGCTTACCATCTGAGAAGCTGTGGTCCCAGTCGAGCGGGTGGCAGGGTCCGTCTCGCTTGCTGGGCGTGTGAGCTTGTCGGGGAAACAAGCTCTGTAGCGGGTAGGTCATAGTCAACCAGAGAGTGCAGAGCAAGGACACGACGGCTAGCAACAAGGAATTCACGGACGTCACCTGGGAAACAAAAACACCACAATATACATAATATGAGGCATCCGAACGTGTTTAAATAGGAACCATGGTGGAAATAAACCATCTGCAAGACATCGACAACAGTCTTTAAATGCCAGTACTTACGACAGCGCGTATTGTCTGCTCTCTTTTTCTCTGCTTCCAAATCTATAACGAAAAAAATTGTTTTTCAATATCAGTTAATACCAAAAGCAATAATACTAGTACATTGGACAAAACAATAAATGTACATGGAACAGACTATTCCATTGATCGATCATGTAGCTACTAAGATATTTATCACCAAGATGTGATACAGACTTTGTGCATCTGATAGGCCACCACTGAGCAAACTGAGATATAGCAAGTAGTAGGAGATCAGGCCAAGAGAAAGCGATGAAGAAACTTTTAGGGGAAGTTTGGTAATACCGTTTCGGATGGTAACGCAAAAATATAGAAAGAGACAAACAGCGCAGCCTCAACCTAATATAAGGGATGAGTCACACCACAGTAAGAGATTGGATAAGTGGCTGCCTCAACCCAACATAAGGGATGAGGCTCACAGTAAGGGATGAGGTAAATGGCTGCCTCAACCCAACACAAGGGATGAGTTACACCACATTAAAAGATGAGGTAAATGGCTGCCTCAACCCAACATAAGGGATAAGGCACACAGTAAAGGGATGAGGTAAATGGTTGCCTCAACTCAACATAAGGGATGAGGCACACAGTAAGGGATGAGGTAAATGGCTGCCTCAACTCAACATAAGGGATGAGGCTCACAGTAAGGGATGAGGTAAATGGCTGCCTCAACTCAATATAAGGGATGAGGCACACAGTAAGGGATGAGGTAAATGGCAAATGATGATGCACACAGTTGCGGAGTTGTCTCGATCTCCCCAACCCTACCGACCTTCTTCATGACCGGAAGTGAGAGGATCTCGTCCACAGTAGGTCTCTTCTCTGGCGCAGGTTCCATCATCCAGGATATGATGTCCTTCAGTTCCTGAGATATCCCGGTAACTGGATCACAAGGTCACAATGCTATCACATACCACGCTTTCCATGCTAATTAATAGTGGAGGAACAACATATGCACCACTACACACGTTTAATTTAAACAGTCTCCAATCAAAGATTTAGGCTTAATAAATAGTGTCGTGTTCGGGATACACTCGGTCAACCTACCCAGGGTGCACCACGGCAGATGTCCACTCCTCAACTGATGCCAAAGGTCTCCGCCTTTTGGAAGGTCAAGGTCACTCGCCAGTTCCAATATCGATACCCCGAGACTGAAAGATTACATGAAACATTACATTTAATTCTAATTCACACACAAATCCTCCTCATATATACAATCGATAAGTGAGTGGGTGGTGTTAGTTGGGGAGCATGTGGAGGAACTTATAACTCCTATGGTGATAAATAAGTGTTAAGGTCGAGAGCGGGTGGGGGGTCAAAAAAAATTCGTCGACAGATTTTTTTAATTTTTTCTCTAGATAAGTATCATGTATGGATCTACCTGAAAATGTAATAAAAAATATATGTCACTTCACTAAAAGAAAAGTTTTGGGCATTTTTGTCAAATTGGCTTTAACATGGCGGTCAATGGGAAAATCATATAAATGTGTTTTTTTCTCCATGTTTTTAAATCCCCTATAAAAACTGGTCGACAGACTTCCACAAAAAACTGCCTGCTGAAGCCTAGCGTCATGGTGAATACAAAAATAACAAAAAAACGATATGTTACTGAACTAACTTTTGTTCTATAAGCTCTTTTGTAACCAAAATAGGCCATAAAATAGGCCAAAAATGACGAATTGTCACAATTGTGCCTTTCGGCACATATGTGCAATCACTAAATATCTTGGTATTTGCTTGTAATACATCAAATACATGCAAATTTGGTGGAGGAAACATTATTTGATGTGACATAGATTGATATTGGTTGCCATTTAATCCTAAAAATTCCAAAAAAAAATTGAATTTAGTTCTGAAAAAATCCGCCAGGCGCCACCCGCTCTCGACCTTAAACACGCACCTGAAGACATCAGCAGGTTTCCCAAAGCCTCCCTGTAGTAGTTCTGGCGCAAGGTACTTGGGGTCCCCTTCCTGTGCCTCAGAGTGGTCAATCTCCTGGAAGAAAAGCCAACGCATCTACAAGCTGCACTTTAACTTACACCACACGAGTGTCTCATCCACAACTAGTTCAAATAGTTAAAACTAATAATATGTCTACCATAATCACACACGAATAATCTTGACATCAACCAGTGGCAAAACGTAGTTAGATGTAATTCATAACGCATTCAATTCAGTAAAGATCATAATTTATAGTCAAATCAAATTTATATTGGATTCTTTGTAGTAGAATACATATTATATACTCATGTTTTGCTACACGTTTTATGGTGTCTTGCTTAATACCAAGCATCAGTAATTAATATAGTACACACGACAGTTCTAGGAGGGAGTAGGAGTGGTAGGTGTCATGCCCGACCTTTGTGCTATCCAGTACCAGGCCGAAGTCTCCCAGTTTACACGTGTTGATGTCTGAGATGAAGATGTTGTCAGGTTTGATGTCCATGTGAACCAAGTCGTGGTCGTGGAGGTGCTTCAAGGCCTAAATATCAATAAATATCACACACAAGTGGAAACTATATAAACACTATTTGGGCAGTTTGGACATGTAACCAAGAGATCCATATTACGGTTAGCTTTTAAACTTAGCCCGTTTAAACATCTGCTAATGTAGAAAATTGTCTCATGTGATCTTACTAAAGCATTTACGACAACCTTGTTAATTTAATGGAAATAAACACCATTTCCCAATTTTGATGACGTAATACACAAGCATGCCAAGAGTAACATTGAAAGTACGTTTTTTACCATCAAGATGTCAGTAAACATCATAATTACCATGAGTAAATCTACTAAATAGTTCCAGACGAGTTTCTCTGGAATATGATGGTTCTGTTCCGCTAAGTTGTTCAGGCTACAAAGAAGGAAAAACATCCAATAATTTAGTTGCTGATGATGTACATTAAGCTACTAAAGTAATATCGCAGGAGATAATGAAAAGAAGTTATCACTAAGGTAAAAGCAATAAACCATTACTAAAATAATTCAGTACATGATACTATTTTATTATAAGCAACGTACATATATAAGCAGCAATGGCAAAGTAAAGAGCACTGGTTTATCATAATATTAAAATTAAATAATAAATGACATTAACAAATCACATAACCAAAGCTGTGTCTAGGGATAAAGCTAGAATAAATGTGTTTCAAACTCACAAGAAGAACACAAACAAACCTGGTTTTGCACAGTTCAGTTTGAATGTAGAGATGTTGTTTTTCTTCCCATGCTCTGAAGAAATGCACACAGTTGGGGTGTGGGGGCAGAGTCTCATGCTTGGCCACTTCCTCTAATTTTCGTCTCCTGCAAAACACAAACAAACGTAATTCTTAGAACAACATTGTTACTTTACAATGTACAGACAGTCAAGAATATATATATTTATATATACATGTATTACACATTCGTGAACACAAATAATCCTCAAATATATTTAAGAGTTCACCTCTGTAATGATCAGTATCATTACCGATAGCCTGTACCACATATAATGATATTATCACTGCCGATACCCTGTACCACATATAATGATATTATCACTGCCGATACCCTGCACCACATATGATATTATCACTGCCGATACCCTGCACCACATGTAATGATATTATCACTGCCGATAGCCTGCACCACATATAATGATATTATCACTGCCGATACACTGCACCACATATAATGATATTATCACTGCCGATACCCTGCACCACATATAATGATATTATCACTGCCGATACCCTGCACCACATAAAATTATATTATCACTGCCGATACCCTGCACCACATATGATATTATCACTGCCGATTAGCTGCACCACATAAAATGATATTATCACTGCCGATACCCTGCACCACATATAATGATATTATCACTACCGATACCCTGCACCACATATAATGACATTATCACTACCGATACCCTGCACCACATATAATGATATTATCACTACCGATACCCTGCACCACATATAATGGTATTATCACTGCCGATACCCTGCACCACATATAATGCTTGTGGTGTAACGTGACAGTTGATTAAGTTGCTGAATGGACAATCAGCAGTGTTTCAGACACATTTCAAACAGCCAGTACTTGTACACTTAGTACTCGTACACTTAGTTACCATGACCTGGACTCAGCCTTGTCACCATGATTCGTCTAATTGTATGCTTACCGGTCACTCTCGCCTCGGAAACGTTCTCTTGATCTCTTTACGGCGTAGAGTTTGCCATCTTCTCTACTGCGGACTCTGAACACCTGTCAAACAGGGATTGAATATGAGATATCAATGGTTTGCAAAACATTAGACTTTGCTCTTAAATTGATAGTCTGTTAAGACATAAACCAGAAAACTTTAATTTAAAATATGCATATGTATGAACTTCTGAGGACATTTCACAAGAAACAGATTCTCCATCATCACATACCTCTCCAAAAGACCCAGAACCCATCTTTTTGTCAATTTCAAAGCACTGATCAAAGTAGAGTTCCTTTTTGCCTTCATTGTAATGAGAGTTCATTAGAGCTGTTGCAAGAGTTAAGGCAAATGTGGACAAAGGCTATCATACACAAGGGTTACACAATGTACGAGTGGATGATATTACATATGGGTCTAATCAAGCATTTGTATTTCATTAGTGATTTTACCTTCATACTGGTGATAGGGAGTTTTAAAATGGAACTGGTGAATTGATTTAACATGTACATATTATTAAAATAAGAAAATCAGTTGGCATTGAAGAAACTGAAAAACTTAAATGATTGATGAAAAGGATACATGTCTCAGCATGTCTGAAAGATACTGGAAGGGCTTTCAGCTCGGTTCTGTGCTGAAATATCCTGCTGACTGGTGGCGCACTTTTAACTGGGGGTCGTGGAGGCAGTGCATCTCTAGGCGTTCCTCGTGCCTAAAAGAGAGTATATTATATATTCATTTCTTGCATGTGTATCCTACAAATAAGTATGAACACCACAACATAAATTATCAAGCAAACAGAAACATATATAAGGTGGAACCAAACTGATTAACACCAAGGGGCGTGTTTCGATTTACAAGAAACCCAAACTGGTTTGCCGCATTGACTGCTCAACAGGAGAACAAGCAAAACCAGTTGGCTCGAAAAATGGAAACTATTGAGAGAGCTGGTTTGACAGTTTAAGTTCTGCGGAACTGTCAGTTCAATCAACACATACATCAAAATGAATCATAAATGTAATGAATAGAGACTTCTGATCAAAAGTATGATACTAATTTATATATTACCCGGTATGTTTATATTAATAATATATTTATGCTGACATAACTTCATAAGCACATGGTCATTGTCATTATAAATGGTGACACTGTAAACAAATGGAACTATGCATTTGCCTTTAGATTGGCAAACCATTGAAAAAGGGTTTCCTGTCTCTTTCAGGTAAATCGAACATGCCTCAAGTGATTCATCCTTTAGCTCAAGCCAAAGAAAAACAATTTCTCAAGAAGAGGTCAGCTTAAACTCATTCATCATAAGTAAAAATTGTACTTACTAGTACAAGGCCAGTAAGAGTAATATTACATACAGCTAGGATGGATGTCACTTCTTGAGAGTGAAATCTCAAAATATCTGTGCCATTCAATGTCATTTATAATTAAGAAGAGTAATAGGATATGCAGCTAGGATGGATGTCACTGCTGGAGAGTAAAATCTCAAAATATCTGCTATGTTCAATATCATTTTTTAGTAACCATGTATTCATGTTTCCATATTTTTATAGCAGCATTTTGTGAAAGGCCAAAACTCTTCAATATCATGTGCGCGTTGTCAAGACAATCTCTTGAATAGGTTCAGGTATATTGATCATGCATCAAATATTTTAATAAAAATAACTGATTGGTAGTACTGAAACAGTGAATGTGATAGAGGACACAAGAGGTGCAATAAAATAGTTACAACACCAACCAGTCCAATATATATCAGCATTAACATGCAACCTACCAGTCAAATATTTGACTGTCTGCTGTTCAAGCGTGTATGTTGCATACTGATGTATTTCTCCTGACAATAAACTAAGTTTGGGGGAGAAAATATCTGCACTTATTTAACCAAGATAACTGCCTAAATCAACACCTCGAATATGTAGGCACAGACAGCCTAAAGCTGTTTCTGGCATGTAGGCAGGTTCTAGCAAACAGTAAAAATATTTATTTATAGTTATCTTGCCTGAATGATGGTATATATATTGTCTCCCCAAGCTTTGATCTATATCATGGAAGAATCCAGCACATTTAGTATCCATTTGACTAAGTTATATGTCCACATCTGTTAATGCTATTTCTCAAATAACCTGAATGCTTTATGGCAGAAATCTTGTTTGCATCTGTGGCTGCCACCCACAGGGTTCATACAGGCAAGGTTTCATCAAATTCAAGCCTTGTTAACTCTTTCCCTACCCCAATCACTTTCCAGGCTGGCTGCCAGCACAGCTCTCCAGCGCACATACCACACACAGCTGTGGGCTTAAATACCAGGGGCTGCAGCCCAGCTCTGCCCCATGGCTTCATACACAGGTTGAGCTGCAATACGCTTACTGCAGCTACTAAGATTATTTAAACAGAGGAACCCACCTTTGAAATATCTCCTAGTATAATACACATCGATAAATTTGTATCCAACCTGCATCAGTTTAATCCACAGGCGCTCAGATCAGTTAATACAAAGCCCGCCTGCCACACGTAAATATGTGATGCAGGCGGGCTTTGTATCAACTGATCTGAGCGACTGTGGTTTAATCCAAGCAGGATCTAAGGCCTGATCAAAACCATCAAAAGATTCACCAGAGTCAGTCTCCGAAGGATTTACTGCAGCCATTTTGCCAGCTAAGTCAGCAAGTGACGCTATATTTCCTGCCCCAAGCCCTCTCAGCCCTGGATCCAACCCCATGATCCAGACAGGCGCAACCACAAAACCACACAACCATATGGGCCCCTTGGGAAAACCCTGATCTGTTCTGGTTCATTTGCATCTAATTTGCATACTGAAATCTGCATAAGTTAGAGTATACATGTGTGTCATGGAATTCCATTGGATAACTAAGTTGGCGAGCTTCAACTTTTATCCAATCACGATGAAGTTTGCAAATGCATATATGCGTCTGTAAGTATTCAGTGCCGTTGCGGGGCCGCGCATATGTGCGGCAGCGGGGTTTCGCATTCACTCACTGGCAGCGCTTATATGCGTCTTGCTGGCTGCGCGGTGGGATTTGGGAGCGCATCAATGCGTCAATGGTAGGCAAAGAGTTAAGGCAAGCACTAGAAAAATTCAAGGACTTTTCAAGGACAATTGTTACCTTCTCTTATCTATTTTAAGCATACAGATTGCAAAACTTGGGACTAAATTTTATGCATACAATTTTTATATGCGGAAATAAGGGATAACAACAAAAAGACAGTGCCCACATTTATTTATTACCAGCCAACAGTATTTATAGGAGTTAATCACCTTACTTTGATTAATTGCTACTTCTTCAATTCAGCCAGGTTTTGTTCGATTTTTCTTAGGCCTTTGCCAGTGCCCACTCCAGTTTAAAATCAAGCACTTTTCATTGTAACCGCCCTGTTTTCAAGCAAATTCAAGTACATTGGATCAACCTCAAGGCTCATTTCTGTTTTTATGACCTTTTCCAGGCATCAGTCAACATTCATGCACTTTTCAAGCATGTGCGCACCTTGCACCCAGGGTGGGGGTGGAGTAGAAGGATTAAGTGCAAACAGGTAGGAAATGGGGTTGATGTGGGGGGTGGATGGTGCAGATGGCATGATATAGCAAGGGGTGTGAATGATACATATGCTGTCTAGACTGACTGAAATGTCATGTCAGAAGACTTTTCTGAGATATATTTCCAATAGCTATCTTTGCAGAAGTAGCTGCAGAGCTTGCAACAGTATAATGAGGAAGCATGCCAAGTACGCAACAGGCAGCAAATAAGTTGCATAGATCTAGCACAATATTTAGTTTGCATTTGTATGCTTGTACGGAAAGGAACAATTCTAAATAAGATAATCAGATGGCACCACTGCAAATATTTTTCACTAGATGGTGCCATTGCAGATATCTTTTCTCAACGAATAAGAGGGCAGCATGCTCGATAAAAGAAACGCTTTACCACTCTGAAATGTTCTACTTTCTCCCTTCCTACTGGATCTAAGTTACCTTATTAAATAACAGGTAATACTTTGTAGTTAATAGTGTTGCACTACCAATACCGCCTAGGGACAGACATTAACTTTGGATGTTACCTGTCCTATCAGGCATGTGATGTTAAAATTGACCTGCCCCCACTGAAAATGTACCTGTCCTATCAAATTAAGAAATAACAATGTTGATACAACTAAGAATTTATTTATTTACCATGCTTTTTTTACAAGGAATTCAACGATTCTGTAATGTTTATTACTGTATGCACATTTTTCCAATGTTATATTATTGACGCCACAAAATGAAACTACTGTATAATTATTGTTTACATTCATCAGCAGATCAGTGCTTGCAGGTTGTTGGCTCAGTGTAACTGCTAAACATTGCTAAATTACGAGAGATCGCAGTCTAAAGCTTCACATACAACCAGTATTCTGACCTATCTGACCATGTCATTCAACTGTCCCAGGCAGTCGGTTATATCTCTCTGTGCCGCCACAAACCACTCTGTTTCCCCAAGTATTTACCACTTTTGGTCATATCGAGTCAATGGGAGAAGGAAGGGAGAGTAGGGCCAGAAAGTAGAGCTATGTCTCTGGGGGATAACCACCTACTCTTTGCGAAGAAAGAAATGGGATCGTAATCCTGCGACCACACAGACACGGCTACAGCAGGGCTCGAACCACCGACCCACATGCCGTTAGGTTCTCAGGTGACCAGAGCACTCAGACTCAGTGCGAGCACTCTAGCCCACTGGGCTGTCGCGCTGGCACCCATTGGCATTCAACCCCATTGGAAACAGGTTGGAGCCAAACATTCATGCCAATCATGGAACTAGGAAGATGTCTGATTCATTTAGATAATACTCTGTTCATATGTGAAATATCGCTTAGTAGCACATTCACCCGTTAAATGTAGCGCGCTGGCAATAGCATAGGCGACTGGTATGCATCGACACAAACCTTTTTGGTGGAAAACGTTTGAGCCTCGGGATAAAACAGTGGCGTCGGTCGCGGTGTGCTCTCTAATTTTGCTCGTATCGCGTTGTTTATTCGATGACTTGGATCGGATGACGCAAATGAAAGACTTTCGACTGTGTGCCCGGGCATTATGATATGGTCACTGACTGATATTTGAAGCAAAATAATCCAATTTGAAGGTGATTTTCGTGAAAAAATATTAGAAATATTTACACTTTTGACAACACTCAAGTTTACCCGCCATATTGCAAGGCACGACGGGAAATTTGATTTTCTTTTTTCATAAATGGTGTTGTATTTATTGAAGCAGCAATTATTTGATAGAAATGTGTATAGAAAATAAGTCTTATACACATTTGTGTGAAAAAAATACACTTTAAAAAAATTATATATAAATATTCAAAAGTGACTTTCGGAGCGCCAACATACGGCAATGTGATTATATTTTATAACCCGGAAATTAAAAACTCGGAATAATAATATTGGGTGCACACCAATAAATATTGTTTTATATATATATCGTATGTTAGCATTTTATACACCCATTATACGTTTTATCTGTTAAATTCTTCTCCTCTTCACCTGCGTGTTGATCAGTTTTGGTTCCATCTTATATATGTTTCTGCTTGCTCTTACAGTTTGGTTTGGACGGAAGTAAATTTGGTTCACCATATGACGTTTTGTCACAACGTGGGCAGAAGCCTATAATTTTTTATTTGGATGTTACCTCACTCATGAGTGAGTTAAAGCAATATACTTACATGCGCCATCTTAGATTTTTTACATTTTAGAAACAAGACTAAAAGTATCTAAAAAATTATGATGCATATGTTTTATATCTCTTTAAGTCTGTAAAACAAACATTTCAACATAAAATTGCGCGGTCTATTTTTATCGCGCGCAGACGTGATAGCGAGCTGCGGTCGACAACACACGCAAAATACCGAACGGAGAACAGGCGCGCAGGGATATAAAGCCGGCCACCAACTTCTGCTCCGGTGACCAAATTGCTTCTCTCCGAATAGCCCACAGGCTTTCAGGATTTAAATTCAAGACAAAATGTACTTATATTTGACATGGAGAAGAGGTTGGTAATACAAAAAAATACGGAATATATTGCTTTAACTCTTGTCCCATGGCTGCGCACATGGCGTGCCAAGGTGGAAGGAAATACATATTTTCTCATGCACCACTCGCACCCCATTGGCGGGGAAGGGGGGGGGGGCACTAGATGTATTTAGGTATATACATATGTGTCGCCCAAATGACCCCTTTTTTCGCCATTTTTCTCGCAATCCCCGGAGCAGAAATCTGAAATTTCTCTCGATGTGTCCATCTGAGACTGAAGTAAGTGTTCAAATATTTAACCACCATAAACTTTGCCATGACTACCAGTGTCTCTCCCTCCCGGATGTCCTCCCGAAGTATTCCTACGTGTCGGAAGGAGAATGGGGGGGGGCTTGTCCGTTTGTGGGTGTGTATTTCCAGGGGGTGGTTATCGTCCAGGGGGGTATTGTCAGGGGGCAACTTGCCGGGGGGGACTGGCCCAAAGGGAACATTTTCCAGGTGGGGGATTGTAGTGGGGGGGGGGGGTTGTCCGGGGGGGAATTGTCCGGGGGGAATTGTCCGGGGGGAATTGTCTCGTAGGGGGGAGTTGTCCGGGGGGAAATTGTCCTAGGGGGGAATTGTCCGGGGGGGACTTGTCCTAGGGGGAAATTGTCCGGGGGGGAATTGTCCGGGGGGGAGTTGTCCAGGGGGGACTTGTCCTAGGGGGGAATTGTTCGGGGGGGGAGTTGTCCTTGAACCCCGACAGTTCTGGTATCATTGACTAGAAGTCAGCTGTTATTCGATTGCATATTATGCCATATATATGGGCTCTCTTTGCTTTATATGACAAAGCCAAATTATGCACGTTAAGTGCACTGATCATGTTTGCAACATTGTATCGTTGATTCAATTATTGACGTCATTATAGTCATGGAGGCAAGCACTGACCCTGGTGACTCAGCACACTGTCTCCTTTGTTATTGTCAGTTTTGCGCTTTATTTGGCTAAAATAACAAGAACAAAATAATATCCCAGTTAAATAAAAGAATTTATAAAACTTTCTCATACAAGTTCTTTGGTTGAATCCGTAACCCAGCCCCGAAACCAGGCCGTCATATCTGCTAAGAATGGCCCGTTGCCAGGCGACAAAGTCTTAATACACCTCCGGAGGTGTACTAGTCAATATGGATTAATTCGGCAAATGTAAGTAGGATTAACTTTTAGGAAACGCATAAAAATTCATATCTGTATTAACTAATTCTGATTAGTCCATATCTGTATTACGTAATCCCTAATACAGTTTTATGAAGCGGGCCCCAGGAAAGGGCATCTGTTGTAGGCTAAACCAAATGGTATTTCAATGTACGCCCGATAAATTATACAGATTTCGCATCTCCAATATCTGCAGGCTAAAGGAATAACCCTCTTTGCCTGGAATTTATCTAAAGTGAGCACCTGCGCGAGTCCAGCGCTCCCTGCTCTCGCTCTCTAGTTCTGTGCTCATTATATAGAAACGAATCTGCTTGCTAACTTCATGCGTTTACCGCTTTCGGAGTACAGTAAATATTTCCATGAGTTTAAACATCGAGATAATTAATAAAATATACTATTGGCCTAACATCTCCTTCGCGTACCCAGCGTTAATACTTACTAAAATACTTCTGCCGTCTGCTAGTAGTCTTGACCTGACGTCGACCTGACCTAGTTACAGTTGTTGGTTGCGAGCAATCTCTCAGAAGGCGGTGCTTCGCTCTCGCTGTAACGTGTATACGAAATAAATGTTCTCTGTCGGGAAGGGTGGGTTGCGTCGTTTCTTTTGGGTTACCCGGTGGTTCCTTTCCGTAGTTGTCATACGAAGATCTATGCAGGACTTGTTTGGGTGAGGGACTATTAAATATGTTTCTCCAATCGGTGTTCCGATCGAGATTGACTTTGTTTTAGACCTGGGCTTGACTCTTGACTTAAGCTATACACAGTACGTGCGTGTTTTTTGTAATATGCTCCACGATACAACATTAACGTTATTGACTTGTTGAAGGGGCAACTTGACAAAATGGTTTCGTTTCAATATTGTCATCCGCGGCAATGAGATCGATAAATAATCAATATGGGTGGTTGTGTAGGATATGTGTAAGATTACACTTAATTATAGACAGGCGAAAGTTGCAATATGCAGATGAATTGAATTGTGACATAAGTAAGCAGTATGTGGTGAAGTTTTTTAATTGCTTGAATATCTAGCATGTGATAAATTGTCTATAATCTAGCACGTGATAAATTGTCTATAATCTAGCATGTGATAAATTGTCTTTAATCTAGCATGTGATAAATTGTCTTTAATCTAGCATGTCATAATAGCTTGAATATCTAGCATGTTATAATAGCTGGAATATCTAGCATGTTATAATAGCTGGAATATCTAGCATGTTATAATAGCTGAAATATTAACCATTTTACCCCGCGACGTTTTGTAACGAAGTCTCATGCATACACCCTATGCAGGTCTTCGAACCGAGACCTACATTGAAGTAACGAGACTTCGAAAGATCGCCTCTGACTATTTATTGATATGCCGGAGATAATGGCAAATAGTCAAGCAAATAAGATTATATAACAACCATGCTAGTGCTATTAACTTTCAGTTATTAACAATAGTATATGTATATTAAAGAATTATATTATATATAGGAATTACTTACGCTGCGATGGTCAAGCCTGTCACTTGTTCACCCCAAACCTAAACATCTTCGTATTATTCTAGATATAATTTTGTTAATATCTAAACCAGTTGTGCTACAGCCCAAACTAAACCTATATTCGCAAGATAAGGTTATGCCTATTTGCATCCTATTTTATTAGAGCTCCACGTTTCTGCTCATTGCTTCAAATAATTGTTCATTCCATTTTTTGCTACGCATTCTAACGCCTTACATCCCCTCTCGGCCCGACTTCATGAGTGGATACTATATTCAAGTCAAATATCATTTATTCAAACCAAGTGTACAGAGATCTAAAAAAATGAGAGCCTCCACACATCAAGTCAAGGAAAACAATTTATAAAAAGTACACACTTGGCTTGGGAGACTCCAACTAAGTGTGTACTGTTTTATTTATCTACGTATTTTAAATTAATAATAAATAATACTGTAAAAACTGTACTTTTATACCCGCTAGGAATGTATCAAAGAATTAGCCCATACACGACTTCACAATTATATGCCATCTTGGAAAAAGCGTGACTGGCGCTAACACCGTGACTGGTGTTATCTTGATTTTTTCTATGAGGATAAATACCATATTTCCAGGGTATTGGCAAGGCATGTATAAAATTAATGAGCAAGTCTAACTTACATTCATATTACGTAATTTTCCCGTTACATAGATGACAAGATTGTATGTTTAAGTGCCTACAAAATACGTTGTCATGCGATAACGCCATCTTGACATCTCGCAAAAGACTAAAATAATACCCAGAATAACTTTCTATGCCCCTTGATATATGCAAATGAAGTAGCTTGCCTGTCATACGCCTGTCGCACAACCACACTCATGTAATCGTCACTTCTAATAAAGTCTTGAAGCAATAAAGACGTGCCACATATTTACACATTGCACATGCAGTGGCTTCTAACAGTGGAATAATCTGAACTATGATTTGCAAAGTCGTCTACGGGAGAATGATTGCATTTGCGTGGTGACCATTATCAGAAACCTATTTGTTGGTATACACCCTTGTTCTTCATATTCCGAGTACTAAATGGAAACACTCATCTGAGCGATAATATAGATATACTTGACATTTGTGGTTCTGTGAACTCATTAATAATAGTTTAAGGGATATTCACATTGTGAAGATAGTAACCGCTTATCGCTCACGTAAGCATCTCTTCGGTCTAACAAGCGTGTGACTTGTTTAATAAATGCCGTGGAGTGACGTTTCCGGCCATTTTTGCCTCGAATTTGCTGCGATAGCCGTGAAAATCAGGACACAGACACAGTCTTGGCGCAGGCGCCCCCAGTGAAGGCCCTCTTCTCTAGGGGCACAACGGTGTCAATGTTAAAATCCTTAGACGTTAGTAGGGATATCGACTGTAGATTTTATTACAATGTGTGCTCGAACAATCCTAGTGTTTACGTATTCTCTATACCTTGTTCTTAGCCCCATCAGATGGCTTGTTATGGATTTTATATTGTTCTATGTCCATAACCTGATAACAGCCACACCGTAGGTCCCCATGTTTGGTCCCAATCACCATGAGAGGTCCACTTTATAAGTTGCTAGAGGTTTATATACAAAACACTCACCTTTAATTCTTACCTTTTTAGGTTCCAGAACATTATATTCCAGGAGTGTCTGACAGAAATAAGTTTCCTGCTACTAATACTCACTCAATTCTTTTATTTGGTCCGTTAACAACTTTTGCTGACAAGTTTTGTTGTCTTGTGTTATGTCGTCTCACGAGACCGCTAGATGTCACTCGTTTCTTCCGGTAAACGCCCTCTGGCGAACTGGTTGCACATTTCCCAAAGACTTGGTTCCAACACTCTTTCTGTTTATTAACAGTGACATGTGTTTTTCTGTCATGTACAGAAGACAGGTGACACTTACTGTTGATAAACAGAATGGGAACTAGGTCTTTGACAAATGCGCAGCCAGTTCGCTAGAGGGCGTTGACCGGAAGGCACTAGCGACATCTAGCGATCTCGTGGGACGAGACAACACAAGAAGATGGCAACGCTAGCCAGGAAAACTTGTTAGTGAACAAAATGAATGAGTTGAGCTAGTGTTAGTTGCATGAAACGTATTTCAGTCAGACACTCCTTGAGGATAATGCTCCTGAACTTAAACAACTAAAAATTAGAGGTAAGTGTTTGGTGTCAAAACCTCCAGCAACTTGTAAAGTGGACATCTCACCATTTTTTAGACTGAATATGGCGGCCTACGCCGTGGCGGTAAGGACGGCCTATCAGTCTGCCGTAACCATTAACGCCATCAAATGGGGCTACCTTGTTCTATCATCTGACATCAGACTGACTGCAGATAATTTTCGCTAGATGGCGCTGCTGCAGATTTCGTTTTATCAACACACAATATGGCGGCTGGGTCCGGTGGGTGAAAAAAGGTTACAGCTTCAAAATGTTGCGGTTTCCCTCTCCCTAATGGATATACTCTGCTGCATAACATGTAATAATTCGTAGTTTATAACGTCACAATACCATTACCGCCAATACGGCCACCCAATCACTCCGTTTCGCCTATTGATGCTCCGTTTCTCTCCGTTTCGCGAAACAGAGTCCGTTTCGTGGTTTACCCATACCCCTTTCAACACTGACAAGCGGTATGGGTAAACCACGAAACAGAGCATCAGTAGGCGTGTTCAATGTGTTCTATACACAGCAAGAAGACCAGATCACCAATGGCGTTCTGTAATGGGGAAGACTGTATAATGCAGGGATCACTGTATACACAAACTCAACTCCTGTAAATGACTTATTTTGAACATTTTGGAAAGAAGTATCTGGAGGCCAATGCCTTGGTCACTGTTAGGCGTCACAAATTTTGTATTTTGAATGGGCCTCAGTGGGTGAACTTCATTGGGACAAGACAAATATACCTCTTGCTTTACCCAACACCTGACAATGCTCTTAAGGGCATACCGATAAGACTATGCTTTATGCCAGTGTAACATGCAGAAGTCACTTCTATTCCTCTGTGCAGCTTACCTCTGAGATATATCCAGACTATCAAAGAATTATGCCCAGGGTACCCTCTGCATATCCCAAAGGTAAATCAGTGTGCAGCCTGATATTTTTATAGCGCTGTTTGGATATGCCAGTATTTAATTGAAAAGTGATAAAACCAAGCTAGTTTTAGTGCCTTTAAATACAATGGGTGTGACTGGTATTCATATGGTATTGCCTTTGGCATAGCTCTAACTATATACCTAGAAGAGAATATGTCATGTACCAGGTGTAGAGGGAGGGATACCTATCCTGTACACTCAATGAACCGTCATTGCCGTGCAAACTGAACAGCTGTTCTACTTTGACAGCTTCTGAGTTGCTGTTGACATTCAGAGCTTAGGTACAATATGCATCTTTTTCTAACCAGCAGATCTTAGTTTGGCATTTATCATATAGCTTGGTTGTATGTTCAGTTATGATAACAAGTTGACTCATTGGTAACAGTTTGGCAGCATCTATGACATATTAAGCTAATTAGTGTGCGGTAAACACATAAAAGTTGGCAGTCAACTAACAACTTGAATAGACAGAGAGAAAAAGCATATACCCAGTACATGTATCGTGATCGTATATATGAGATGGTGTCTAAAGATGCCACTCCCCCCCTTATCTTTCCGTCCAGACAGTCTAATGTCTTCTGATGATGCAATATTTGTTCTGTCTATGACTTTTTGGAGTAGCTTGTATTAGAAATCTGTGTAGATAACTCATCATGTTTATCTGCAAAGTTACAGTGCTAGATCATGTTGGGAATTTTAAGTGAGCTTGGTGAGGGGTTGGGGTACATCTGGATAGGGACTGTGGATAAATAAGCCTAACATTAGGTTACAAGTGAGTTAAACAGTTGGTGCCACGCCAAAACAACTTTAGCTCATATTAATATTCTGTGTTTCTACGCTTATATTATCGAGCTATAACTCCCCAAATAATAGAAGGGAATACCTTTTCCATTTGTTTTTGCACATGCCGATTTAAATTCTGGGAGCGAGGAAAGTGACGTCAAATGGGAATACAACCGTATGTGCTTTTGGATTGAGACTCAAATTCTCTCTGCTCATTGGCTTGAACTCAACGAAAAGAACTTAACCATGAGAATAATACACGCCCTCGACAAAAGATGCCTCGCTCACCTGTCAATCTTGTGACATCATTGGGGAATTTCTAAATAACGCTCGGATGCATGCTCCCGGAATTAAACCCGTCGGACCTCACTTTTGCTAATTTGACAAACGCGTTGATGGTGATATGGTGATATGGTGATATGGTGGAATAAGAACTCTAAACTCCCATTACAACAAATTTATTTCTTTGTCTTCCCTAAACAAATTTAACTCTGAGCTGAACAAAATTGTCGCACGAACATTTTAAGGGATTATCTGCTTTTTGTATGGTCAGAAATTGGATTACAGTGTGATTAGGTATATAAAAACATTACACTGATGTTGTTATGATGCAATGAAACTCACTAGGCTTCATATTTTTGTAGATGAAACATTTTAGCATTAGCCAGGTGCCAGCTTGATTTAAATAATTAGAGGGGGTTGGGGTGTGGTCAAGAGCTATCAGATTTAGAAATTGTACAGGAAAACCTAGTTTTGAGGCTCAGATCTGGGTGCAGCTTCTAATATATATGCAGTTTCAAAAGGGCATTTTACAGTAAATATTATAAACATGTATATAACACTTTTTTTCAGGGGCTTGAGTCCACCTTATATTTATACATCGGATTGACAAAGCATCCAAAATGTCACTTTTAAAAGCCAAGGTGCCCATCCAGTCAACTGCTGGTGCCATTCCAATGAAAAATGAAAAAGGTAAAAAAATTTTTTATTAAATATTTCCATTTCAACAGCAATATATTTTATCAGTATTATTAAACTAGAATTACGACCTATATATATCATGATGTTATCCAGATTAGATTTTATTGTAAAGTTTTGCTAGTTTATCTGAAATAGTGATAAGTTAAGTTCATGCAAGCACAAGCCTATTTCTGATGAAGACATTTTGGATCAATATATATATCATGTGGATCATCTGTTACTTCACCAGTGTATTGACCATGCTAATGGTATCAATGGTGTTGATAGTATTGATTTATATATTATACTCACAGGGGAAATTACCATGGAGAAAGTAAAGGTAGCCAGATATGTTTCTGGTAAGAGGTATGTACATTGCCAATATTACCGGTAACGTTGTCATCTACACTTGCTAACAGATTGCAACTACAACGTTATGTGATATCCTTATGTCTGATAAATATTCATGCACTTTGTGTATAAGTGCTACATTGCTAGACTAATTCTATATATTAGCTATAAGCATCCATTTTAGTATCATTATCTCCAGTTAATTAATGATTATCTCCAGTTAATTAATGATTATCTCCAGTTAATTAATGATTATATCCAGTTAATTAATGATCGTGTCAATTAATGATTATCTCAGTTAATTAATGATTATTTCCGGTAATTAATGATATCAGACATCAGCATTATTATTTGGTGTAAGTAGCATGTTTTTATAATTGTTACTGATAATTATGGCAACAGACCCGAGTACGCGGCGGATTCGAGTGAAGAAGACGATGACCTTGAACTTGGGTTGCGCCGTAAGCAGGCGGCCAACATGCTGGCCGGCGGGAAGACGGAATCCGAACGCGACGACCGACGTCTGCGGCGTCTCCAGGAGCGAAACAGGGACGACGACAGCGACGAGGAGCCGGACGACAGGTGAGTCAGCAGACTGGCGAGGTAACTATGGGGACGGAGTAACCGTGGGGACAGTCAACATGGCGACGGAGTAACCATGGCGACGGAGAAACCATGGGGACGGAGAAACCATGGGGACGGAGTAACTATGGGGACGAAGTAACCATGGGCGTGAGCGAAACGTGAGCGCCGCGGAGTAAGCATGGGCACATGAGCGCCGCCCGCGACTATGGAATGTCACTCCAAGTGTTCCAGTATGACTTGTATTTCTATGATATGTATATATTCATGAAATTACGGTATTAGATATAATGCTTGCAGGTCTTTTTTTTAACGATGTTTGATGCGTTAATGTAGATGCATGTGCAAGGCTTTGTTGATGTTGTAGTTAAATATATACATATTGAGAAAGATTTAGTAGGTGGCTGATTGTAACCTGGAGTCGAGATTACATTCACTCGCATGCGAGTAAAAGAACATATTTATCGCGAGTAATAGTTACCAATTAGTGCATTTTATTAGAAAGCCTCATCTTACTCACGCTCTTGCTAAGTGACCTTTGGCACTGACCTTTGACCTGACCTGTGACCTGCTATCAGGGTGGCGCGTCACCGCCGGCTGCACGAGCCCGAGGTGCTGGGGAGGTCCTCGGACGAGGAGGAGGAGGAGGGGGGAGAGGATGCCGATGAGGACGAGGAGGAGGGGGAGGTGCGGCGGCGGAGAGTGGACGACATGGAGGGGTCGAGCGCGGAGGAGGAAGAGTTGGACGAGGAGGTGAGTTGAGGTCAAGGTCAACTCCCCGATTACACAAGAGACTGTTACTGTTTGTTTGCGAACCAAAGCGATTCTCTGATGTGAAAACTACGTACATCTCTGAAGATGTACATGTAATACCAGTCCTACGCTCTCGTTGTCTTCAGATAAAGGCGAACCGTGATGCAGAATAATATATTGTAGGAGTAGTTGCATTAGCAAATAATATTACCGAGGACGTAAACTGTGCTATGAGCCAATTTTTGTTTAGTCGTGTTGTATAATTTACAGATAGGTACAAGATAGATAATAATATGTCGTCATTATAGTTGATGCTCATCAAGACGAGACTTTGAAATGCGACATTGTCTGGTGGCTAGAAGTGTGTAATGTGTCTACTTGTCACCCTTTCTTTAGGAAATAGAGGAACGACGAGCGTTACTCAGGCTGAAGGCAAAGCAAAAAAGAGAGGAAGTGGAAAAGGTTGGTAGTGAACTCCTTGAGTTTATGTCGTTTCCAATTGATTTATCACACTCTCTATAATATTTAAAACGAATTAATTTCTACTCATTATCGATTTCATTGTTGACGTCTAAACCTATAACCTTTGATCTCTGCTGCAGGATATCTTGGACTTGGAAGACGAGAAGGAGGAGGGGAGTGCGGAGGAGGTTTCTGAGTACGAGGAATATACAGACTCTGAGGAGGAAGATACTGGACCCAGGCTCAAGCCTGTCTTCGTCAGGAAGTGAGTACATACTGGACCCAGGCTCAAGCCTGTCTTCGTCAGAAAGTGAGTACATACTGGACCCAGGCTCAAGCCTGTCTTCGTCAGAAAGTGAGTAGATACTGGACCCAGGCTCAAGCCTGTCTTCGTCAGAAAGTGAGTAGATACTGGACCCAGGCTCAAGCCTGTCTTCGTCAGAAAGTGAGTACATACTGGACCCAGGCTCAAGCCTGTCTTCGTCAGAAAGTGAGTACATACTGGACCCAGGCTCAAGCCTGTCTTCGTCAGAAAGTGAGTAGATACTGGACCCAGGCTCAAGCCTGTCTTCGTCAGAAAGTGAGTACATACTGGACCCAGGCTCAAGCTTGTCTTCGTCAGAAAGTGAGTACATACTGGACCCAAACTCAAGCCTGAGTACGAAATTCTGGCTCTTGTTTTATCACAGACCCAACATTTTACATTTATACGATTTCTTCGTGTCAGCATATAAACTTTCCTTCGGTCAGTTGAGCTGATATCATCGTAACATATGAAGAAGCAATGTATCTGCGACTGGTACAGAACTTGTGTGCCTTTATCTGCGGTACCTGTACGACTAATCTCACTGTTTTATATGTTCTTTCTTCCACAGAAAGGACAGAATAACAATCCAGGAAAAGGAGAAAGAGGCAGAGAAACAGAGGGAGCTTGAGTTGGAAGCCAACAAGATGGCGGAAGAGAGACGCCGGCAGACGCTCAAGGTCAGCGTCCTCAGGGAACATGTTTTGCTGGCATTGACTGTAATAAAGGCCGTAGAGTAGTAACCGTGGTACCGTTGAAGGTCAAGTGCATGGGGAGGGTGAGGGTGAGGGCATAATGCCGCTAAGCCAGCGCAGAGGAAGAATATTAGATAAAGCTCAGTTTCTTGTACTTCTGATTAGATTATAATATTTGCTGGGTAGAGTGCTTTGTTTTTCAGGTGCATTTTTGGTCAATTATTTTTGCATCACTGCTTCATTTATCTTTCGTCATTTCATTCACTGTGTATTTGGTACAAGCACATTGCACACTGGTCAGCTTCCATTGATTGCCGAGTCATGCGCCGCCCTTGTGTTGCCAGCTGGTCAAGGACGACTTGACGAAGGAGAATACGGAGAAGAAGGATGACGACGAGGCTCTCGGCTCCATCGTCACGGACGACGAGAACGACGAGGAGGAGTACGAGACTTGGAAAGTGCGAGAGCTGAGGCGAATCAAGCGCGACCGTGACGAGAGAGAAGCGTAAGTAGCTAACGACGTCTTCTGTTATCCCGATCCACTTAATAATAAGAATAGCTCATATTTGAGTGCGACTTTGACAGAAAGTTGACCAGTTGCTTCGTCGTATATTATCTTGGACCGTTACGTTGGATTTGCACCTGTTTGCAGGCTGGAGAAGGACAAGATGGAGTTGGATCGTCTACACAGCATGACAGAGGAGGAGAGGCGAGAGGAGATGAAACGCAACCCCAAGGTCATCACCAACAAAGCCTCCAAGGGCAAATACAAGTTCCTACAGAAATACTTTCACCGCGGTGCCTTCTTCTTGGTAAGCGAAACGTAAAACTATGTGTTCCTACTATTTCTTCCAGCCAGGTGTTCCCAAACCGCACAGTGCTGCTCGCGTTTAGTTATCGGGCAATGTCGTTACGGTATGATAGGCGCAATGTTGCCACGACACCCTCGCCCGCCGTTACGGTATGATAGGCGCAATGTTGCCACGACACCCTCGCCCGTCGTTACGGTATGATAGGCGCAATGTTGCCACGACACCCTCGCCCGTCGTTACGGTATGATAGGCGCAATGTTGCCACGACACCCTCGCCCGTCGTTACGGTATGATAGGCGCAATGTTGCCACGACACCCTCGCCCGCCGTTACGGTATGATAGGCGCAATGTTGCCACGACACCCTCGCCCGCCGTTACGGTATGATAGGCGCAATGTTGCCACGACACCCTCGCCCGTCGTTACGGTATGATAGGCGCAATGTTGCCACGACACCCTCGCCCGTCGTTACGGTATGATAGGCGCAATGTTGCCACGACACCCTCGCCCGCCGTTACGGTATGATAGGCGCAATGTTGCCACGACACCCTCGCCCGCCGTTACGGTATGATAGGCGCAATGTTGCCACGACACCCTCGACCGTCGTTACGGTATGATAGGCGCAATGTTGCCACGACACCCTCGCCCGTCGTTACGGTATGATAGGCGCAATGTTGCCACGACACCATCGCCCGCCGTTACGGTATGATAGGTGCAATGTTGCCACGACACCCTCGCCCGTCGTTACGGTATGATAGGCGCAATGTTGCCACGACACCCTCGCCCGTCGTTACGGTATGATAGGCGCAATGTTACCACGACACCCTCGCCCGTCGTTACGGTATGATAGGCGCAATGTTACCACGACACCCTCGCCCGTCGTTACGGTATGATAGGCGCAATGTTACCACGACACCCTCGCCCGCCGTTACGGTATGATAGGCGCAATGTTACCACGACACCCTCGCCCGCCGTTACGGTATGATAGGCGCAATGTTACCACGACACCCTCGCCCGTCGTTACGGTATGATAGGCGCAATGTTACCACGACACCCTCGCCCGTCGTTACGGTATGATAGGCGCAATGTTACCACGACACCCTCGCCCGCCGTTACGGTATGATAGGCGCAATGTTGTCACGACACCCTCGCCCGTCGTTACGGTATGATAGGCGCAATGTTACCACGACACCCTCGCCCGCCGTTACGGTATGATAGGCGCAATGTTGTCACGACACCCTCGCCCGTCGTTACGGTATGATAGGCGCAATGTTGCCACGACACCCTCGCCCGCCGTTACGGTATAATAGGCGCAATGTTACCACGACACCCTCGCCCGCCGTTACGGTATGATAGGCGCAATGTTACCACGACACCCTCGCCCGTCGTTACGGTATGATAGGCGCAATGTTGCCACGACACCCTCGCCCGCCGTTACGGTATGATAGGCGCAATGTTGCCACGACACCCTCGCCCGTCGTTACGGTATGATAGGCGCAATGTTGCCACGACACCCTCGCCCGTCGTTACGGTATGATAGGCGCAATGTTGCCACGACACCCTCGCCCGCCGTTACGGTATGATAGGCGCAATGTTGCCACGACACCCTCGCCCGTCGTTACGGTATGATAGGCGCAATGTTGCCACGACACCCTCGCCCGCCGTTACGGTATGATAGGCGAAATGTTGCCACGACACCCTCGCCCGCCGTTACGGTATGATAGGCGCAATGTTGCCACGACACCCTCGCCCGTCGTTACGGTATGATAGGCGCAATGTTGCCACGACACCCTCGCCCGTCGTTACGGTATGATAGGCGCAATGTTGCCACGACACCCTCGCCCGTCGTTACGGTATGATAGGCGCAATGTTGCCACGACACCCTCGCCCGCCGTTACGGTATGATAGGCGCAATGTTGCCACGACACCCTCGCCCGTCGTTACGGTATGATAGGCGCAATGTTGCCACGACACCCTCGCCCGTCGTTACGGTATGATAGGCGCAATGTTGCCACGACACCCTCGCCCGTCGTTACGGTATGATAGGCGCAATGTTGCCACGACACCCTCGCCCGCCGTTACGGTATGATAGGCGCAATGTTGCCACGACACCCTCGCCCGTCGTTACGGTATGATAGGCGCAATGTTGCCACGACACCCTCGCCCGCCGTTACGGTATGATAGGCGAAATGTTGCCACGACACCCTCGCCCGCCGTTACGGTATGATAGGCGCAATGTTGCCACGACACCCTCGCCCGTCGTTACGGTATGATAGGCGCAATGTTGCCACGACACCCTCGCCCGTCGTTACGGTATGATAGGCGCAATGTTGCCACGACACCCTCGCCCGTCGTTACGGTATGATAGGCGCAATGTTGCCACGACACCCTCGCCCGCCGTTACGGTATGATAGGCGCAATGTTGCCACGACACCCTCGCCCGTCGTTACGGTATGATAGGCGCAATGTTGCCACGACACCCTCGCCCGTCGTTACGGTATGATAGGCGCAATGTTGCCACGACACCCTCGCCCGTCGTTACGGTATGATAGGCGCAATGTTGCCACGACACCCTCGCCCGTCGTTACGGTATGATAGGCGCAATGTTGCCACGACACCCTCGCCCGCCGTTACGGTATGATAGGCGCAATGTTGCCACGACACCCTCGCCCGCCGTTACGGTATGATAGGCGCAATGTTGCCACGACACCCTCGCCCGTCGTTACGGTATGATAGGCGCAATGTTGCCACGACACCCTCGCCCGCCGTTACGGTATGATAGGCGCAATGTTGTCACGACACCCTCGCCCGTCGTTACGGTATGATAGGCGCAATGTTGCCACGACACCCTCGCCCGCCGTTACGGTATGATAGGCGCAATGTTGTCACGACACCCTCGCCCGTCGTTACGGTATGATAGGCGCAATGTTGCCACGACACCCTCGCCCGCCGTTACGGTATGATAGGCGCAATGTTACCACGACACCCTCGCCCGCCGTTACGGTATGATAGGCGCAATGTTGCCACGACACCCTCGCCCGTCGTTACGGTATGATAGGCGCAATGTTACCACGACACCCTCGCCCGTCGTTACGGTATGATAGGCGCAATGTTGCCACGACACCCTCGCCCGTCGTTACGGTATGATAGGCGCAATGTTGCCACGACACCCTCGCCCGTCGTTACGGTATGATAGGCGCAATGTTGCCACGACACCCTCGCCCGCCGTTACGGTATGATAGGCGCAATGTTGCCACGACACCCTCGCCCGTCGTTACGGTATGATAGGCGCAATGTTGCCACGACACCCTCGCCCGCTCCCTTCTTTCAGGATACATTTTTATATACTTAATACTTCCCCAAAGTTTAGTTTCTGGTCTGAAGTTAAATAACCCCGCGAGCGTGTGCACAAATAAAACCTGGTTATTGTATTAAGAACATGTTCAGCTTTGTTTACTGCGTTATTGATTGTTCTAATAAAATTTGAGCTATACTGATATGTAAATTACTTAATTTTTATTATTGGTACAATTAATAGATCAACTACTTTGTTTGACAGGACAACGAGAACGATGTGTTCAAGCGAGATTTCTCGAGACCGACATTGGAGGATCACTTTGACAAATCCGTCCTTCCCAAGGTCATGCAGGTAAGTGTCACGTGGTGTACAGCTTGGCCTGTATACGGGCACGTGCTTACCTCAACTGGTGCTCAACTCAGTGAAAACAGTTCGAAGTATTTGTACAGTATCATACATTTTTTACTAAATTATATAAAGGGTGACGCCCTCCAATTGTTTTTTTTTATTGCTGCAATTACTTATAGCTGAGTAATTTTCGCTTCGTGCGGTCACTTCGTGTTAAAGATCAGTCCTGTCGCTATAACGTATATTGTGTGTGGCGTGGTGACGTGTAACGTCGTTCCCGGTCCCTCTTCGGTGTCCAGACAGACCCTCTGGACATCTCAATCTGGGGATACGATTCTTAGTAGCCAGCCTCCTTCGCCCGGTTGTTGAGCGACGTGCCCTCCCGTAGCCAGCCTCCTTCGCCCGGTTGTTGAGCGACGTGCCCTCCCGTAGCCAGCCTCCTTCACCCGGTTGTTGAGCGACGTGCCCTCCCGTAGCGAGCCTCCTTCGCCCGGTTGTTGAGCGACGTGCCCTCCCGTAGCCAGCCTCCTTCGCCCGGTTGTTGAGCGACGTGCCCTCCCGTAGCCAGCCTCCTTCACCCGGTTGTTGAGCGACGTGCCCTCCCGTAGCCAGCCTCCTTCGCCCGGTTGTTGAGCGACGTGCCCTCCCGTAGCCAGCCTCCTTCGCCCGGTTGTTGAGCGACGTGCCCTCCCGTAGCCAGCCTCCTTCGCCCGGTTGTTGAGCGACGTGCCCTCCCGTAGCCAGCCTCCTTCGCCCGGTTGTTGAGCGACGTGCCCTCCCGTAGCCAGCCTCCTTCGCCCGGTTGTTGAGCGACGTGCCCTCCCGTAGCCAGCCTCCTTCACCCGGTTGTTGAGCGACGTGCCCTCCCGTAGCCAGCCTCCTTCACCCGGTTGTTGAGCGACGTGCCCTCCCGTAGCCAGCCTCCTTCGCCCGGTTGTTGAGCGACGTGCCCTCCCGTAGCCAGCCTCCTTCACCCGGTTGTTGAGCGACGTGCCCTCCCGTAGCGAGCCTCCTTCGCCCGGTTGTTGAGCGACGTGCCCTCCCGTAGCCAGCCTCCTTCACCCGGTTGTTGAGCGACGTGCCCTCCTGTAGCCAGCCTCCTTCGCCCGGTTGTTGAGCGCCGTGCCCTCCCGTAGCCAGCCTCCGTCGCCCGGTTATTGAGCGACGTGCCCTCCTGTAGCCAGCCTCCTTCGCCCGGTTGTTGAGCGACGTTCCCTCCCGTAGCCAGCCTCCTTCGCCCGGTTATTGAGCGACGTGCCCTCCTGTAGCCAGCCTCCTTCGCCCGGTTGTTGAGCGACGTGCCCTCCCGTAGCCAGCCTCCTTCGCCCGGTTGTTGAGCGACGTGCCTTCCCGTAGCCAGCCTCCTTCGCCCGGTGGTTGAGCGACGTGCCCTCCCGTAGCCAGCCTCCTTCACCCGGTTGTTGAGCGACGTGCCCTCCCATAGCGAGCCTTCTTCACCTGGTTGTTGAGCGACGTGCCCTCCCGTAGCCAGCCTCCTTCGCCCGGTTGTTGAGCGACGTGCCCTCCCGTAGCCAGCCTCCTTCGCCCGGTTGTTGAGCGACGTGCCCTCCCGTAGCCAGCCTCCTTCGCCCGGTTGTTGAGCGACGTGCCCTCCCGTGTCCAGCCTCCTTCGCCCGGTTGTTGAGCGACGTGCCCTCCCGTAGCCAGCCTCCTTCACCCGGTTGTTGAGCGACGTGCCCTCCCGTAGCCAGCCTCCTTCACCCGGTTGTTGAGCGACGTGCCCTCCCGTAGCCAGCCTCCTTCACCCGGTTGTTGAGCGACGTGCCCTCCCGTAGCCAGCCTCCTTCGCCCGGTTGTTGAGCGACGTGCCCTCCCGTAGCCAGCCTCCTTCACCCGGTTGTTGAGCGACGTGCCCTCCCGTAGCCAGCCTCCTTCGCCCGGTTGTTGAGCGACGTGCCCTCCCGTAGCCAGCCTCCTTCGCCCGGTTGTTGAGCGACGTGCCCTCCCGTAGCCAGCCTCCTTCACCCGGTTGTTGAGCGACGTGCCCTCCCGTAGCCAGCCTCCTTCGCCCGGTTGTTGAGCGACGTGCCCTCCCGTAGCCAGCCTCCTTCACCCGGTCGTTGAGCGACGTGCCCTCCCGTAGCGAGCCTCCTTCGCCCGGTTGTTGAGCGACGTTCCCTCCCGTAGCCAGCCTCCTTCGCCCGGTTATTGAGCGACGTGCCTTCCTGTAGCCAGCCTCCTTCGCCCGGTTGTTGAGCGACGTGCCCTCCTGTAGCCAGCCTCCTTCACCCGGTTGTTGAGCGACGTGCCCTCCCGTAGCCAGCCTCCTTCGCCCGGTTGTTGAGCGACGTGCCCTCCCGTAGCCAGCCTCCTTCACCCGGTTGTTGAGCGACGTGCCCTCCCGTAGCGAGCCTCCTTCGCCCGGTTGTTGAGCGACGTGCCCTCCCGTAGCCAGCCTCCTTCACCCGGTTGTTGAGCGACGTGCCCTCCTGTAGCCAGCCTCCTTCGCCCGGTTGTTGAGCGCCGTGCCCTCCCGTAGCCAGCCTCCGTCGCCCGGTTATTGAGCGACGTGCCCTCCTGTAGCCAGCCTCCTTCGCCCGGTTGTTGAGCGACGTTCCCTCCCGTAGCCAGCCTCCTTCGCCCGGTTATTGAGCGACGTGCCCTCCTGTAGCCAGCCTCCTTCGCCCGGTTGTTGAGCGACGTGCCCTCCCGTAGCCAGCCTCCTTCGCCCGGTTGTTGAGCGACGTGCCTTCCCGTAGCCAGCCTCCTTCGCCCGGTGGTTGAGCGACGTGCCCTCCCGTAGCCAGCCTCCTTCACCCGGTTGTTGAGCGACGTGCCCTCCCGTAGCGAGCCTTCTTCACCTGGTTGTTGAGCGACGTGCCCTCCCGTAGCCAGCCTCCTTCGCCCGGTTGTTGAGCGACGTGCCCTCCCGTAGCCAGCCTCCTTCGCCCGGTTGTTGAGCGACGTGCCTTCCCGTAGCCAGCCTCCTTCGCCCGGTTGTTGAGCGACGTGCCCTCCCGTAGCCAGCCTCCTTCACCCGGTTGTTGAGCGACGTGCCCTCCCGTAGCCAGCCTCCTTCGCCCGGTTGTTGAGCGCCGCGCCCTCCCGTGGCCAGCCTCCGTCGCCCGGTTATTGAGCGACGTGCCCTCCTGTAGCCAGCCTCCTTCGCCCGGTTGTTGAGCGACGTTCCCTCCCGTAGCCAGCCTCCTTCGCCCGGTTATTGAGCGACGTGCCCTCCTGTAGCCAGCCTCCTTCACCCGGTTGTTGAGCGACGTGCCCTCCCGTAGCCAGCCTCCTTCGCCCGGTTGTTGAGCGACGTGCCTTCCCGTAGCCAGCCTCCTTCGCCCGGTGGTTGAGCGACGTGCCCTCCCGTAGCCAGCCTCCTTCACCCGGTTGTTGAGCGACGTGCCCTCCCGTAGCGAGCCTTCTTCACCTGGTTGTTGAGCGACGTGCCCTCCCGTAGCCAGCCTCCTTCGCCCGGTTGTTGAGCGACGTGCCCTCCCGTAGCCAGCCTCCTTCGCCCGGTTGTTGAGCGACGTGCCTTCCCGTAGCCAGCCTCCTTCGCCCGGTTGTTGAGCGACGTGCCCTCCCGTAGCCAGCCTCCTTCACCCGGTTGTTGAGCGACGTGCCCTCCCGTAGCCAGCCTCCTTCGCCCGGTTGTTGAGCGACATGCCTTCCCGTAGCCAGCCTCCTTCGCCCGGTTGTTGAGCGACGTGCCCTCCCGTAGCCAGCCTCCTTCGCCCGGTTGTTGAGCGACGTGCCCTCCCGTAGCCAGCTTCCTTCGCCCGGTTGTTGAGCGACGTTCCCTCCCGTAGCCAGCCTCCTTCACCTGGTTGTTGAGCGACGTGCCCTCCCGTAGCCAGCCTCCTTCACCTGGTTGTTGAGCGACGTGCCCTCCCGTAGCCAGCCTCCTTCACCCGGTTGTTGAGCGACGTGCCTTCCCGTAGCCAGCCTCCTTTACCCGGTTGTTGAGCGACGTGCCCTCCCGTAGCCAGCCTCCTTCACCCGGTTGTTGAGCGACGTGCCCTCCCGTAGCCAGCCTCCTTCACCCGGTTGTTGAGCGACGTGCCCTCCCGTAGCCAGCCTCCTTCGCCCGGTTGTTGAGCGACGTGCCCTCCCGTAGCCAGCCTCCTTCGCCCGGTTGTTGAGCGACGTGCCCTCCCGTAGCCAGCCTCCTTTACCCGGTTGTTGAGCGCCGTGCCCTCCCGTAGCCAGCCTCCTTTACCCGGTTGTTGAGCGACGTGCCCTCCCGTAGCCAGCCTCCTTTACCCGGTTGTTGAGCGACGTGCCCTCCCGTAGCCAGCCTCCTTTACCCGGTTGTTGAGCGACGTGCCCTCCCGTAGCCAGCCTCCTTCGCCCGGTTGTTGAGCGACGTGCCCTCCCGTAGCCAGCCTCCTTCGCCCGGTTGTTGAGCGACGTGCCCTCCCGTAGCCAGCCTCCTTCGCCCGGTTGTTGAGCGACGTGCCCTCCCGTAGCCAGCCTCCTTCGCCCGGTTGTTGAGCGACGTGCCCTCCAGTAGCCAGCCTCCTTTACCCGGTTGTTGAGCGACGTGCCTTCCCGTAGCCAGCCTCCTTCGCCCGGTTGTTGAGCGACGTGCCTTCCCGTAGCCAGCCTCCTTTACCCGGTTGTTGAGCGACGTGCCCTCCCGTAGCCAGCCTCCTTTACCCGGTTGTTGAGCGACGTGCCCTCCCGTAGCCAGCCTCCTTCGCCCGGTTGTTGAGCGACGTGCCCTCCCGTAGCCAGCCTCCTTCGCCCGGTTGTTGAGCGACGTGCCCTCCCGTAGCCAGCCTCCTTCGCCCGGTTGTTGAGCGACGTGCCCTCCCGTAGCCAGCCTCCTTCGCCCGGTTGTTGAGCGACGTGCCTTCCCGTAGCCAGCCTCCTTCGCCCGGTGGTTGAGCGACGTGCCCTCCCGTAGCCAGCCTCCTTCACCCGGTTGTTGAGCGACGTGCCCTCCCGTACCGAGCCTTCTTCACCTGGTTGTTGAGCGACGTGCCCTCCCGTAGCCAGCCTCCTTCGCCCGGTTGTTGAGCGACGTGCCCTCCCGTAGCCAGCCTCCTTCGCCCGGTTGTTGAGCGACGTGCCTTCCCGTAGCCAGCCTCCTTCGCCCGGTTGTTGAGCGACGTGCCCTCCCGTAGCCAGCCTCCTTCACCCGGTTGTTGAGCGACGTGCCCTCCCGTAGCCAGCCTCCTTCGCCCGGTTGTTGAGCGCCGTGCCCTCCCGTAGCCAGCCTCCGTCGCCCGGTTATTGAGCGACGTGCCCTCCTGTAGCCAGCCTCCTTCGCCCGGTTGTTGAGCGACGTTCCCTCCCGTAGCCAGCCTCCTTCGCCCGGTTATTGAGCGACGTGCCCTCCTGTAGCCAGCCTCCTTCACCCGGTTGTTGAGCGACGTGCCCTCCCGTAGCCAGCCTCCTTCGCCCGGTTGTTGAGCGACGTGCCTTCCCGTAGCCAGCCTCCTTCGCCCGGTGGTTGAGCGACGTGCCCTCCCGTAGCCAGCCTCCTTCACCCGGTTGTTGAGCGACGTGCCCTCCCGTAGCGAGCCTTCTTCACCTGGTTGTTGAGCGACGTGCCCTCCCGTAGCCAGCCTCCTTCGCCCGGTTGTTGAGCGACGTGCCCTCCCGTAGCCAGCCTCCTTCGCCCGGTTGTTGAGCGACGTGCCTTCCCGTAGCCAGCCTCCTTCGCCCGGTTGTTGAGCGACGTGCCCTCCCGTAGCCAGCCTCCTTCACCCGGTTGTTGAGCGACGTGCCCTCCCGTAGCCAGCCTCCTTCGCCCGGTTGTTGAGCGACATGCCTTCCCGTAGCCAGCCTCCTTCGCCCGGTTGTTGAGCGACGTGCCCTCCCGTAGCCAGCCTCCTTCGCCCGGTTGTTGAGCGACGTGCCCTCCCGTAGCCAGCTTCCTTCGCCCGGTTGTTCAGCGACGTTCCCTCCCGTAGCCAGCCTCCTTCACCTGGTTGTTGAGCGACGTGCCCTCCCGTAGCCAGCCTCCTTTACCCGGTTGTTGAGCGACGTGCCCTCCCGTAGCCAGCCTCCTTCGCCCGGTTGTTGAGCGACGTGCCCTCCCGTAGCCAGCCTCCTTCGCCCGGTTGTTGAGCGACGTGCCCTCCCGTAGCCAGCCTCCTTCGCCCGGTTGTTGAGCGACGTGCCCTCCCGTAGCCAGCCTCCTTCGCCCGGTTGTTGAGCGACGTGCCCTCCAGTAGCCAGCCTCCTTTACCCGGTTGTTGAGCGACGTGCCTTCCCGTAGCCAGCCTCCTTCGCCCGGTTGTTGAGCGACGTGCCTTCCCGTAGCCAGCTTCCTTTACCCGGTTGTTGAGCGACGTGCCCTCCCGTAGCCAGCCTCCTTTACCCGGTTGTTGAGCGACGTGCCCTCCCGTAGCCAGCCTCCTTCGCCCGGTTGTTGAGCGACGTGCCCTCCCGTAGCCAGCCTCCTTCGCCCGGTTGTTGAGCGACGTGCCCTCCCGTAGCCAGCCTCCTTCGCCCGGTTGTTGAGCGACGTGCCCTCCCGTAGCCAGCCTCCTTCGCCCGGTTGTTGAGCGACGTGCCCTCCCGTAGCCAGCCTCCTTCACCCGGTTGTTGAGCGACGTGCCCTCCCGTAGCCAGCCTCCTTCGCCCGGTTGTTGAGCGACGTGCCTTCCCGTAGCCAGCCTCCTTCACCCGGTTGTTGAGCGACGTGCCCTCCCGTAGCCAGCCTCCTTCACCCGGTTGTTGAGCGACGTGCCCTCCCGTAGCGAGCCTCCTTCGCCCGGTTGTTGAGCGACGTGCCCTCCCGTAGCCAGCCTCCTTCACCCGGTTGTTGAGCGACGTGCCCTCCCGTAGCGAGCCTCCTTCGCCCGGTTGTTGAGCGACGTGCCCTCCCGTAGCCAGCCTCCTTCACCCGGTTGTTGAGCGACGTGCCCTCCTGTAGCCAGCCTCCTTCGCCCGGTTGTTGAGCGCCGTGCCCTCCCGTAGCCAGCCTCCGTCGCCCGGTTATTGAGCGACGTGCCCTCCTGTAGCCAGCCTCCTTCGCCCGGTTGTTGAGCGACGTTCCCTCCCGTAGCCAGCCTCCTTCGCCCGGTTATTGAGCGACGTGCCCTCCTGTAGCCAGCCTCCTTCGCCCGGTTGTTGAGCGACGTGCCCTCCCGTAGCCAGCCTCCTTCGCCCGGTTGTTGAGCGACGTGCCTTCCCGTAGCCAGCCTCCTTCGCCCGGTGGTTGAGCGACGTGCCCTCCCGTAGCCAGCCTCCTTCACCCGGTTGTTGAGCGACGTGCCCTCCCGTAGCGAGCCTTCTTCACCTGGTTGTTGAGCGACGTGCCCTCCCGTAGCCAGCCTCCTTCGCCCGGTTGTTGAGCGACGTGCCCTCCCGTAGCCAGCCTCCTTCGCCCGGTTGTTGAGCGACGTGCCTTCCCGTAGCCAGCCTCCTTCGCCCGGTTGTTGAGCGACGTGCCCTCCCGTAGCCAGCCTCCTTCACCCGGTTGTTGAGCGACGTGCCCTCCCGTAGCCAGCCTCCTTCGCCCGGTTGTTGAGCGACATGCCTTCCCGTAGCCAGCCTCCTTCGCCCGGTTGTTGAGCGACGTGCCCTCCCGTAGCCAGCCTCCTTCGCCCGGTTGTTGAGCGACGTGCCCTCCCGTAGCCAGCTTCCTTCGCCCGGTTGTTGAGCGACGTTCCCTCCCGTAGCCAGCCTCCTTCACCTGGTTGTTGAGCGACGTGCCCTCCCGTAGCCAGCCTCCTTCACCTGGTTGTTGAGCGACGTGCCCTCCCGTAGCCAGCCTCCTTCACCCGGTTGTTGAGCGACGTGCCTTCCCGTAGCCAGCCTCCTTTACCCGGTTGTTGAGCGACGTTCCCTCCCGTAGCCAGCCTCCTTCGCCCGGTTATTGAGCGACGTGCCCTCCTGTAGCCAGCCTCCTTCACCCGGTTGTTGAGCGACGTGCCCTCCCGTAGCCAGCCTCCTTCGCCCGGTTGTTGAGCGACGTGCCTTCCCGTAGCCAGCCTCCTTCGCCCGGTGGTTGAGCGACGTGCCCTCCCGTAGCCAGCCTCCTTCACCCGGTTGTTGAGCGACGTGCCCTCCCGTAGCGAGCCTTCTTCACCTGGTTGTTGAGCGACGTGCCCTCCCGTAGCCAGCCTCCTTCGCCCGGTTGTTGAGCGACGTGCCCTCCCGTAGCCAGCCTCCTTCGCCCGGTTGTTGAGCGACGTGCCTTCCCGTAGCCAGCCTCCTTCGCCCGGTTGTTGAGCGACGTTCCCTCCCGTAGCCAGCCTCCTTCACCTGGTTGTTGAGCGACGTGCCCTCCCGTAGCCAGCCTCCTTCACCTGGTTGTTGAGCGACGTGCCCTCCCGTAGCCAGCCTCCTTCACCCGGTTGTTGAGCGACGTGCCTTCCCGTAGCCAGCCTCCTTTACCCGGTTGTTGAGCGACGTGCCCTCCCGTAGCCAGCCGCCTTCGCCCGGTTGTTGAGCGACGTGCCCTCCCGTAGCCAGCCTCCTTCACCCGGTTGTTGAGCGACGTGCCCTCCCGTAGCCAGCCTCCTTCACCCGGTTGTTGAGCGACGTGCCCTCCCGTAGCCAGCCTCCTTCACCCGGTTGTTGAGCGACGTGCCCTCCCGTAGCCAGCCTCCTTCGCCCGGTTGTTGAGCGACGTGCCCTCCCGTAGCCAGCCTCCTTCGCCCGGTTGTTGAGCGACGTGCCCTCCCGTAGCCAGCCTCCTTTACCCGGTTGTTGAGCGCCGTGCCCTCCCGTAGCCAGCCTCCTTTACCCGGTTGTTGAGCGACGTGCCCTCCCGTAGCCAGCCTCCTTTACCCGGTTGTTGAGCGACGTGCCCTCCCGTAGCCAGCCTCCTTTACCCGGTTGTTGAGCGACGTGCCCTCCCGTAGCCAGCCTCCTTCGCCCGGTTGTTGAGCGACGTGCCCTCCCGTAGCCAGCCTCCTTCGCCCGGTTGTTGAGCGACGTGCCCTCCCGTAGCCAGCCTCCTTCGCCCGGTTGTTGAGCGACGTGCCCTCCCGTAGCCAGCCTCCTTCGCCCGGTTGTTGAGCGACGTGCCCTCCAGTAGCCAGCCTCCTTTACCCGGTTGTTGAGCGACGTGCCTTCCCGTAGCCAGCCTCCTTCGCCCGGTTGTTGAGCGACGTGCCTTCCCGTAGCCAGCCTCCTTTACCCGGTTGTTGAGCGACGTGCCCTCCCGTAGCCAGCCTCCTTTACCCGGTTGTTGAGCGACGTGCCCTCCCGTAGCCAGCCTCCTTCGCCCGGTTGTTGAGCGACGTGCCCTCCCGTAGCCAGCCTCCTTCGCCCGGTTGTTGAGCGACGTGCCCTCCCGTAGCCAGCCTCCTTCGCCCGGTTGTTGAGCGACGTGCCCTCCCGTAGCCAGCCTCCTTCGCCCGGTTGTTGAGCGACGTGCCTTCCCGTAGCCAGCCTCCTTCGCCCGGTGGTTGAGCGACGTGCCCTCCCGTAGCCAGCCTCCTTCACCCGGTTGTTGAGCGACGTGCCCTCCCGTAGCGAGCCTTCTTCACCTGGTTGTTGAGCGACGTGCCCTCCCGTAGCCAGCCTCCTTCGCCCGGTTGTTGAGCGACGTGCCCTCCCGTAGCCAGCCTCCTTCGCCCGGTTGTTGAGCGACGTGCCTTCCCGTAGCCAGCCTCCTTCGCCCGGTTGTTGAGCGACGTGCCCTCCCGTAGCCAGCCTCCTTCACCCGGTTGTTGAGCGACGTGCCCTCCCGTAGCCAGCCTCCTTCGCCCGGTTGTTGAGCGACATGCCTTCCCGTAGCCAGCCTCCTTCGCCCGGTTGTTGAGCGACGTGCCCTCCCGTAGCCAGCCTCCTTCGCCCGGTTGTTGAGCGACGTGCCCTCCCGTAGCCAGCTTCCTTCGCCCGGTTGTTGAGCGACGTTCCCTCCCGTAGCCAGCCTCCTTCACCTGGTTGTTGAGCGACGTGCCCTCCCGTAGCCAGCCTCCTTCACCTGGTTGTTGAGCGACGTGCCCTCCCGTAGCCAGCCTCCTTCACCCGGTTGTTGAGCGACGTGCCTTCCCGTAGCCAGCCTCCTTTACCCGGTTGTTGAGCGACGTTCCCTCCCGTAGCCAGCCTCCTTCGCCCGGTTATTGAGCGACGTGCCCTCCTGTAGCCAGCCTCCTTCACCCGGTTGTTGAGCGACGTGCCCTCCCGTAGCCAGCCTCCTTCGCCCGGTTGTTGAGCGACGTGCCTTCCCGTAGCCAGCCTCCTTCGCCCGGTGGTTGAGCGACGTGCCCTCCCGTAGCCAGCCTCCTTCACCCGGTTGTTGAGCGACGTGCCCTCCCGTAGCGAGCCTTCTTCACCTGGTTGTTGAGCGACGTGCCCTCCCGTAGCCAGCCTCCTTCGCCCGGTTGTTGAGCGACGTGCCCTCCCGTAGCCAGCCTCCTTCGCCCGGTTGTTGAGCGACGTGCCTTCCCGTAGCCAGCCTCCTTCGCCCGGTTGTTGAGCGACGTTCCCTCCCGTAGCCAGCCTCCTTCACCTGGTTGTTGAGCGACGTGCCCTCCCGTAGCCAGCCTCCTTCACCTGGTTGTTGAGCGACGTGCCCTCCCGTAGCCAGCCTCCTTCACCCGGTTGTTGAGCGACGTGCCTTCCCGTAGCCAGCCTCCTTTACCCGGTTGTTGAGCGACGTGCCCTCCCGTAGCCAGCCGCCTTCGCCCGGTTGTTGAGCGACGTGCCCTCCCGTAGCCAGCCTCCTTCACCCGGTTGTTGAGCGACGTGCCCTCCCGTAGCCAGCCTCCTTCACCCGGTTGTTGAGCGACGTGCCCTCCCGTAGCCAGCCTCCTTCACCCGGTTGTTGAGCGACGTGCCCTCCCGTAGCCAGCCTCCTTCGCCCGGTTGTTGAGCGACGTGCCCTCCCGTAGCCAGCCTCCTTCGCCCGGTTGTTGAGCGACGTGCCCTCCCGTAGCCAGCCTCCTTTACCCGGTTGTTGAGCGCCGTGCCCTCCCGTAGCCAGCCTCCTTTACCCGGTTGTTGAGCGACGTGCCCTCCCGTAGCCAGCCTCCTTTACCCGGTTGTTGAGCGACGTGCCCTCCCGTAGCCAGCCTCCTTTACCCGGTTGTTGAGCGACGTGCCCTCCCGTAGCCAGCCTCCTTCGCCCGGTTGTTGAGCGACGTGCCCTCCCGTAGCCAGCCTCCTTCGCCCGGTTGTTGAGCGACGTGCCCTCCCGTAGCCAGCCTCCTTCGCCCGGTTGTTGAGCGACGTGCCCTCCCGTAGCCAGCCTCCTTCGCCCGGTTGTTGAGCGACGTGCCCTCCAGTAGCCAGCCTCCTTTACCCGGTTGTTGAGCGACGTGCCTTCCCGTAGCCAGCCTCCTTCGCCCGGTTGTTGAGCGACGTGCCTTCCCGTAGCCAGCCTCCTTTACCCGGTTGTTGAGCGACGTGCCCTCCCGTAGCCAGCCTCCTTTACCCGGTTGTTGAGCGACGTGCCCTCCCGTAGCCAGCCTCCTTCGCCCGGTTGTTGAGCGACGTGCCCTCCCGTAGCCAGCCTCCTTCGCCCGGTTGTTGAGCGACGTGCCCTCCCGTAGCCAGCCTCCTTCGCCCGGTTGTTGAGCGACGTGCCCTCCCGTAGCCAGCCTCCTTCGCCCGGTTGTTGAGCGACGTGCCTTCCCGTAGCCAGCCTCCTTCGCCCGGTGGTTGAGCGACGTGCCCACCCGTAGCCAGCCTCCTTCACCCGGTTGTTGAGCGACGTGCCCTCCCGTAGCGAGCCTTCTTCACCTGGTTGTTGAGCGACGTGCCCTCCCGTAGCCAGCCTCCTTCGCCCGGTTGTTGAGCGACGTGCCCTCCCGTAGCCAGCCTCCTTCGCCCGGTTGTTGAGCGACGTGCCTTCCCGTAGCCAGCCTCCTTCGCCCGGTTGTTGAGCGACGTGCCCTCCCGTAGCCAGCCTCCTTCACCCGGTTGTTGAGCGACGTGTCCTCCCGTAGCCAGCCTCCTTCGCCCGGTTGTTGAGCGCCGTGCCCTCCCGTAGCCAGCCTCCGTCGCCCGGTTATTGAGCGACGTGCCCTCCTGTAGCCAGCCTCCTTCGCCCGGTTGTTGAGCGACGTTCCCTCCCGTAGCCAGCCTCCTTCGCCCGGTTATTGAGCGACGTGCCCTCCTGTAGCCAGCCTCCTTCACCCGGTTGTTGAGCGACGTGCCCTCCCGTAGCCAGCCTCCTTCGCCCGGTTGTTGAGCGACGTGCCTTCCCGTAGCCAGCCTCCTTCGCCCGGTGGTTGAGCGACGTGCCCTCCCGTAGCCAGCCTCCTTCACCCGGTTGTTGAGCGACGTGCCCTCCCGTAGCGAGCCTTCTTCACCTGGTTGTTGAGCGACGTGCCCTCCCGTAGCCAGCCTCCTTCGCCCGGTTGTTGAGCGACGTGCCCTCCCGTAGCCAGCCTCCTTCGCCCGGTTGTTCAGCGACGTGCCTTCCCGTAGCCAGCCTCCTTCGCCCGGTTGTTGAGCGACGTGCCCTCCCGTAGCCAGCCTCCTTCACCCGGTTGTTGAGCGACGTGCCCTCCCGTAGCCAGCCTCCTTCGCCCGGTTGTTGAGCGACATGCCTTCCCGTAGCCAGCCTCCTTCGCCCGGTTGTTGAGCGACGTGCCCTCCCGTAGCCAGCCTCCTTCGCCCGGTTGTTGAGCGACGTGCCCTCCCGTAGCCAGCTTCCTTCGCCCGGTTGTTGAGCGACGTTCCCTCCCGTAGCCAGCCTCCTTCACCTGGTTGTTGAGCGACGTGCCCTCCCGTAGCCAGCCTCCTTCACCTGGTTGTTGAGCGACGTGCCCTCCCGTAGCCAGCCTCCTTCACCCGGTTGTTGAGCGACGTGCCTTCCCGTAGCCAGCCTCCTTTACCCGGTTGTTGAGCGACGTGCCCTCCCGTAGCCAGCCGCCTTCGCCCGGTTGTTGAGCGACGTGCCCTCCCGTAGCCAGCCTCCTTCACCCGGTTGTTGAGCGACGTGCCCTCCCGTAGCCAGCCTCCTTCACCCGGTTGTTGAGCGACGTGCCCTCCCGTAGCCAGCCTCCTTCACCCGGTTGTTGAGCGACGTGCCCTCCCGTAGCCAGCCTCCTTCGCCCGGTTGTTGAGCGACGTGCCCTCCCGTAGCCAGCCTCCTTCGCCCGGTTGTTGAGCGACGTGCCCTCCCGTAGCCAGCCTCCTTTACCCGGTTGTTGAGCGCCGTGCCCTCCCGTAGCCAGCCTCCTTTACCCGGTTGTTGAGCGACGTGCCCTCCCGTAGCCAGCCTCCTTTACCCGGTTGTTGAGCGACGTGCCCTCCCGTAGCCAGCCTCCTTTACCCGGTTGTTGAGCGACGTGCCCTCCCGTAGCCAGCCTCCTTCGCCCGGTTGTTGAGCGACGTGCCCTCCCGTAGCCAGCCTCCTTCGCCCGGTTGTTGAGCGACGTGCCCTCCCGTAGCCAGCCTCCTTCGCCCGGTTGTTGAGCGACGTGCCCTCCCGTAGCGAGCCTCCTTCGCCCGGTTGTTGAGCGACGTGCCCTCCAGTAGCCAGCCTCCTTTACCCGGTTGTTGAGCGACGTGCCTTCCCGTAGCCAGCCTCCTTCGCCCGGTTGTTGAGCGACGTGCCTTCCCGTAGCCAGCCTCCTTTACCCGGTTGTTGAGCGACGTGCCCTCCCGTAGCCAGCCTCCTTTACCCGGTTGTTGAGCGACGTGCCCTCCCGTAGCCAGCCTCCTTCGCCCGGTTGTTGAGCGACGTGCCCTCCCGTAGCCAGCCTCCTTCGCCCGGTTGTTGAGCGACGTGCCCTCCCGTAGCCAGCCTCCTTCGCCCGGTTGTTGAGCGACGTGCCCTCCCGTAGCCAGCCTCCTTCGCCCGGTTGTTGAGCGACGTGCCCTCCCGTAGCCAGCCTCCTTCACCCGGTTGTTGAGCGACGTGCCCTCCCGTAGCCAGCCTCCTTCGCCCGGTTGTTGAGCGACGTGCCTTCCCGTAGCCAGCCTCCTTCACCCGGTTGTTGAGCGACGTGCCCTCCCGTAGCCAGCCTCCTTCACCCGGTTGTTGAGCGACGTGCCCTCCCGTAGCGAGCCTCCTTCGCCCGGTTGTTGAGCGACGTGCCCTCCCGTAGCCAGCCTCCTTCACCCGGTTGTTGAGCGACGTGCCCTCCCGTAGCGAGCCTCCTTCGCCCGGTTGTTGAGCGACGTGCCCTCCCGTAGCCAGCCTCCTTCACCCGGTTGTTGAGCGACGTGCCCTCCTGTAGCCAGCCTCCTTCGCCCGGTTGTTGAGCGCCGTGCCCTCCCGTAGCCAGCCTCCGTCGCCCGGTTATTGAGCGACGTGCCCTCCTGTAGCCAGCCTCCTTCGCCCGGTTGTTGAGCGACGTTCCCTCCCGTAGCCAGCCTCCTTCGCCCGGTTATTGAGCGACGTGCCCTCCTGTAGCCAGCCTCCTTCGCCCGGCTGTTGAGCGACGTGCCCTCCCGTAGCCAGCCTCCTTCGCCCGGTTGTTGAGCGACGTGCCTTCCCGTAGCCAGCCTCCTTCGCCCGGTGGTTGAGCGACGTGCCCTCCCGTAGCCAGCCTCCTTCACCCGGTTGTTGAGCGACGTGCCCTCCCGTAGCGAGCCTTCTTCACCTGGTTGTTGAGCGACGTGCCCTCCCGTAGCCAGCCTCCTTCGCCCGGTTGTTGAGCGACGTGCCCTCCCGTAGCCAGCCTCCTTCGCCCGGTTGTTGAGCGACGTGCCTTCCCGTAGCCAGCCTCCTTCGCCCGGTTGTTGAGCGACGTGCCCTCCCGTAGCCAGCCTCCTTCACCCGGTTGTTGAGCGACGTGCCCTCCCGTAGCCAGCCTCCTTCGCCCGGTTGTTGAGCGCCGTGCCCTCCCGTAGCCAGCCTCCGTCGCCCGGTTATTGAGCGACGTGCCCTCCTGTAGCCAGCCTCCTTCGCCCGGTTGTTGAGCGACGTTCCCTCCCGTAGCCAGCCTCCTTCGCCCGGTTATTGAGCGACGTGCCCTCCTGTAGCCAGCCTCCTTCGCCCGGTTGTTGAGCGACGTGCCCTCCCGTAGCCAGCCTCCTTCGCCCGGTTGTTGAGCGACGTGCCTTCCCGTAGCCAGCCTCCTTCGCCCGGTGGTTGAGCGACGTGCCCTCCCGTAGCCAGCCTCCTTCACCCGGTTGTTGAGCGACGTGCCCTCCCGTAGCGAGCCTTCTTCACCTGGTTGTTGAGCGACGTGCCCTCCCGTAGCCAGCCTCCTTCGCCCGGTTGTTGAGCGACGTGCCCTCCCGTAGCCAGCCTCCTTCGCCCGGTTGTTGAGCGACGTGCCTTCCCGTAGCCAGCCTCCTTCGCCCGGTTGTTGAGCGACGTGCCCTCCCGTAGCCAGCCTCCTTCACCCGGTTGTTGAGCGACGTGCCCTCCCGTAGCCAGCCTCCTTCGCCCGGTTGTTGAGCGACATGCCTTCCCGTAGCCAGCCTCCTTCGCCCGGTTGTTGAGCGACGTGCCCTCCCGTAGCCAGCCTCCTTCGCCCGGTTGTTGAGCGACGTGCCCTCCCGTAGCCAGCTTCCTTCGCCCGGTTGTTGAGCGACGTTCCCTCCCGTAGCCAGCCTCCTTCACCTGGTTGTTGAGCGACGTGCCCTCCCGTAGCCAGCCTCCTTCACCTGGTTGTTGAGCGACGTGCCCTCCCGTAGCCAGCCTCCTTCACCCGGTTGTTGAGCGACGTGCCTTCCCGTAGCCAGCCTCCTTTACCCGGTTGTTGAGCGACGTGCCCTCCCGTAGCCAGCCGCCTTCGCCCGGTTGTTGAGCGACGTGCCCTCCCGTAGCCAGCCTCCTTCACCCGGTTGTTGAGCGACGTGCCCTCCCGTAGCCAGCCTCCTTCACCCGGTTGTTGAGCGACGTGCCCTCCCGTAGCCAGCCTCCTTCACCCGGTTGTTGAGCGACGTGCCCTCCCGTAGCCAGCCTCCTTCGCCCGGTTGTTGAGCGACGTGCCCTCCCGTAGCCAGCCTCCTTCGCCCGGTTGTTGAGCGACGTGCCCTCCCGTAGCCAGCCTCCTTTACCCGGTTGTTGAGCGCCGTGCCCTCCCGTAGCCAGCCTCCTTTACCCGGTTGTTGAGCGACGTGCCCTCCCGTAGCCAGCCTCCTTTACCCGGTTGTTGAGCGACGTGCCCTCCCGTAGCCAGCCTCCTTTACCCGGTTGTTGAGCGACGTGCCCTCCCGTAGCCAGCCTCCTTCGCCCGGTTGTTGAGCGACGTGCCCTCCCGTAGCCAGCCTCCTTCGCCCGGTTGTTGAGCGACGTGCCCTCCCGTAGCCAGCCTCCTTCGCCCGGTTGTTGAGCGACGTGCCCTCCCGTAGCCAGCCTCCTTCGCCCGGTTGTTGAGCGACGTGCCCTCCAGTAGCCAGCCTCCTTTACCCGGTTGTTGAGCGACGTGCCTTCCCGTAGCCAGCCTCCTTCGCCCGGTTGTTGAGCGACGTGCCTTCCCGTAGCCAGCCTCCTTTACCCGGTTGTTGAGCGACGTGCCCTCCCGTAGCCAGCCTCCTTTACCCGGTTGTTGAGCGACGTGCCCTCCCGTAGCCAGCCTCCTTCGCCCGGTTGTTGAGCGACGTGCCCTCCCGTAGCCAGCCTCCTTCGCCCGGTTGTTGAGCGACGTGCCCTCCCGTAGCCAGCCTCCTTCGCCCGGTTGTTGAGCGACGTGCCCTCCCGTAGCCAGCCTCCTTCGCCCGGTTGTTGAGCGACGTGCCCTCCCGTAGCCAGCCTCCTTCACCCGGTTGTTGAGCGACGTGCCCTCCCGTAGCCAGCCTCCTTCACCCGGTTGTTGAGCGACGTGCCCTCCCGTAGCCAGCCTCCTTTACCCGGTTGTTGAGCGACGTGCCCTCCCGTAGCCAGCCTCCTTCGCCCGGTTGTTGAGCGACGTGCCTTCCCGTAGCCAGCCTCCTTCACCCGGTTGTTGAGCGACGTGCCTTCCCGTAGCCAGCCTCCTTCGCCCGGTTGTTGAGCGACGTGCCTTCCCGTAGCCAGCCTCCTTCGCCCGGTTGTTGAGCGACGTGCCTTCCCGTAGCCAGCCTCCTTCACCCGGTTGTTGAGCGACGTGCCTTCCCGTAGCCAGCCTCCTTCGCCTGGTTGTTGAGCGACGTGCCTTCCCGTAGCCAGCCTCCTTCGCCCGGTTGTTGAGCGACGTGCCCTCCCGTAGCCAGCCTCCTTCACCCGGTTGTTGAGCGACGTGCCTTCCCGTAGCCAGCCTCCTTCACCCGGTTGTTGAGCGACGTGCCTTCCCGTAGCCAGCCTCCTTCGCCTGGTTGTTGAGCGACGTGCCCTCCCGTAGCCAGCCTCCTTCACCCGGTTGTTGAGCGACGTGCCCTCCCGTAGCCAGCCTCCTTCGCCCGGTTGTTGAGCGACGTGCCCTCCCGTAGCCAGCCTCCTTCGCCCGGTTGTTGAGCGACGTGCCCTCCCGTAGCCAGCCTCCTTCGCCCGGTTGTTGAGCGACGTGCCCTCCCGTAGCCAGCCTCCTTCGCCCGGTTGTTGAGCGACGTGCCCTCCAGTAGCCAGCCTCCTTTACCCGGTTGTTGAGCGACGTGCCTTCCCGTAGCCAGCCTCCTTCGCCCGGTTGTTGAGCGACGTGCCTTCCCGTAGCCAGCCACCTTTACCCGGTTGTTGAGCGACGTGCCCTCCCGTAGCCAGCCTCCTTTACCCGGTTGTTGAGCGACGTGCCCTCCCGTAGCCAGCCTCCTTCGCCCGGTTGTTGAGCGACGTGCCCTCCCGTAGCCAGCCTCCTTCGCCCGGTTGTTGAGCGACGTGCCCTCCCGTAGCCAGCCTCCTTCGCCCGGTTGTTGAGCGACGTGCCCTCCCGTAGCCAGCCTCCTTCGCCCGGTTGTTGAGCGACGTGCCCTCCCGTAGCCAGCCTCCTTCACCCGGTTGTTGAGCGACGTGCCCTCCCGTAGCCAGCCTCCTTCGCCCGGTTGTTGAGCGACGTGCCTTCCCGTAGCCAGCCTCCTTCACCCGGTTGTTGAGCGACGTGCCCTCCCGTAGCCAGCCTCCTTCACCCGGTTGTTGAGCGACGTGCCCTCCCGTAGCCAGCCTCCTTCGCCCGGTTGTTGAGCGACGTGCCCTCCAGTAGCCAGCCTCCTTTACCCGGTTGTTGAGCGACGTGCCCTCCCGTAGCCAGCCTCCTTCGCCCGGTTGTTGAGCGACGTGCCTTCCCGTAGCCAGCCTCCTTTACCCGGTTGTTGAGCGACGTGCCCTCCCGTAGCCAGCCTCCTTTACCCGGTTGTTGAGCGACGTGCCCTCCCGTAGCCAGCCTCCTTCGCCCGGTTGTTGAGCGACGTGCCCTCCCGTAGCCAGCCTCCTTTACCCGGTTGTTGAGCGACGTGCCCTCCCGTAGCCAGCCTCCTTCGCCCGGTTGTTGAGCGACGTGCCCTCCCGTAGCCAGCCTCCTTCGCCCGGTTGTTGAGCGACGTGCCCTCCCGTAGCCAGCCTCCTTCGCCCGGTTGTTGAGCGACGTGCCCTCCCGTAGCCAGCCTCCTTCACCCGGTTGTTGAGCGACGTGCCCTCCCGTAGCCAGCCTCCTTCGCCCGGTTGTTGAGCGACGTGCCTTCCCGTAGCCAGCCTCCTTCACCCGGTTGTTGAGCGACGTGCCTTCCCGTAGCCAGCCTCCTTTACCCGGTTGTTGAGCGACGTGCCTTCCCGTAGCCAGCCTCCTTCACCCGGTTGTTGAGCGACGTGCCCTCCCGTAGCCAGCCTCCTTCACCCGGTTGTTGAGCGACGTGCCCTCCCGTAGCCAGCCTCCTTCGCCCGGTTGTTGAGCGACGTGCCCTCCCGTAGCCAGCCTCCTTCACCTGGTTGTTGAGCGACGTGCCTTCCCGTAGCCAGCCTCCTTCACCCGGTTGTTGAGCGACGTGCCCTCCCGTAGCCAGCCTCCTTCACCCGATTGTTGAGCGACGTGCCCTCCCGTAGCCAGCCTCCTTCACCCGGTTGTTGAGCGACGTGCCCTCCCGTAGCCAGCCTCCTTCGCCCGGTTGTTGAGCGACGTGCCCTCCCGTAGCCAGCCTCCTTCACCCGGTTGTTGAGCGACGTGCCCTCCCGTAGCCAGCCTCCTTTACCCGGTTGTTGAGCGACGTGCCCTCCCGTAGCCAGCCTCCTTCGCCCGGTTGTTGAGCGACGTGCCTTCCCGTAGCCAGCCTCCTTCACCCGGTTGTTGAGCGACGTGCCTTCCCGTAGCCAGCCTCCTTCGTCTGGTTGTTGAGCGACGTGCCCTCCCGTAGCCAGCCTCCTTCACCCGGTTGTTGAGCGACGTGCCTTCCCGTAGCCAGCCTCCTTCGCCTGGTTGTTGAGCGACGTGCCCTCCCGTAGCCAGCCTCCTTCACCCGGTTGTTGAGCGACGTGCCCTCCCGTAGCCAGCCTCCTTCGCCCGGTTGTTGAGCGACGTGCCCTCCCGTAGCCAGCCTCCTTCGCCCGGTTGTTGAGCGACGTGCCCTCCCGTAGCCAGCCTCCTTCGCCCGGTTGTTGAGCGACGTGCCCTCCCGTAGCCAGCCTCCTTCGCCCGGTTGTTGAGCGACGTGCCCTCCAGTAGCCAGCCTCCTTTACCCGGTTGTTGAGCGACGTGCCTTCCCGTAGCCAGCCTCCTTCGCCCGGTTGTTGAGCGACGTGCCTTCCCGTAGCCAGCCACCTTTACCCGGTTGTTGAGCGACGTGCCCTCCCGTAGCCAGCCTCCTTTACCCGGTTGTTGAGCGACGTGCCCTCCCGTAGCCAGCCTCCTTCGCCCGGTTGTTGAGCGACGTGCCCTCCCGTAGCCAGCCTCCTTCGCCCGGTTGTTGAGCGACGTGCCCTCCCGTAGCCAGCCTCCTTCGCCCGGTTGTTGAGCGACGTGCCCTCCCGTAGCCAGCCTCCTTCGCCCGGTTGTTGAGCGACGTGCCCTCCCGTAGCCAGCCTCCTTCACCCGGTTGTTGAGCGACGTGCCCTCCCGTAGCCAGCCTCCTTCGCCCGGTTGTTGAGCGACGTGCCTTCCCGTAGCCAGCCTCCTTCACCCGGTTGTTGAGCGACGTGCCCTCCCGTAGCCAGCCTCCTTCACCCGGTTGTTGAGCGACGTGCCCTCCCGTAGCCAGCCTCCTTCGCCCGGTTGTTGAGCGACGTGCCCTCCCGTAGCCAGCCTCCTTCGCCCGGTTGTTGAGCGACGTGCCCTCCCGTAGCCAGCCTCCTTCACCCGGTTGTTGAGCGACGTGCCCTCCCGTAGCCAGCCTCCTTTACCCGGTTGTTGAGCGACGTGCCCTCCCGTAGCCAGCCTCCTTCACCCGGTTGTTGAGCGACGTGCCCTCCCGTAGCCAGCCTCCTTCGCCCGGTTGTTGAGCGACGTGCCCTCCCGTAGCCAGCCTCCTTCGCCCGGTTGTTGAGCGACGTGCCCTCCCGTAGCCAGCCTCCTTCGCCCGGTTGTTGAGCGACGTGCCCTCCCGTAGCCAGCCTCCTTCGCCCGGTTGTTGAGCGACGTGCCCTCCCGTAGCCAGCCTCCTTCGCCCGGTTGTTGAGCGACGTGCCCTCCCGTAGCCAGCCTCCTTCGCCCGGTTGTTGAGCGACGTGCCCTCCCGTAGCCAGCCTCCTTCGCCCGGTTGTTGAGCGACGTGCCCTCCCGTAGCCAGCCTCCTTCACCCGGTTGTTGAGCGACGTGCCCTCCCGTAGCCAGCCTCCTTCACCCGGTTGTTGAGCGACGTGCCCTCCCGTAGCCAGCCTCCTTCGCCCGGTTGTTGAGCGACGTGCCCTCCCGTAGCCAGCCTCCTTCGCCCGGTTGTTGAGCGACGTGCCCTCCCGTAGCCAGCCTCCTTCGCCCGGTTGTTGAGCGACGTGCCCTCCCGTAGCCAGCCTCCTTCGCCCGGTTGTTGAGCGACGTGCCCTCCCGTAGCCAGCCTCCTTCGCCCGGTTGTTGAGCGACGTGCCCTCCCGTAGCCAGCCTCCTTCGCCCGGTTGTTGAGCGACGTGCCCTCCCGTAGCCAGCCTCCTTCGCCCGGTTGTTGAGCGACGTGCCCTCCCGTAGCCAGCCTCCTTTACCCGGTTGTTGAGCGACGTGCCCTCCCGTAGCCAATCCAGTCATGTACTGACCCATAGCTCTGGAGGGAGGTCCACGTGGTTCATGGCTCGTTCTCTCGCTTGCTTCCCAGGTGAAGAACTTCGGTCGCTCTGGTCGCACCAAGTACACTCACTTGGTGGATCAGGATACGACGCACTTCGACTCTCCCTGGATCTCCGACACGACGATGAACCTCAAGTTCCACACCAGCAAAGGCGGCGGCATGAAGCAGGCCTTCGAGAAGCCGAGCACCAAGAAGCGGTAGTGACTGCCGCAGCTCTCGAGTCTTCTGTGTACTGTGTGTGTCTATGTGAGGATGCGGGGAGAGGGGCGTGAGGAAGAGGGGTGGGGGGCGTGAGAAAGAGGGGTGGGGGGCGTGAGGAAGGGGGGTGGGGGGCGTGAGGAAGAGGGGTGGGGGGCGGGAGGAAGAGGGGTGGGGGGCGTGAGGAAGGGGGGTGGGGGGCGTGAGGAAGAGGGGTGGGGGGCGTGAGGAAGAGGGGTGGGGGGCGTGAGGAAGAGGGGTGGGGGAGGGGTGGGGGGCCGTTACGGGCAGACGTACCAATGGTTGCGGATGCCGGGAATGTCTAGTGTGAAAATGTGCTGAGGTTTCTTTTTTTTCAAAGAAATCAGCAGTGGATCTGTTAGATTGGATGGAATTCGCGGGTTGCTGTGGTTTTGGTTTCGTCGGGGATAATTCATTCGACCTTAGACCCGTCGGATCTGGTGAAATTGGCGCACGAGAGTACAATTTGTTGTAATACACAGGCCCCAAAAAACGGACAGCGAAGTTGTGGGCGTTGGACGGGGCCGTTGTGCGTCTGTATAAAAGTAATTCTAAAGTCATTCGCAATGCACCTACAACTCTCATCACAAACTGTCTATGTTCATAAAGGTGAAAGGATGTCGTGTGCATGGTAAGTGTTGATCTCTTCACGAGGACTCTTCGGTATGCGACTCAGAATGATGGTTCATTGTTAACATGTTGAATTTAGGAGTTTTCACTGCAAGTAGATACCTTTTATGGTGTGAAAAGATAAACTTGTATATATATATCATTTCGTAATAAAAAAAAACACAAAAAAACGAACATGGTTTTTATATTTATTCGTTTTTCGCTAAAAGTTGTCCATATTGAACAGTTGCTATAATTTCCGGCAGACGGGGCTCTCGTGCATGTGACACGTCGATCACGTGACCTACATGTCGCGATAGTTCTGTGGAAGGTCTCCCTAAGCAAAGCGACCCAAATCCTCAGCTGATCACTGGCAAGAGTGCGTGACGCCTGCATGGTGAGGCCCCAGCTAGCCGTGGTCCTCTCTGGTGTGTCTGGCCCACGGCGTGGGGGGGGGGGGGTCTTCTCCGCTGAGGAGGCGCCTTAGATACACAGACTCAGCTAGAAAGAGGAAGCTCCCCCCTACCCCACACCACCCCCCTCATTGGCATACCGTATTATTATCATCCAGACAAACGTCATCCAATTTCATCAATCCCGAAAACAGAACTGTTATCATGGACAACAAGACTTCGAGAAGAAAAAGTTCATGGTTTTTATCAAAAGAAATCTTCGGGTTTTCAATATGTAACATGTTGTCATGGACAACAAAATAGTTTTAATGCTCCCCTTTTCTGATCGACCAATGGGTTAAAGCTGGAAGCCGTCGGGTCTATGTACATGTACAGCGCCGCCTAGCGAGGACGTAGTCACTCGATGCAGATCAGCTCCACGTCAAAGTGCAGCGTGGTGTTCGGGGGAATCCTGCATAAAGGTCAAGGTCACATACAAAAAAAAAATTTTGTCGGATAACGCTTGCTATCAACACAGCCAAACACTAATTGCTTGCTATCAACACAGCCAAACACTAATTGCTTGCTATCAACACAGCCAAACACTAATTGCTTGCTATCAACACAGCCAAACACTAATTGCTTGCTATCAACACAGCCAAACACTAATTGTAGGGGATGGTCAAGATTGTTCTTCAGACGGCCCAGTGCCGCAGAAACTATTTTATTATTACCTTTTATTTGTATCGATCAGTAAAAAAAACGCTGTGCAGTGTACACAACTCAGCCGTGAAAAGCGTTGGATTAAAACATCAAACGTCATGAAGAATCGTACCAAAAAAGCATCAAGAAAATAAACGTTCGCTGATGGTACATCTGGGACCTTGAGTGTCCAACTAATGGGGGAAACAACTAGCTTCTTAGCTCACCCTGTGCACGTTGTATATCTCACCACTTGGACGTTTAATTCTACTTAAGGTCTACCCTCGCGATTGGGCCACTTCCTGTACACGGCATACGGCCACTTCCTGTACACGGCATACGGCCACTTCCTGTGCACGGCATACGGCCACTTCCTGTACACGGCATACGGCCACTTCCTGTACACGGCATACGGCCACTTCCTGTACACGGCATACGGCCACTTCCTGTACACGGCATACGGCCACTTCCTGTACACGGCATACGGCCACTTCCTGTACACGGCATACGGCCACTTCCTGTGCACGGCATACGGCCACTTCCTGTACACGGCATACGGCCACTTCCTGTACACGGCATACGGCCACTTCCTGTACACGGCATACGGCCACTTCCTGTACACGGCATACAGCCACTTCCTGTACACGGCATACGGCCACTTCCTGTACACGGCATACGGCCACTTCCTGTACACGGCATACGGCCACTTCCTGTACACGGCATACGGCCACTTCCTGTACACGGCATACGGCCACTTCCTGTACACGGCATACGGCCACTTCCTGTACACGGCATACGGCCACTTCCTGTACACGGCATACGGCCACTTCCTGTACACGGCATACGGCCACTTCCTGTACACGGCATACGGCCACTTCCTGTACACGGCATACGGCCACTTCCTGTACACGGCATACGGCCACTTCCTGTACACGGCATACGGCCACTTCCTGTACACGGCATACGGCCACTTCCTGTACACGGCATACGGCCACTTCCTGTACACGGCATACGGCCACTTCCTGTACACGGCATACGGCCACTTCCTGTACACGGCATACGGCCACTTCCTGTACACGGCATACGGCCACTTCCTGTACACGGCATACGGCCACTTCCTGTGCACGGCATACGGCCACTTCCTGTGCACGGCATACGGCCACTTCCTGTACACGGCATACGGCCACTTCCTGTACACGGCATACGGCCACTTCCTGTACACGGCATACGGCCACTTCCTGTGCACGGCATACGGCCACTTCCTGTACACGGCATACGGCCACTTCCTGTACACGGCATACGGCCACTTCCTGTACACGGCATACGGCCACTTCCTGTACACGGCATACGGCCACTTCCTGTACACGGCATACGGCCACTTCCTGTACACGGCATACGGCCACTTCCTGTACACGGCATACGGCCACTTCCTGTACACGGCATACGGCCACTTCCTGTACACGGCATACGGCCACTTCCTGTACACGGCATACGGCCACTTCCTGTACACGGCATACGGCCACTTCCTGTACACGGCATACGGCCACTTCCTGTGCACGGCATACGGCCACTTCCTGTACACGGCATACGGCCACTTCCTGTACACGGCATACGGCCACTTCCTGTACACGGCATACGGCCACTTCCTGTGCACGGCATACGGCCACTTCCTGTACACGGCATACGGCCACTTCCTGTGCACGGCATACGGCCACTTCCTGTGCACGGCATACGGCCACTTCCTGTACACGGCATACGGCCACTTCCTGTACACGGCATACGGCCACTTCCTGTACACGGCATACGGCCACTTCCTGTACACGGCATACGGCCACTTCCTGTACACGGCATACGGCCACTTCCTGTACACGGCATACGGCCACTTCCTGTACACGGCATACGGCCACTTCCTGTACACGGCATACGGCCACTTCCTGTACACGGCATACGGCCACTTCCTGTACACGGCATACGGCCACTTCCTGTACACGGCATACGGCCACTTCCTGTACACGGCATACGGCCACTTCCTGTGCACGGCATACGGCCACTTCCTGTGCACACCATTAAACAGCGCACGTACGGCACATGTTGTTAATTAGGGACAACTAACTTCGTCTTTGACGCTTCATGCAACGTACAACATCGAGGCAACTTACGTGTAATGTATAAAATATATATCGTTTTTCTTTCTTAGTTATACAGATACGTGGTGCCTGTTATACAGATACGTGGTGCCTGTTATACAGATACGTGGTGCCTGTTATACAGATACGTGGTGCCTGTTATACAGATACGTGGTGCCTGTTATACAGATACGTGGTGCCTGTTATACAGATACGTGGTGCCTGTTATACAGATACGTGGTGCCTGTTATACAGATACGTGGTGCCTGTTATACAGCCACGTGGTGCCTGTTATACAGATACGTGGTGCCTGTTATACAGATACGTGGTGCCTGTTATACAGATACGTGGTGCCTGTTATACAGATACGTGGTGCCTGTTATACAGATACGTGGTGCCTGTTATACAGATACGTGGTGCCTGTTATACAGATACGTGGTGCCTGTTATACAGATACGTGGTGCCTGTTAAAAGGATACTTGTTGTCGAGTCCTTTCTTGCCATAAGCCCAGATGGGTTCTATGACCAGCTCGGCCTTCTCACCCACGCTCATCATCTGAATGCCTTCATCCCACTGAAAGGAAAGAATTTTTGTGTAATGTCCTTCAAATTATTCATTCATTACTAGTCTGACATATAGTGACCTTATTCAAACTCAGCTTATTCCTGCCACACACTTCCACCGTGCGTTGAAGGGAGGCGAGTAGAAAACTAGAGTAGGGAAAGTCGAGAAACAGTATCTATATTCGAAAGGCTTACCTTGTACAATGGACTCCCTGGCAAGCTGACATTACGATAGTGGTATTCTTTAAATTAGTCTTCCCAGAAGCAGTTTAGCATTGTTGTTCGGACATATATTACACCTCAATATCAAGGTCACCAATCTGATGAACATGACACTGGATAGGACCCCCACCTCCCCCCCACCCTAACCCCACCTAAGCTCACATTCCTTCCCCCATCTATCAGCAACTCCCATATTCGGCGCGTCGATGGAATGCGGGGGAGGCACCCAGCCAGGTCCATACGTGACGAGTAGGGGGCGAGGCCGGGTCCCGGGGGTGGGCGACGGGGGGGGGGGCCTTAGGGGGGTAGGGCTACGTGCGAGGCCTGAGTGATTTCAGCGCCCGTGATAAAACAGCCGCCATGTCAATCAATCAATCAATGTCGCTAATCCTCGTATGGGACGCAGCAGCTGCGGCAGCAAATATCATCTGGTGACAAACCCCGGCGGACCGCCGTGATATCGACAGCGCCCACGGCCGTGACAGCGGTGACAGCGACAGTGGTGACAGCGACAGTGGTGACAGCGACAGTGGTGACAGCGACAGTGGTGACAGCGACAGTGGTGACAGCGACATTGGTGACAGCGACAGTGGTGACAGCGACATTGGTGACAGCGACAGTGGTGACAGCGATATTGGTGACAGCGACAGTGGTGACAACGACAGTGGTGACAGCGACAGTGGTGACAACGACAGTGGTGACAGCGACATTGGTGACAGCGACAGTGGTGACAGCGACAGTGGTGACAGCGACAGTGGTGACAGCGACAGTGGTGACAGCGACATTGGTGACAGCGACAGTGGTGACAGCGACATTGGTGACAGCGACAGTGGTGACAGCGATATTGGTGACAGCGACAGTGGTGACAACGACAGTGGTGACAGCGACAGTGGTGACAACGACATTGGTGACAGCGACATTGGTGACAGCGACAGTGGTGACAGCGACATTGGTGACAGCGACATTGGTGACAGCGACAGTGGTGACAGCGATATTGGTGACAGCGACAGTGGTGACAACGACAGTGGTGACAACGACAGTGGTGACAACGACATTGGTGACAGCGACATTGGTGACAGCGACAGTGGTGACAGCGACAGTGGTGACAGCGACAGTGGTGACAGCGACATTGGTGACAGCGACATTGGTGACAGCGACAGTGGTGAGAGCGACAGTGGTGACAGCGACATGGGTGGCATCGACAGTGGTGACAGCGACATCAACACTGGTAACAACAACACTGACGGCGACATCGACACTGACGGCGACATCAACACTGGTGACATCGACATCGGACTTCGACACTAATAATGACATTAAATGACATTAAGTGACATCGAGACGTGTTGAAGGTGATTTTGACAGCTTCCCAGAGTATGGTAATAACAGAAATAATGACACTGAAGTAATGTTGACACTGTCGTTGACCCAGCCCACGCCGCACCAGGCCAATGCTATTTTAACCCGCTATGGCGACATAAAACTGCCTCGTGCTCCGATAGTCGTGAGGCCTTACAAGGCATTAAATCCCCTCCACCTATTCTATTAATACACAACACCCCCCCTCTCCCCCCCCCCCCCTTGCTCCTCCCCTCAGGATCTTGACACACTCCCAGCACCGAAATCTATCATCAGCAGAGTCAGGACACCCGACTGCCCCCAAACCTCCTGACGATGGGGCAATCAGCGGCAGGGGGTGGGAGTGTAGGGGTTGGGGAGTGGGTGTGTAGGGGTTGCGGGGTGGTTGGGGGCAGCTGAGGTTGAGCAGACTGCCGTGATGTGGTGAGACAGGCGCCTCCCGGAGACTGGTGTCCACTGGGGATCCAACGCCGCGGTCCCGGGTAAACCTAGTTAGAGGGGATCCTACCACCCCCACCCCCCATCACCCCCCTTCACCATAGCCCGTCCGGTCATCACCGCCGCCACCACCAACATCTCACCCACCGACAACACCTCACCCACCCACAACACCTTACCCACCCACAACACCTCACCCACCCACAACACCCCACCCACCGACAACACCCCACCCACCGACAACACCTCACCCACCCCCAACACCCCACCCACCCACAACACCCTACCCACCCACAACCCCCCATCCGCCACATGTTGATTCCCAAAATCTTGCCTGCCTACTTAGCGTCGGCGAAATGCATCGTGGGATTAATGCGAGGGAGCGAGACGAGCGCCCTCTGGGGAGAGAGTGAGTACCTACCCCACGAATCACCCGGTTCTGGCCGACCTTAAACCTCAGCGGCATCGGCGCTTTGCCCCGCTTGGCTGAAACGACAAACAAACACCTCATTATGCTCATATCCCTAAATACCACGCCCCGAGCAGACAGACGGAAGAACTCGGCTGTCGGGAACCATCACATATCTGGATGAAGGTCAGAATACCCTCATCTTATGTCAGGAGAGGGCGCCACCGGCGTCATTGTCTATGCCGCGAGTATAGGCCATCGTTCTTTTTATATTTCTACTCACTCAGTTAAATTTTTTTCACATAATCTTGCTATTAAACAGTTAACATCTTTTACCTGGCCTCCTTACACCGGTCTTACTTCAAAGCTTAATCCATTACATCTGTCACTTTCTATCTCTACATTACTCAGTTTACATCTGCCACGTCGTATCTCTACATTACCCAGTTTACATCCGTCACTTTGTATCTCTACATTACCCAGTTTACATCCGTCGCTTTGTATCTCTACATTACTCAGTTTACATCTGTCACGTTGTATCTGTACATTTTTCAGTTTACATCTGCCACGTTGTATCTCTACATTACCCAGTTTACATCCGTCACTTTGTATCTCTACATTTTTCAGTTTACATCTGTCACGTTGTAGCTCTACATTTTAAAGTTTACATCTGCCACGTTGTATCTCTACATTACCCAGTTTACATCCGTCACTTTGTATCTCTACATTACTCAGTTTACATCTGTCACGTTGTATCTCTACATTACTCAGTTTACATCCGTCGCTTTGTATCTCTACATTACTCAGTTTACATCTGTCACGTTGTATCTCTACATTACCAAGTTTACATCCGTCACTTTGTATCTCTAAATTACTCAGTTTACATCTGTCACGTTGTATCTCTACATTATACTCTATCTCTCAGGTTATCACTCCTTTTTTACTCAGTTGACAACTCTCAGTTTGTGTCACTAAAAAAAGGACATCTAGTGTGTGGTGTTATAGATTTGATCAGACGGCCCATTGACCAAATACAATTCGGTACCTCCCTGGTAATGACTGGTAATGGCGTACCGGTAGTTAACTGAGCAACAGTGCTTCCCTCTAGTGGACCATATGGTAACAATGTGGCAACTGTACAATGAAAAGGTACCGTCTGGGGCAGACAGGTCATAATGTATTACCGTTTACCTTTCAATTTTGATCTGCATAAAATATACTTGACCCCGTTTCTGTCAACCCGTTTCTATATACTGTTCAGTGTACATTTCACCATTTACAACTAGCAGCACGGACACCATAGTCTTGTATTCTTAATCCCCGCCATACTTATAGCATTATCACTACCTAACCCTTTCCCTAATTACTCCATCACAGCTTGCAGCTCAAATACTATGGTCTGAATAGGAAGCTCTACTCAGTGCTAACTGCCACATTACCGTTTTGTCCAATACGGGCTGCTCAGTGCACATGAACTCGAGCGGTACCGTTAGCCCCCCGTTGAATAGTGGCAGTGAGGCAGGGACATTCTGCTGTCTTTATAGAGGCAGGACTAGCGACGAGAGGAGGAGGGGAGGGGAGGGGTGTAAGAATGTTGTATCTCCGTTACGTATACAGGGGTATCCCAGGGGTAACGAGGACTCGTCACCGCCAAGAGCGGCATCGGGTGGGGGGGGTATGGACGCCAGGGTGGCGAAAGCCTGATGGTGAGGGGGGGAGGGGGGAAGGGAAGGGAAGGGAAGGGGAGAGGAAGGGGGTGGCGGATCGGAGTGGATGAGACGGGATGGGTGGGGTAGAGCGGTCACACCTCGTTATGAGTTACGTCGTCTTGCATGGCTTCAGGCCAGAGTACAGTGCTTCTTCCAGGAACAGCAGCGAGGTCGCTTTCACGCATAGAGTAACGGGCTGAGTGTGGCCGGAGTAACGGGCTGAGTGTGGCCAGAGTAACGGGCTGAGTGTGGCCGGAGTAATGGGCTGAGTGTGGCCGGAGTAACGGGCTGAGTGTGGCCAGAGTAACGGGCTGAGTGTGGCCGGAGTAACGGGCTGAGTGTGGCCGGAGTAACGGGCTGAGTGTGGCCAGAGTAACGGGCTGAGTGTGGCCAGAGTAACGGGCTGAGTGTGGCTGGAGTAACGGGCTGAGTGTGGCTGGAGTAACGGGCTGAGTGTGGCCGGAGTAACGGGCTGAACGTGGCCGGAGTGTGGCCGGAGTAACGGGCTGAGTGTGGCCGGAGTAACGGGCTGAGCGTGGCCGGAGTGTGGCTGGAGTAACGGAGTATTCTTTCAGCGTTTGTCAGGGCGTGGCAGAGGTGGAAAATCACTCCCAAGCGTGAGAACCGTCACTTACTTTTCTTGGTGTTGGTGTCGAAGACCGTGCCGTTGGGGAGGGTGCCCGTATAGAAACATACCGCGGTGTCACCCTTCTTGGGGAAGTTCTTGCCGTCACCCTTCTTCGTCACCCGCTTCGTGTACCTCGGTTCCTATAGCAACCAAAGGGCCACATGACCGATATTGTGAGTGCCTAAATATATAATCTGATATTTGACTTCACCATGAAGTGAGATCGTATCATAATTCTATTAAACTTCGCGAACAGGATTATTAATTAAACAAATATCGTTCATGCAGCTATCAAAGAACGGATAATGTTTGGTGGAAGCACGCACGCGGAGCTTTACATACTAGGACCAAGGAGCTTTATATGCTCCTTGGTCCTTTAGACACTGAGAGTTTCTGTCTGAGGGTCACCAACTGGTCCTGGCTTTATATACTTTACCTCCATCTCTTGGTCCTTTAGACACTGAGAGTTTCTGTCTGAGGGTCACCAACTGGTCCTGGCCATATATACTTTACCTCCGTGTCTTGGTCCTCAGACACTGAGAGTTTCTGTCTGAGGGTCACCAACTGGTCCTGGCTTTATATACTTTACCTCCATCTCTTGGTCCTCAGACACTGAGAGTTTCTGTCTGAGGGTCACCAACTGGTCCTGGCTTTATATACTTTACCTCCATCTCTTGGTCCTCAGACACTGAGAGTTTCTGTCTGAGGGTCACCAACTGGTCCTGGCTTTATATACTTTACCTCCATCTCTTGGTCCTCAGACACTGAGAGTTTCTGTCTGAGGGTCACCAACTGGTCCTGGCTTTATATACTTTAGCTCCATCTCTTGGTCCTCAGACACTGAGAGTTTCTGTCTGAGGGTCACCAACTGGTCCTGGCTTTATATACTTTACCTCCGTGTCTTGGTCCTCAGACACTGAGAGTTTCTGTCTGAGGGTCACCAACTGGTCCTGGCTTTATATACTTTACCTCCATCTCTTGGTCCTCAGACACTGAGAGTTTCTGTCTGAGGGTCACCAACTGGTCCTGGCTTTATATACTTTACCTCCCTCTCTTGGTCCTCAGACACTGAGAGTTTCTGTCTGAGGGTCACCAACTGGTCCTGGCTTTATATACTTTAGCTCCATCTCTTGGTCCTCAGACACTGAGAGTTTCTGTCTGAGGGTCACCAACTGGTCCTGGCTTTATATACTTTACCTCCGTGTCTTGGTCCTCAGACACTGAGAGTTTCTGTCTGAGGGTCACCAACTGGTCCTGGCTTTATATACTTTACCTCCATCTCTTGGTCCTCAGACACTGAGAGTTTCTGTCTGAGGGTCACCAACTGGTCCTGGCTTTATATATTTTAGCTCCATCTCTTGGTCCTCAGACACTGAGAGTTTCTGTCTGAGGGTCACCAACTGGTTCTGGCTTTATATACTTTACCTCCATCTCTTGGTCCTCAGACACTGAGAGTTTCTGTCTGAGGGTCACCAACTGGTCCTGGCTTTATATACTTTACCTCCGTCTCTTGGTCCTCAGACACTGAGAGTTTCTGTCTGAGGGTCACCAACTGGTCCTGGCTTTATATACTTTAGCTCCGTGTCTTGGTCCTCAGACACTGAGTTTCTGTCTGAGGGTCACCAACTGGTCCTGGCTTTATATACTTTACCTCCGTCTCTTGGTCCTCAGACACTGAGAGTTTCTGTCTGAGGGTCACCAACTGGTCCTGGCTTTATATACTTTAGCTCCATCTCTTGGTCCTCAGACACTGAGAGTTTCTGTCTGAGGGTCACCAACTGGTCCTGGCTTTATATACTTTACCTCCGTGTCTTGGTCCTCAGACACTGAGAGTTTCTGTCTGAGGGTCACCAACTGGTCCTGGCTTTATATACTTTAGCTCCATCTCTTGGTCCTCAGACACTGAGAGTTTCTGTCTGAGGGTCACCAACTGGTCCTGGCTTTATATACTTTACCTCTGTGTCTTGGTCCTCAGACACTGAGAGTTTCTGTCTGAGGGTCACCAACTGGTCCTGGCTTTATATACTTTACCTCCGTCTCTTGGTCCTCAGACACTGAGAGTTTCTGTCTGAGGGTCACTAACTGGTCCTGGCTTTATATACTTTACCTCCGTGTCTTGGTCCTCAGACACTGAGAGTTTCTGTCTGAGGGTCACCAACTGGTCCTGGCTTTATATACTTTACCTCCGTGTCTTGGTCCTCAGACACTGAGAGTTTCTGTCTGAGGGTCACCAACTGGTCCTGGCTTTATATACTTTACCTCCGTCTCTTGGTCCTCAGACACTGAGAGCTTCTGTGTGCGGGTCACCAGTTGGTCCTGTACGCGGTCAGCCTTGGCAGTGGCCTCGGCAGCTACGTCGCCCGCCTCCCGGAATGCCTGGGGACAGGATAATGACATTGAGCAGTCACCCGACGACACATGACACCCATTAACCCAACAGTAAGCCCAGACTAGGGCCCTCCCCGACCCCCGTGACCCAGCGGGTAGCGCGCTCAGCCAGCGCCAGCGTTTTAGGCCACTGTTGACCACGTGTAGGCTAACCTCTATTGGGCCACTGTTGACCACGTGTAGGCTAACCTCTATTGGGCCACTGTTGACCACGTGTAGGCTAACCTCTATTGGGCCACTGTTGACCACGTGTAGGCTAACCTCTATTGGGCCACTGACGAAACCTCCCGGGACAAAAAAATTTGTTACAAACCATCTGGATGGATGAAACAGGCCCCAGATTAGGTGCCCGGGCCCGGATTCAAAGCCAGGAGCTACTGATCTGCGGCTTGGTGCGCTAACCCCTACATGCTGGTAGATCGAATGGCACACTAAGTATGTGTATTTGATTAAAACTCTAAATTCTCTTACTAATTTCGCTGAGTGACAATTGAGTGGATAATCAAAGTTTGGAGTTACCTTCTTTTCAAACATGTTCTTGTAGGCAGAGACGAGAGCATCCTTGGTTTGGGTTTTGGCCACATTTTTCACAGCTCCTTTCAGTTTCAATTCCATGAGAAACTATAAAATAATGAAATAATGCACCATCAATAGCAGTCATCACTACACCATATACAGACATGTTGGTCACTGGTCTAACAAGGGTGCATGAGCAGCTTCAAACTTTTAAGGAGAAAACTGCGTTACCAAATAGAACAAAGTGCTGTATTATGTCAAAAATACTGTATTTATATGTATTATGTCAAAAATTCTGCATTTATATGTCTTACGTCAAAAATACTGCTTTTAAATGTATTATGACAAAGATATAATATGTTAAATTATGTGTATGCCATAATAAAGAATGTGGTATTATAATATATTTTAAATTACTTCAAATGAGGCATTTTCTTGCAAGAAAGTGACAAGATCCTTCTTGCTGACACCATCTCCTGCCATCTGGTCATCTGTATATGGTCGACTGGGCTCGGACATATCTGCAGTTGGCTTTCTCTGAAACAAATAGAATACACAAATTCATAACTGTTCGCCTAACATACATTTATCCTACACAATTGTACGATTTGTTCGCATTTTTGGCATATATTCACCATTATTTAAGTTTGCCCAGATCTAATCCATATACAATCTTTGATCTTTGCCTATCCCTAATAAAATAAATATCTCTAGATATGGGGGGGGGGGGTCATAGCCACTAGATACCACTCTAACCCTATATGGGAAGAACTGGCGGTGTTGAAGCCCTGCCTTCCGTGAGTTCCCTCTCACCACCCCCCACCAGTTACATATAAGAAAGCAGAATCATGATTAAATAATCATCAAATAACTCGCAAGACGAGAACATTCAAGTATATTACCAGATTGTCTACTCAAAACGGCACTACATTTTATCCCAGCTTACAACCTTCTATATATATGAGCAAGCCATATTTTATGTCAAAGAATAACCCCACTCATTGGAAAAGACTTCTTTCTTCCAGATATTGTCAAAGAATAACCCCGATTGGAAAAAAACTTCTTTGTTCCAGATATTGACTTATTCCCTTGTTTGTTATACTGTAAAACAGTGTGTAAAATCCAATGTCATTCAATAATCTACTACCCAGCGTTAACTTGTACGCACCCTAAAATATAGTTGGATTTACGTATTTCTAATAAGACCTTTCGTATAGCAGTATCTTTCATTGACGTTATTTAGACACCCAGCTTTGTGAATTATTTTTGGCTGCATAGCTTCTCAGCGGCAAGAGCAACTGCAAACATGGCAGATCTTGATTGGTGTTCGGTTGTTACTAGCGCAAAGATGTTGTTTCTTGCGACACACCCTTTCCTGCAAGTTGTATTGGTACGAGCGCTATACAATGTGTGGATTTACTTAGGCGATGCAAAACGTCCCGGGTGTTGTCAACGCTTCACTCTGCTAATGAGCGAGATGTGGTTTAAGCAAGATGCTGTTGGTGGTAGCCACAGAGGCTTGCTCTGCAAGACTAGTACCAGTTGGGATTGCAAATTGGTCTACAAAATGACACTGTTTTTCTGTGATGATACACGAGTTATATTGTAAATATTTTTTGTTATGTATTGCATTTGGATTACTGCAGAAACAGAATTAGCCTCACCAGGAACACTGCCAGATATACAAATTGTGTGCTCACCATAACTGAAACAGATGCATCGCTGCCTTCATCTCGCCGGAATCCCCCTATCGTGATGAATAGCAGAAATTCCCAGACGTTCTCTACTAATGTTGGTTTATATGTGAAATGTGAGATCTGTTGGGTTACATTTTATTTCAGGAATATTGTATTTCTAAATGCGTACCGTCATTTACGTATGTTTTGAAACACCAAAAATGTACCTATTTTTTGAAACACCTAAAATGAACCTATTTTTTTTAAACACCCACAATTTTGGAAAAAATAACAGTTTTTTGTGGCTGCATATTTTAGTACACCACAGATGGTAGGTAATTTTTATGTATCAATGTTTTAATACCTTAAATTTCAGGATTTATCCATGCCTTTGCTATATCAGGATCATAACTGTTAGGTGTCCAGTAAGCCAATCTTATATATATATACAGCTTATTTATTGATCCACCTACCCCCCTGCTACCTAAGCTCTATCTCAGAATTGTGAAGGCTTATAACTCCTACATATATTGCATGAGATTATGTATGACATATATGAAATAGAACAATATTTATGAAGCTATACAATTGATCTTCCAAAATTGGCATATATAAATATTCACAGATAAAGATAAGCCATGGCTATAAGATTAACATTGTAATGACAGGAACATTTATGTCAAATTAAATATTTTATTATCTTAAGAAAACTTTGATTTAATTTAATACTTTGCTACAAAGTAGGCCTACATAAGCAATTTTTAATCCTGGCAGAGTTTGCTGTCGGGTCTGTGTCTGCCAGTTGATAACTTCAAAAACTGAAAGCACTGCTGTCGCCTGCTGTAGTTTTTAGTTTGTTTGCTTTTTAAAAAACAAACAGACCATCACTGCCGAAATTGCCTTTAGTTACAAAATCAGAATCCAGAAAGTGGTCGCTGCACAGTCTCGAGCGAAGTGGGGGATCAGAAACGTTTGCGGCATGTATGCACTCTTTCCGGAGCTTGAGATCAGTCGGTAATGTATGAAAACATTTCAACTGACATTTATGATACCAACTAGTACATCCTGGTGCCATACAATGCAATCCCGCAAACGATGTGTTTGATTTTTCCTTTCGACGGCCTGGCTTTCTCCTGATTCCACCATGTTTACATGATCCAGAGTTTGTTTACTCATTCCTGTGACGTCATGCATCCGGGTGACCCACAACTGGAGAATCAATGGCTGCGCCTGTATTCTTGCAGGGGAATTTGGAACTCTGTCATGCTAACAGTACACCCAAAAGGCAGTTTTATTAAGAAAAGATTTGACATTTCGGTTCTCCTTTAAAGCTAGGTTTTTCAAAATTTGCACACTGGCCCCCTAAATGCTACACTTGAAAAACTGCTTGGAAGGGTTTTTTTCCATTTTTTTTTCCATGGACCTGTGTTCTATGTCACCGCTTACAGATCTGCTTGGTTAATTCAGTTTTTTCCAACAAACTTGCTTTATGGACGCAATTTGTATAATAACACCCCAACGTGTTGTTGGAGGGTGGAAAGTAGAAATGATAACTTTGTGGCTAATCAGATCTATGTATGGCTAAAGAAAATGGAAGGTGTTTAGCCACAGTGGCTAATTGAAATGAATTGCTAGAGCACACCTAGCGAATATGTCACTGCAATCCCAGCCACTATCCTCACCCATCCATCACAAATGCAAACATGATACTACAGCCCCACTGGTCCCACCCAACTGCCTGCAACATGCCGATGACAAAGCTTCAGATCGGAGCGGGAATTCAATCTACTTTCCAGCGGTTTCCAAAGGTCGATGGTCGTCTTAGCTGTGAACTCCCCATTCCTTCCTGAGAAAGGGGATAGACGTGATGAATCGCAAGGAGGCCCATAAATTAGTGAGAGCAGGGGCTGACACAGGGACTGACACAGGGGCTGACACAGGGGCTGACACAGGGACTGACACAGGGACTGACACAGGGACTGACACAGGGACTGACACAGGGGCTGACACAGGGGCTGACACAGGGACTGACACAGGGGCTGACACAGGGGCTGACACAGGAATGGAGGTCCCAGGAGCCCTCCCCCGCACACCTTTCTCAAGTGTTCCTAATATCCCTAATCTATTGTAGATGTGGACCTCCTCCTTCCCCTGTTTGTACTAGACTCCTTACTTTGTTGGCATCCCTCCCTCCACCCCCAGTTTCAAAACCACCCAGTGCGTAGCTGCCTGCACCTGTCTTCAAAAGTGCCCTCTCCCCTCCTGGTCATGAGGAAACAATTGACACTGACTGTCACGGTTAGTGCCCACACCCCACTTTGCAAATTCCTGTATCATCCATCCAAGACTGAATTCTAGAAAATCAATAACTCTGAAACTATTATTTACTAAACTTGTCGAATAAGGTATTAAGCTCTGCAGGTGTGGGGGGGAGAGAGGGGAGGATGGAGTGGGAAGACTGAAAGAAAACCTAGACACCGTCACCCACAGGGGTGAAGGATGATGACGGAAATGCAGCATCCGCAAGCAATGCCTCCTGTCCACTCTCATGAATGCTTACACACACATGCAGCGTTGAGCAGTACTCCACCCTGAAAGGTTGCACGGCTTCTTGCTCACGATGAGTAGAGCTTATTGCTCAGATATGTAGCCTCATAGAGTCCCATGTTAAAGTTTCTTTTTCAAGCTAAAATATTTTTTTAGTGACCAAACTTCTTAATCGATTTCGATGCAGATTGGCATGGGGCGAGAAACGCCAGAGGACCAAGTGTTTTTTTTCCAAAGCACTAGCTCCAAAACTGCCTGTACAGTGACCTGTATTTCAATTATTGGCCCTATCTCCCAATGGTTAAGGAACAAACAAAAAATGGTGGCGCATCATACACCCAGCCATTGACACGCAATAAGCGAAATGCCACCTGGCGAAAGCCGCTGGTGAAGAATGACCAAATACGAAATGGCGCGATAAAAAACAAGAAAGTCTCATTTCAACCGACTTGATAGTAATGCGATACTTTGTTAGTTCATATGCATGTGGGTTTTGTGGTAAATATGAAGTTTAGGTATCAGAGTAAAAAATGACAAAGGTTTGATGGATCGTGCGGTTAACAACACTTAGTCGCCCACAAAAACAAATCTTACACCCTCATTTTCCACATGAGGACATGAGACTGTTGTGCGGAGCAATAACTGTCTCATATTAGCCATGCATCCATGGCTATGGTTGAGAATCATAGCCATGTAGCATTCTATAGTGAAAAATCAACTTCATATGACAAATTGAATTATTTAAGTATAGCTTTCATAATTAGTTTCAACAATGTAAAAGTACTTTTCTATATATAATTAATGATGTATGAACTCTTACAAAGTTGTTAAAGTCTTCAAAAGGAGCTATAATTGCCTACTGGCATAAAAATGGACAACAACATACCACCATTTTTTTTACAGGAAGTTGATCACTGCATATGTGCAAGGTCATCACATGATACTATAAGCCATGCTAATTGGTTCATTGTTCAGGGACCCAGTCATTGGGTCAGTGAAAACACATATTTTCATATGAATTTCAGGTGACAGACAGGAGTATTTTTGCCTTTCAAGAATTAATTATCTGATTAGTCATTACTTGCCCGGAAGTAATAAGAAAAGGATTTAGGTTTGTTTATGTTATAAAACTTTTGCCACACAAAGGAGAATCAGAGCTACACTTGGTCAAACAACCCTGAAATGGGGTTGTTCCAGACCAGAATTTTACTATGGAATGCTACTAGGCTGTGTTTCAGCCCACACAGCCTAGGGTTCTGGGTTAGTCTCATATTAGTCCTGCAAGCAAGCCGCTGTGGCTACCGCCAACAGCGTCTTGCTTCCAAGCGCATCTCGCTCATTAGCAGAGCAAAGCGACGACAACACCCGGGATGTTTTGCATCGCTTAAGTGAATCTACACATTGTACAGCGCTCTCTTACCAATATAACTTGCAGGAAAAGGTATTAGCGTCTAATTTTGCGCGGTAGAATTGTTGTCAGACGTTCTGGAGCGCGAGAAACAACAACTTTGCACCAGTAACAACCGAAAATGAATCAAGCTCCACCATGATTGCAGTTGCACTTCCTGCCGAGAAGCGGTGCGCACTAACATACAAATTGTGTGCTCCCCGTAACTGAAAGACTCCTCGCTGGCTTCGTGCCGCGGAGTCCCCCTGCGTGATGAACAGTATGGAGGGGGTTGATGGGGAACCCGCCCAAATGTAGCCAAAATTTCCAGACGTTCTCTTCTAATGTTGGTTTTCATATGAAATGTGGGTTTTGTGGATTTACTTTTTTTAGGAATATTTTATTTCTGAAGCTGTATTTTGATAAAAATACCCCTCCCCCTCTGGCAGAAATAAAGGAGTAGCTGACGGTCGGAGCGGGATCAATTGCTACTTTTCCAGCATTTTCCAAAGGTGGATGCTCGTCTTAACTGTTCAGCATTCCCCATCCGTTTCCGAGGGAGGGGAATACACCTGATGCCGGAAAAACCCACAAATTAGTGAGAGCAGGGGCTGACACAGGGGCGGGAGTCCTCACCTGCCCGCTTTTCTGAAACATCCCTAAGCAACAATGAGTTTGGTGCCCCCCGCCTGTTTGTACTGGATCCCCTACTTTGTTGGTATCAAGCTCGGGAGGTGGGAACGGAGTGGGGGGGGGGGGGGAGACTGACAAGCGTAACTTCGGCGCACGGCGGAAGCTAAAATTACGTACTCCTCGCGTTGAACCAAGAATTGCACAAACAACTTGCCATTGGCCGTTACCATTGGCCCGTGCATGCTCCACTGTCACCGTGACGGGTGGGGCCGGGGCCCCCGCTGGGCTCTGGGAGGGTATTTAATTCATTGCTCGGTTTGGGATGGGGGTCTGCGGTAAAGTCCCCCCTCCCCTCCATCCACTCGGTCAGGGTTTTACCATCAAAATTTGCTCGGTCGGGCCATTTAATCTTTCGCGGCAACCAGTCTATGAACGCACATTTTCAGAGCTACCCCCCCAACCCTCCCTTCCACCCCGGTCAGAAGTTTCTAAACATTGGCTCTATAGCTATAGGGATATCTTTTTCATCACAAATATCCACTCTCTCAGGCATCAAGGCACCCTACGGAACCCTCCCACCAACTTTGTATACGAGGCCTCCCCCCACCCCCCCACCCCGGCGGCCGCCGGGTTACTGACGGTTTAAAATATTCCGAGATCCACACCCCTCCCGCTGTCATTTACTCAGTGAGATGATCTGGAATGCAAATTAAACATCAATGGAACGCTAAAAGAATTTCCACTTAAGTTATGCTTTTAAAGATTTTAATGCAACGATGTCACTGATCTGGTACAGTCGGACCATTTGAAACAAACGACCGTTAAACTACCATGACATGCTGTTTGATGTGATGTAAAATCCATACTTTACATTTCCCAACCAAAAATGTATGTGTACCCAATGATTATTTCTTCCGGTACGCGTGAACCCCAATCAAAACATGGCACCAGCGGCAGGCAGAAAAGCTCCAAAACAGCTTGCCGAACAAATAAGTTTTCAAAGCACACAAATCAAGTAAGGACATGACTGGATTTTTTTACCAACTAACAGAGATCAGGTTACTTTATGTAAATATGTAGTTCATTGCTAAATATCGAGGTGAAAAAGTAATTTTATGACTATGTAAAGCCCGCCCAGATTTCGGGCGGGATTCTGCTAATGGAAAGAGATTGCTACGAGATGTAACGTAGTTGCGCGACTGGACCCACATCGGAGCGGATTTCGTTACATTTATGGAACTAGTCTCATATGGGACTAGAGAATATGTTACTTTATCTAAATATATAGTTGATTGCTAAACACTGATGTGAAAAGGTAGTTTTATGACCGTGTCCCGACCTGATTTAGGTCAAGCTAGATTATACAGCTGTATTGTATTGTATAAATCGTTCATGCGGATACCGCATGCGAATTTAAGAGCAAATGTCATCCATTATCGCTCATCCTACGATGATTGCGACAGACGCTTGAACGGTGGTGACAGATCTAAACCTTTACACCTATTATTACCCCTGATACATGACAGTACGTGAACTCAGTAAAACGTTATAATACCTCACGATGTCACAATATCTTCGCGTTACAGTTTTGCGATATTTGTCCACCGTTCACTGCCGTTCTCCGCTAGGCCTAACTTCGCAGATAGATGACGCTCTAAGCCAATCCCAATCTCCCGCCGGTAGAGGGCGTTTGAGTAGTCCGTGTTCACAAGGAGAAAGATTTTGGTAGTCGAAGACATCAGTATAATCGTGTTTTCGTGGTATCGCGATTTCGCGGTATTCTGCTCTGAAATGTGCTAGATACTGGAATAAGCTATATTTTGCTAACTTTGTTATGAACAACAAAGTGAGAAGTCACTCTCAGTCAGTCTAGGAACATCACGGTGGAGGACCCAAGACCAAGTGGAGGATGAGAAAATCCTTCTATTACTAAACAATATCTGCTCATCTCTTAGTAAATAAGGCACGAATAGAACTAGAACATTGATTTACTTTACTTTAAGTTTACTTGGACTTCCTGCACCTTGTCTAACTGGTAATTTACGCCCAGTTTCGCAACATTTCGCTCGGTTCCGCTACATTTCGCTCGGTTCCGCTAGGTTTCGCTCGGTTCCGCTATAACGATGTACCGTTAATCAAGAACTGTTTTTTTCATTACCCTGTTTGAGAAGAAATCTCTACAAATATTTATTAAATGTAAGTTACGGTTGTTATACCGATCAAGGTCGACCATAATAAAACGATACCTTTCATATAACGTTTCGACTAATAATCGGTTTAACCGCCACCCATACCTGCATGAAAAAGAGAAATCCCAAGACTGCCTTGAACGCGTCAAAATACGTCATATAATTCAGGGCCAATGAGGATGGACTTCCCCAGTGTTAGCTTATGCGCATGCGTGCTGAGTGGCAAATGGCGAGTGAAGTTGTGTATGTTTGTCAATTTGGATGTTTTCACCCAATTTCTAAGCTTCACCAAGGTCCATTGACTCTTTTTCGGTGTCAAAGGTGAGACTTAGCGCTAATGCTTGGTTTGATGTGGTTTTGGAAGGCCGGACAACAATGGGATATTTTAAAATATATGATGTTTGTCAGGCCTCTCGGAGATGTTGCATACTCTGTTATTATATATAGATAGGAGCGTACTGATTCGAGTGCTCGTGTATCCTATGCATCAACAACGCACTGGGTGTTACTTGTTTCAAACACCATTGCAACATCGCTGCGTATCATATCCTTTCAGTATCCAATAATTTGAACGATTGTATCATATTCCACATTCAAATTGTGGTATCCCAGGTCCAATGCTTTTGCGCCATTCTGTAGTTTGCGCGCGTGAGTTACTATAGCAACCACAGCGGTGATATCACCGCTTGGATTGAGTTTGAAGTCAGTTAGTCAGTCGGCGGCGTTGCGGGAGGACGGGTTTTGGCTGGCCGGCTGGGAGGGATTTGCGTTGGATTCGCCGCCCTGCGGAGCAAGGGGCTGGCAGCAGTTTCACCAACTGCTGCCAGGTAAGTGACACCGATGACGGAGTTCGTGACTTGTGTTTTGGTTGAGTTTGAGGGTTTGGTGGATCATTGAGGCTGGACCACTTCGTTTCGCCTCAGTGCCTTCGCCACCACGTGTTAACGTGGGACCGAGTTCGGAACGAACACCCAGTTGGGGTTGTCGAAATTAAGTTTAGAAGTAATAAGATCAACACAACGAGAAGTACATTAAAGTAAAGTAAAGACCCCCTCCATTCGTAAAATATCACATTTGGTGCCGTGAACCAGCGGTCTTTTCACGTGGTTGAGCGACAAGTGGCAACATGGCGGAACGCCGTGGGTTAGAATTCATGGCTAGGTTAGAAAGTTGGTGGAGTGACGACGATATAGACTTCCCCGTTCACGGAGAGAGGGTTGAAAATTTAGGCCGTGGGATACATGACAATGTAGGGATTCAGTCAGAGAGGCGTGAGGAATGCGGTTTGGGACCTGTCGAGGCTCAGGTAGGCGAGGAGAGCTCAGCTAGGGGTGCGCCTCCAATTTTGTTGCACAATTCTAAGATGGCGGCTCGGCCTTCTTCCCCAAATCGGCCGGGCGATCACGTGACCGAAATGCCGGCCCCTGATTGGCCCAGTAGTGCGCGTCCCGCCAAAAGCGAGTTTGCGCGGGATTCTCAGCGGGTTGGTATTATAAGGGGAATGCAGGATGGCCGCGCCCATGACACCGTGTTCGGTGAGCAGGCTACCCCGGGTTTCCCCAAGGTTACTGCTGATGTGACAACACCTCAGGGTGTCAGCAACCGAACTCAAAGCGTTAGATGGGATGGTTACAGGTCAGAGGGGGTGGGTTATGGGCCCCCAAGCGCTGTGCCGTTCGCTGGAAACCCCCATCAGGGGCAACTGCATCACTCTCGCTTAGCGGAGTCTGCATCCAGCTAACAGGGGCAACTGGCAGCCAGGGCCTGGCAGCTATCAAGCAGCGGGCATTTCCCCTGGTGGCTTGGTGGTTGAGTGGTGATGAAATTGATCCACCAGGGTGTTCACAGGACAGGTGAATGGCTTGAATGTTTAGACTAGATTTTGTCAGGATGGGGGATTAAACAAAGACTCATTTGGTATAACTTTTAAGACTTTAACCAGTGTTAACGAAACTGGAGTTGGCAGAGATCTGTGATTTGTATTTTTTTGCAAAGATGGCGGACCTTTCAAAGTTCTAGAATGTTCGACAGGGTGAGGCCGTCACGTGATCGAAATGCCGGTCTCTCATTGGTCGAGGAGTGCGCGTTCCCGCCAAAACTGGTTTTGGGCGGTAACTCTTTGGAAGATGTGGCCCCGGTTTCGAATACATGTTGATATGTGGTGTGACACTGAATGGGATCGTACTCGGTTGAAAAAGGTCTTGGGAATTTATGGTTCAGGCGGTGTAGTGGGGCACAGGGTTTTTTTAGGTGGTTTGGCGGGGCACGGATTCGGTGCCATGGTTTCCCACGCAGGTATAAGCGGTGGATGTGTTTTGTTTTTTTTATCAAGTGGCTGTTCTGAAGCACTGGGTGACATGCTGGATCCATGTAGATCACTTCGGTGACGCAGTCCAGCATCAATCCCCAACTGTGAAGTAGAGGGCGGTTTACGTCACAGCCAGGTTGCCTCAGGTCTTCATGAGCCCGTTGCGCCTGGCGTGATAGAATATTCCGTTTTTTTTTAGCCATCTTGGCAGTCGCCGACCACGGTGTGTCCTCACAGGGCAGTTGGCCTGGTATGGGCTGGAAACCAAGACAATGGGCTGCCTAGCAGGAGTTTTAGGCTGGCAGGGGAGTTACGTCCACAGTGTGTGTTTGTGTCAAGGTATTGCAGGGGGCGGATTTTGGTGATTTTTTATCTGATACGAGTTACCGGTGATTATGTGTGTGGTTCATTGGGATATCTTTAGATACTTTGTGTTAGCTGCTATAGTAAATTTGTGGGCTTTTTCAGTTATCCTTATGGAGTAAATTGGTTATAAATTATGACCTGTTGATTAAGTCGCTTGGAGTTACAAGGTGTAACACCTGATGACCCGTGTGTCATGTGTCATTGTACGGTTGATGACCACACCAATACCTAGTGCTTGTGTCGTGAGGAAGTGTGGGCCAATGTGGCCTGGATGACCTCACTCGTTGAACGGCTGCCTGCTGAAGTGCTTGGCGGGACAAAACAGAGCGCCAGAAGAGCGCTACTTCGTGCTGATCTGACGGCAACCCCAGCAGCGTCCTCAGCATCAGGGGCGTCACCGGCATCATCGGTGACCGCCGCATCATCGGCCGAACAGCTGCGGCAGCTGCGGCGCCCCAGGCACCAGCATCGGCGGCGTCACCATTAACATAGGTGACCGCGGCTTCATCGGCCGAACTTACGGCAGACATCGGCGGCGTCACCGTTATCATAGGTGACCGCGGCTTCATCGGTCGAACTTACGGCGACAACATCGGCGGCATCATCGGCCGAACTTACGGCAGACATCGGCGGCGTCACCGCCATCATCAGCATCGGCGTGCGCGACAACACGGCGGCAGCATCGGCGTCCGCGATAACATCGGCGGCAGCATCGGCGTCCGCGACAACGTCCACGACAACATCGGCGTCCGCGATAGCAGCGGCTGCTACTGCAGCTACGACAGTCACTGGCTGCCCGGATGGCGACGACTTCCATGACGACGTCGCTACTTGTGGTCGCTACAGCCGCAGACATCCTGGCTGCTGCGGTGGCCGAAACTGAACTTTGGTCGTGTCAGATCCGGCCCAGCCGGCATTTGTGACAGCTTCAGCGGCGTCCTCGGCGCGCTTGGCGTTACCAAGTGGTGGCGTCAATGCCGTGGAGCCTCGGGACGAGGCCCGGGCGCCAGCACGGAATCACTCCGCGGTCGGCCACATCGGTGACCCAGTGACCTCTCTTCGGCCTTGAACGATACAGACTTTGCCGGAAACGGCTATTGTGTGACTTTTTGTTTTGCTCTCAACGCTGATATAGCAATTTGTTTGATGTGTGGTCATTGCTGGTAATATTCAGGTTATATGACATCATCTTTGCTTTGTGTTTATAATGGTTCAACTTCGCTGTCATAATATTAGTGATTTGGGTTTAGTCGTTCGAGGGCGAACGTTTTAAAGGGAGTGGGAGTGTGGTATCCCAGGTCCAATGCTTTTGCGCCATTCTGTAGTTTGCGCGCGTGAGTTACTATAGCAACCACAGCGGTGATGTCACCGCTTGGATTGAGTTTGAAGTCAGTTAGTCAGTCGGCGGCGTTGCGGGAGGACGGGTTTTGGCTGGCCGGCTGGGAGGGATTTGCGTTGGATTCGCCGCCCTGCGGAGCAAGGGGCTGGCAGCAGTTTCACCAACTGCTGCCAGGTAAGTGACACCGATGACGGAGTTCGTGACTTGTGTTTTGGTTGAGTTTGAGGGTTTGGTGGATCATTGAGGCTGGACCACTTCGTTTCGCCTCAGTGCCTTCGCCACCACGTGTTAACGTGGGACCGAGTTCGGAACGAACACCCAGTTGGGGTTGTCGAAATTAAGTTTAGAAGTAATTAGAATAACACAACGAGAAGTACATTAAAGTAAAGTAAAGACCCTCCATTCCTAAAATATCACAAAATGACCATTATCGCCTGTATAATGACATATAATCCATGCGAAGTAGCCTACGCGCCTTGATGCGAAACACGACTTCATTCATGCGATCTAAAGATGAACTAAACTGACTTGTGGCTGCAGCGTCTGACGTTCTTCCATGTCAGGGCAAACCACTGTTCCCGCTTAGCTCACATATGACTCAAGTTTACCATTGCCACAACAATACATTTCGTGGGTTCTCAGATAGAATATGGACCGACTTAAGTGAGCTATTTGATTGGTTTCGGAAGCGAGAGATGCAATGTACATCTTCAAAGAACTCTTATTCACGCTACATTCACCAGGTGAGGCTCACCGAGCGTACTTTAAGTCAGAGAATACCCGTGTAACAGTTCATTCTTGAAAAGATATGTACTCGGCTTGCGCCTCGTACATTCTTTTTCAAGAATGTACTGTTACATGGGCATTCTCCTTACCATAATGGAGTCCGAGGGCGCATTAAGCCCGAGGACCAATTGTTATCCGGTAATGTCGTTTTCCGAGGACATTAACTTATGTAAAATCCACATCCTTATAACTGCAATCTTGTCTTTGATTTGAGTTGGAAAGAGAAATTACGCTAACGAATTCGGTTTCTTGACAAATTTCACACGACTGGTGATCAAACTTAAATCGTGTAGATCGATAGCTGCTATCATTTCAACTATCACTCTTCTTCTATATTAAGCGAGCCATTGCTTCAAACAAAATAGCTCACTTATTAGCTGCGTTCAACGTGTTTCTACAGTAATCGATTTCTTGGGCCCCAGTATAACCTTTGTATGTCAGAAGTATGGGTTGAACAATGTATGGGTTTCATTTGAGTCGTACGCCTAATGTCAAGTATAAGCTTTATGATAAGAACGAAACTACGCACTTAGAAACAGCTAACTCCATTCGCGAATTTGCAGTATTTAGGGATTCAAGCTATATACATGGGGAACAAGATGCAAACGTTGCTGATTACGAGAAATAATTAATGTATTGTGCACTAGTTAAACAGGCATCCATCCATGACTGTATATACATGAGCTTCTACTGTTTTATTGTTTAGATAAAATCGTTCATTGTTCAGACAGACGGCATTGTTTAGCCTAACTTGATCATTCATGTTTATATGTGTACCTTGAGTACGAATAAAGATATATATATTGGGATAGGTCTTCGCCCTATTTGAGTAAAAAATGCGCGGCACATGCTAGTCCAGTGAAACGACGCCAAGCAATGTTGAACGAATCGTATGACACGTAGAAGTCTATCGACGATATGCGCGACATGTATGAGGACGCAACACACGTGCGCTGTTCAGGTGTTAGTGACACGGAACGGATGAATTTCGCACATGAAGGCGAGATAAAAATGGGATTATATCCTCACTTCTCGGATGTCAGCGATGAGGAATTAATTATGGTCACTCAGCAAGTGGAGGAAGACGTTATGTTGGTGTCGGCAGCCGGTGAGGCCGAATTGGCTGCGTCTGGAGTGGAACGGCGACCTGAAGACAAGAGGCAGGAACCACAAATGCGTTGCCGCTTTCCTGTGGCCCCAGAAGCAACGATTGCGGCACAGAGTGTAAAAAGGAATATACTTCGGACATCCTGCGCTCTATCGTCCTCATGATACAGATGTATCTGGAGCAGCAAGGAACTCCTTATCGGTTTCTTTCGGATGATCGCTTTTCCCAAATTCGCAACACCCTTGCCAACTGCATGAAGCAGTTGTGCCGAGAACGCATCATCACCGCTCGCCAGAAAGCGGATGTCATCACGATAGAAGAAGAACAATTGTGGGAGACTCAGCAAGTGGAGGAAGACGTTATGTTGGTGTCGGCAGCCGGTGAGGCCGAATTGGCTGCGTCTGGAGTGGAACGGCGACCTGAAGACAAGAGGCAGGAACCACAAATGCGTTGCCGCTTTCCTGTGGCCCCAGAAGCAACAATTGCGGCACAGAGTGTAAAAAGGAATATACTTCGGACATCCTGCGCTCTATCGTCCTCATGATACAGATGTATCTGGAGCAGCAAGGAACTCCTTATCGGTTTCTTTCGGATGATCGCTTTTCCCAAATTCGCAACACCCTTGCCAACTGCATGAAGCAGTTGTGCCGAGAACGCATCATCACCGCTCGCCAGAAAGCGGATGTCATCACGATAGAAGAAGAACAATTGTGGGAGACTGGTTCCTTGGTGTTGACGAACCTGAAATTCTATTACATACCCTGTTTTATATCATTGGTTTAAACTTCGCCTTGCGTGGGGGAGAACACCGGCGACTGCGTCACGGCGAAAGGGCTCAAATTAAATTAGAAAAATCATCATCCTCGGAGAAAATATTGCGTTACACAGAAGTCCATTCAAAGTCTCAACAGGGCGGCCTGAAGCATGTCAATAGGAACAGGAAATCAGTAATTGTCATTTGCAATTATACCACCCCGGAAAGATGTCCCATTCGGATCTTTGAAAAGTACTTAAGTCATTGCCCGGAGCCCCACGAGGGACCCTTCTGCCTTTGTCCTTTGAAGCAGTCGGTCGGCGACATTTGGTTTTCCAAGGTTCCTCTTGGACGCCATAAACTGAGCCCAATATTGAAGGATATTTGTATAAAGGCAGGTCTTGGGGGCTTCCGTACCAACCAACGTCTCTCCGCGCCACAGCCGCCACTCGGCTGTGTGCGGCTGACATCGATGAGCAAGGTATCTGCGAGGTAACTGGTCACTCACCTGCAGCCGTGCGTTAGTACAAAGGCACGGCTGAGACACAACAGCGTCACATCAGCTACGTCGTGCAAGGACAGCGGTCTGATAACAAACGTGTGGCCAGTGCAGATGCAAACAATGTAAAGCCTTACTCAATCACTGTCAGGGGCGGATCCAGAAAATCTGAACAGGGGGGGCCGATTTCAGGGTTGGATCCAGATATGCTGGATATAGGGGGGGCCGGTTTTGGATTTCATTCGGTTTTCATGTTAAATGGTATAAATTTCGGCCCTAAACGGGGGGGCTGGGACCGGGTCGGCCCCCCCCCCCCCCCTTGGATCCGCCAAGTAGAAAATGATACTAAACGCTGCCTATATATATTGTGATGTATTTCAATCTGTGTCGTAGAAACAACGTAACTGATACTAAACGCTGCCTACGTATTTCAATCTGTGTCGTCAGAAACAGCGTTATTGATACTAAAAGCTGCCTATGTATTTTGTGGTGTATTTCTGTGTCGTCAGAAACCTTGTTATCCGCTCATGCCGTTTCCGAGGATGTTAGCTCATGTCAATTTTACGTCGCTATGAAACTTCTTCATTCAAGATAATAATGTCGTGAGAGAACAATAGGATGACGTCACCAGTGGATTTTATTGTATTCTGATATGTGTATAGTAATGTATGGTAAGAACCGCAATATGCCTAGAAAGGTATCAATCTGTGCATTGGTGTATGATGACAAACTTTTTATGTATCAAGTGGACAATAAATCTTTTTTTCATGTTATTTATCTCATTCATGCCCCCACCCCCCTCCCCCCCTGACACTGTACGCCCAACACTGATCCATTTCTCAGCAAAACACTTCCGCCGAAGTCACTTGACGCGGAAAAGTGGAGAACCGCGCGTTTGCTGGCCGCTAGTTTGCCGATCATGCCGGCTTTATTTCGCGATTTTAGATCGCGATATCTAAAAACTTAATTAGATAAAGCTTAATACCCAGTCACGATAAATTCCGTATTTAACGTTTAACGGATATTGATTCGTAATTGTGCAATCGCAAAATTAAGCCAAAGAGATGGACTTTAAACCAACGGACAATATTATGGTTCTAATATAGCCATGCTTATTATTAAAGGTTTATTCCGATATGTAAGTCTCAGGGATGAATGCCCGCCATTATGCTCGCTCACTGAACCGAATGGATCATTCTTTATACCCTACCGAGGGTTGGGCGCGCCCAGCTTAATTTCGGGTTATGCCGTCGTTAAATGGATGTTCGGTTCAGTTAACAATCCCAAACCGTAGTTTGTCGACACATACAAATATATAAAGATGCAGCGACAGGAACCGTATGCGCGTACCCCCCTAGCGGGGTGAGATTGGGTGGGGTCCCTATACCGAAGAATGCATGGGGTGCATCTTTGCTGGTCTTAACTATATACCCCCTCTCCCGCCCCCAATCTGTCCAGTCTGCTCCACCCATATAGCCGCTGGCAGGGCGAACGGTCGTCAGGACCAGGTCCGGTCCATCTAAGGCGACGACCCGATATTATGTACTAATTGCTACCGCGGTAGTAATTGGATGGCATTATGAAGGAAAGCGGCTCATCTTGACCCCTTTCCCCCCACCCTCTATCCTCTCCGTTCACCCTCGCCTGACCCCTAACCCCTGCCGCCCGCCTGATCACGGCGTGCGCCCCGCGTGCCCGTTGAGCTGCCCAGCCAATCCCTGTCGCCCACGCCCGAGCGGACGCTGCGATTGACCGGTTCTCACCGGCCCGGCCGATTGACCCCGCAGCCAGTCTCTGGAACCAGACGCCACTCCTCACTCCAGCGCAGAACTGCACGGACTCTGTCAGAAGGCCGGCACCCAGCGAGCATCACCACCGGGACCCTCTCTGCCTGCTTCAGGAACATCATGGAAGGGCTGGGCTATCCACGAGCTGCCTACAGCCTGCATAGCTTCCGACGGGGCGGAGCCACCCTAGCCTTTAAGGCTGGCGTAGATCAGAGCAACATTAAGCGCCACGGCATGTGGCGCAGTGACACATTCTGGACTTACATCGCCCCAGGCACACCGTCGGCCAGCCCAGTCGCCAGAGAACTCGCACTCGCGACCCGCTCGCTGTCCGATTGAAACCTTCTCCTATCCAACCTCACCTCACCCCACTCACCCCAACCCCTTCCTCATCTTGGCGTGATAAATAACAACCCTACATTTGGCATCTCCTCTGTGTATATAATAAACTTTACTGTGTAGTTTTAGCTATTACAAATAAAACCTTTTCACGCCAAGATGAACTTGTCTTCCTTTTCAACCCTCGCCTCACCCTGTCCGAATAATGATGTACTAATTGCTACCGCGGTAGTAATTGGATGGCATTATGAAGGAAAGCGGCTCATCTTGACCCCTTTCCCCCCACCCTCTATCCTCTCCGTTCACCCTCGCCTGACCCCTAACCCCTGCCGCCCGCCTGATCACGGCGTGCGCCCCGCGTGCCCGTTGAGCTGCCAAGCCAATCCCTGTCGCCCACGCCCGAGCGGACGCTGCGATTGGCCGGTTCTCACCGGCCCGGCCGATTGACCCCGCAGCCAGTCTCTGGAACCAGACGCCACTCCTTACTCCAGCGCAGAACTGCACGGACTCTCCCAGTTTCCCACCCGCCCACCCAGACTATAGCCCACCAGTGGAATATCAGTTTGAAGCTTATGGGCATCTCTTCTGTATATATAATAAACTTTACTGTGTAGTTTTAGCTATTACAAATAAAACCTTTTCACGCCAAGATGAATTTGTCTTCCTTTTCAACCCTCGCCTCACCCTGTCCGAATAATGATGTACTAATTGCTACCGCGGTAGTAATTGGATGGCATTATGAAGGAAAGCGGCTCATCTTGACCCCTTTCCCCCCACCCTCTATCCTCTCCGTTCACCCTCGCCTGACCCCTAACCCCTGCCGCCCGCCTGATCACGGCGTGCGCCCCGCGTGCCCGTTGAGCTGCCCAGCCAATCCCTGTCGCCCACGCCCGAGCGGACGCTGCGATTGGCCGGTTCTCACCGGCCCGGCCGATTGACCCCGCAGCCAGTCTCTGGAACCAGACGCCACTCCTTACTCCAGCGCAGAACTGCACGGACTCTCCCAGTTTCCCACCCGCCCACCCAGACTATAGCCCACCAGTGGAATATCAGTTTGAAGCCTATGGGCATCTCTTCTGTATATATAATAAACTTTACTGTGTAGTTTTAGCTATTACAAATAAAACCTTTTCACGCCAAGATGAATTTGTCTTCCTTTTCAACCCTCGCCTCACCCTGTCCGAATAATGATGTACTAATTGCTACCGCGGTAGTAATTGGATGGCATTATGAAGGAAAGCGGCTCATCTTGACCCCTTTCCCCCCACCCTCTATCCTCTCCGTTCACCCTCGCCTGACCCCTAACCCCTGCCGCCCGCCTGATCACGGCGTGCGCCCCGCGTGCCCGTTGAGCTGCCCAGCCAATCCCTGTCGCCCACGCCCGAGCGGACGCTGCGATTGGCCGGTTCTCACCGGCCCGGCCGATTGACCCCGCAGCCAGTCTCTGGAACCAGACGCCACTCCTTACTCCAGCGCAGAACTGCACGGACTCTCCCAGTTTCCCACCCGCCCACCCAGACTATAGCCCACCAGTGGAATATCAGTTTGAAGCTTATGGGCATCTCTTCTGTATATATAATAAATTTTACTGTGTAGTTTTAGCTATTACAAATAAAACCTTTTCACGCCAAGATGAACTTGTCTTCCTTTTCAACCCTCGCCTCACCCTGTCCGAATAATGCTGAACCATAGTCCCTGCTCCACAGCACCGACCTTTTCCGCACTCCGATCCCTGTCCAACGCTGTTCCCTCAGCACCGCGCTCAGGCTCGCTATAATACACCCCCGCGATCAGGCTCGCTATAATACACCCCCGCGATCAGGCTCGCTATAATACACCCCCGCGATCAGGCTCGCTATAATACACCCCCGCGATCAGGCTCGCTATAATACACCCCCGCGATCAGGCTCGCTATAATACACCCCCACGATCAGGCTCGCTATAATACACCCCCGCGATCAGGCTCGCTATAATACACCCCCGCGATCAGGCTCGCTATAATACACCCCCGCGATCAGGCTCGCTATAATACACCCCCGCGATCAGGCTCGCTATAATACACCCCCGCGATCAGGCTCGCTATAATACACAGCCGCGATCAGGCTCTCTATAATACACCCCCGCGATCAGGCTCGCTATAATACACCCCCGCGATCAGGCTCGCTATAATACACCCCCGCGATCAGGCTCGCTATAATACACCCCCGCGATCAGGCTCGCTATAATACACCCCCGCGATCAGGCTCGCTATAATACACCCCCGCGATCAGGCTCGCTATAATACACCCCCGCGATCAGGCTCGCTATAATACACCCCCGCGATCAGGCTCGCTATAATACACCCCCGCGATCAGGGTCGCTATAATACACCCCCGCGATCAGGGTCGCTATAATACACCCCCGCGATCAGGCTCCCTATAATACACCCCCGCGATCAGGCTCGCTATAATACACCCCCGCACTCCCTGCACACCCCCTCTTTCTCCACCTACCACCACTAGTAGCATCACTCTTCACCATGCACCCCTTCCACCACTGAACTCCATCCCACGCCCCCACACACCCATATCCGCCTACCCTCTTCCTCCCTCCCCCCCCCCCCACCCCCCTAAGCCCCAAGCCACCCATATCCGCCCACCCCTTTCTTCCCCGCACACCCGGCGCCTTCCTCCCCAACACCCTAGCCCTCAGCCCCTTCCTCCCCAACACCCCCCTCCAGCCCCTGCCCCCCCCCCCCCCCCGCCCAACCACCCCCTTGCTGTCCAGGCACCCGCCCCCACCCGTACTCCACGTCCTATAAGACGCCAGGGCCCCGCCGCCGTCATTCGAGCCAGTGACTTCACGTTCGCCATGCCGACACTGCAGAGCTTTCAGACAAGGCGTCTCTCCTGGATCCGTAGCCTTGTCCTCCTGGCCCTCCTGACCCCGGATTCAACATGGAGTATCACCGGCAGCGGCGCCACTGTTCATAGTCCGCGCTTGGATTCTCTGCTTCAACCATGGATCTCCGGTAAGCGTTAAACCTAACCGCCGCACCAGTCAGCGCATTAATATCTGTGGTAAAGCGAAGATCAGCAATGTGCTGCCATAACCAGAGAAGCCCACCAGTTTATGCCATGAGTTGCCTCTTAACTTAAACGTTATTGTGGAAATGGGCATGCCTCTTAATGTTGTTCACCTTCGTTTTTATGCAAACATATCATTTCTTGATGGGCGGGTACCCCAACACTCCTGCACGTAGGGCTGCCAATCTCGTCACGTTTTACTTAGCCCAGATTATTTGGTATTGTTATTTAAACAAGCTGGTATACGCACAGGTATTTTGAAATGAGATTTTGTGGACATGACGGCCAAATTGGAAAAAGAAGCGTCCTCGAACAATGGGTGGGGATATAAGTAGGAAGGCGATTCTCCCCTCTCACGTTGATAATACTTGTTGGGGTGACGGATGAGAGTCAGAACAAGGATAGCCCGACAGCGAGGAAGGTACTTGGGGCCCAGCCCCATGTGACGTTGTTGGGAAACAACGCCACATGTTCAGTCTATCAAATCCTGTACGGCATTTTACAAACACGCGTGGCGAGAAGCGGTGCTGATGGCGAGAACTTTTTGGGGTATGGCAATAGTTTCTAAAAGTATGCATCTTACAACTTATCTTGTTATTTTGGTTGAAGTCTCCGTGATTACGACGATATCGTCTGTTGATTTTTCGAAGCAGCGGACAACTCAGTTCTGTCCGCCGCCTTGCCCACCCAATGGAGAAACTGCGCATGCGTGCATGTCGTTAAAACCGCACCATTCGCTTGGTGGCGCTTCATACACGCAGCCATTGACACGCAATAAGTGAAACGCCACCTGGCGAAAGCCGCTGGTGAAGAATGACCAAACACGAAATGCCGCGGTAAACAACAAGAAAGTCTCATTTCAACCGACTTGATAGTAATGCGATACTTTGTGAGTTTATATGCATGTGGGTTTTGTGGTAAATATGAAGTTTAGGTATCAGAGTACAAAATTACCAGGGTTTGATGGATCGTGCGGTTAACAACACTTAGTCGCCACAAAAGCTAATCTTACACCCTCATTTTGTACATGAGGACATGAGACTGTTGTGTGTAGCAACAACTGTCTCATATGGGACTACTTGGGGCCCTATTGCTGAGTAAAATATCCAATCCACCACGTTGATGGCCAAGGCTACCAGTGTTCAGGAACACAGCTTGGTCATCTCTTTGGCTTCTGTTTCGTCTAATTATTTATTATAAGCAGTGAAAGTAGTTTACCCGACGTTGAACATGTAAGTCACCCTTAATTTCCACAATAACAGATACGTTATATCAAGGTGTATCTGCATAGCTTTGATAACAACAACGTGTAGTAAACAAGGCTGACGTCACAATGTGGCTGCCTCATTGAACAATGCTCAGTGGGTGTAATTAACGCGTCCTATAGGAGAGTGTCTCACACAGCTTACCGCTGGACCCACGTGGCACATGCGGAAACACAGCCAACTTGCATAATACAGTAGCTAGCGACTAGTTTACCGCGCGGTGCGTGATACGCCCATATAGCAGTGACTAGGTGTGCCGCGCGGTGCGTAATACGCCCATATAGCAGCGACTATGTGTGCCGCGCGGTGCGTAATACGCCCATATAGCAGCGACTAGGTGTAGGGCGCGGTGCGTAATACGCCCAAATAGCAGTGACTAGGCGTACGGCGCGGGGCGTAATACGCCCATATAGCAGCGACTAGGTGTAGAGCGCGGTGCGTAATACGCCCATATAGCAGTGACTAGGTGTGCGGCGCGGTGCGTAATACGCCCATATAGCAGCGACTAGGTGTGTCGCGCGGTGCGTAATACGCTCATATAGCAGTGACTAGGTGTGCGGCGCGGTGCGTAATACGCCCATATAGCAGCGATTAGGTGTAGGGCGCGGTGCGTAATACGCCCATATAGCAGCGACTAGGTGTGCCGCGCGGTGCGTAATACGCCCATATAGCAGCGACTAGGTGTAGGGCGCGGTGCGTAATACGCCCAAATAGCAGTGACTAGGCGTACGGCGCGGGGCGTAATACGCCCATATAGCAGTGACTAGGTGTGCGGCGCGGTGCGTAATACGCCCAAATAGCAGTGACTAGGTGTAGGGCGCGGTGCGTAATACGCCCAAATAGCAGTGACTAGGTGTACGGCGCGGGGCGTAATACGCCCATATAGCAGCGACTAGGTGTAGGGCGCGGTGCGTAATACGCCCAAATAGCAGTGACTAGGTGTACGGCGCGGGGCGTAATACGCCCATATCGCAGCGACTAGGTGTAGGGCGCGGTGCGTAATACGCCCAAATAGCAATGACCAGGTGTGCGGCGCGGTGCGTAATATGCCCATATAGCAGCGACTAGGTGTGCCGCGCGGTGCGTAATACGCCCATATAGCAGTGACTAGGTGTGCCGCGCGGTGCGTAATACGCCCATATAGCAGTGACTAGGTGTGCCGCGCGGTGCGTAATACGCCCATATAGCAGTGACTAGGTGTGCCGCGCGGTGCGTAATACGCCCATGAAGCAGTGACTAGGTGTGCGGCGCGGTGCGTAATACGCCCATATAGCAATGACCAGGTGTGCGGCGCGGTGCGTAATATGCCCATATAGCAGCGACTAGGTGTGCCGCGCGGTGCGTAATACGCCCATATAGCAGTGACTAGGTGTGCCGCGCGGTGCGTAATACGCCCATATAGCAGTGACTAGGTGTGCGGCGCGGTGCGTAATACGCCCATATAGCAATGACCAGGTGTGCGGCGCGGTGCGTAATACGCCCATATAGCAGCGACTAGGTGTAGAGCGCGGTGCGTAATACGCCCATATAGCAGTGACTAGGTGTGCGGCGCGGTGCGTAATACGCCCATATAGCAGCGACTAGGTGTGTCGCGCGGTGCGTAATACGCTCATATAGCAGTGACTAGGTGTGCGGCGCGGTGCGTAATACGCCCATATAGCAGCGACTAGGTGTAGGGCGCGGTGCGTAATACGCCCATATAGCAGCGACTAGGTGTGCCGCGCGGTGCGTAATACGCCCATATAGCAGCGACTAGGTGTAGGGCGCGGTGCGTAATACGCCCATATAGCAGTGACTAGGTGTACGACGCGGGGCGTAATACGCCCATATAGCAGTGACTAGGTGTACGACGCGGGGCGTAATACGCCCATATAGCAGCGACTAGGTGTGCCGCGCGGTGCGTAATACGCCCATATAGCAGCGACTAGGTGTAGGGTGCGGTGCGTAATACGCCCATATAGCAGTGACTAGGTGTACGACGCGGTGCGTAATACGCCCATATAGCAGCGACTAGGTGTACGACGCGGGGCGTAATGCGCCCATATAGCAGCGACTAGGTGTGCGGCGCCGTGCGTAATACGCCCATATAGCAGCGACTAGGTGTGCCGCGCGGTGCGTAATACGCCCATATAGCAGTGACTAGGTGTGCGGCGCGGTGCGTAATACGCCCATATAGCAGCGACTAGGTGTAGGGCGCGGTGCGTAATACGCCCATATAGCAGTGACTAGGTGTGCGGCGCGGTGCGTAATACGCCCATATAGCAGCGACTAAGTGTAGGGCGCGGTGCGTAATACGCCCATATAGCAGCGACTAGGTGTACCGCGCGGTGCGTAATACGCCCATATAGCAGCGACTAGGTGTACGGCGCGGTGCGTAATACGCCCATATAGCAGTGACTAGGTGTACGACGCGGTGCGTAATACGCCCATGTAGCAGTGACTAGGTGTGCGGCGCCGTGCGTAATACGCCCATATAGCAGTGACTAGGTGTAGGGCGCGGTGCGGTGCGTAATACGCCCATATAGCAATGACCAGGTGTACGACGCGGTGCGTAATACGCCCATGTAACAGTGACTACGTGTGCGGCGCGGTGCGTAATACACCCATATAGCAGTGACTAGGTGTAGGGCGCGGTGCGGTGCGTAATACGCCCATATAGCAGTGACTAGGTGTACGACGCGGTGCGTAATACGCCCATATAGCAGCGACTAGGTGTACGACGCGGGGCGTAATGCGCCCATATAGCAGCGACTAGGTGTAGGGCGCGGTGCGTAATACGCCCATATAGCAGTGACTAGGTGTGCGGCGCGGTGCGTAATACGCCCATATAGCAGCGACTAGGTGTAGGGCGCGGTGCGTAATACGCCCATATAGCAGTGACTAGGTGTGCGGCGCGGTGCGTAATACGCCCATATAGCAGCGACTAAGTGTAGGGCGCGGTGCGTAATACGCCCATATAGCAGCGACTAGGTGTACCGCGCGGTGCGTAATACGCCCATATAGCAGCGACTAGGTGTACGGCGCGGTGCGTAATACGCCCATATAGCAGCGACTAGGTGTGCCACGCGGTGCGTAATACGCCCATATAGCAGTGACTAGGTGTGCGGCGCGGTGCGTAATACGCCCATATAGCAGCGACTAGGTGTAGGGCGCGGTGCGTAATACGCCCATATAGCAGTGACTAGGTGTGCGGCGCGGTGCGTAATACGCCCATATAGCAGCGACTAAGTGTAGGGCGCGGTGCGTAATACGCCCATATAGCAGCGACTAGGTGTACCGCGCGGTGCGTAATACGCCCATATAGCAGCGACTAGGTGTACGGCGCGGTGCGTAATACGCCCATATAGCAGTGACTAGGTGTACGACGCGGTGCGTAATACGCCCATGTAGCAGTGACTAGGTGTGCGGCGCCGTGCGTAATACGCCCATATAGAAATGACCAGGTGTGCGGCGCGGTGCGTAATACGCCCATATAGCAGCGACTAAGTGTGCCGCGCGCTGCGTAATACGCCCATATAGCAGTGACTAGGTGTGCGGCGCGGTGCGTAATACGCCCATATAGCAGCGACTAGGTGTAGGGCGCGGTGCGGTGCGTAATACGCCCATGTAGCAGTGACTAGGTGTGCGGCGCGGTGCGTAATACGCCCATATAGCAGCGACTAGGTGTACGGCGCGGTGCGTAATACGCCCATATAGCAGCGACTAGGTGTAGGGCGCGGTGCGGTGCGTAATACGCCCATATAGCAGTGACTAGGTGTGCGGCGCGGTGCGTAATACGCCCATATAGCAGTGACTAGGTGTGCGGCGCGGTACGTAATACGCCCATAGAGCAGTGACTAGGTGTGCGGCGCGGTGCGTAATACGCCCATGTAGCAGTGACTAGGTGTGCGGCGCGGTGCGTAATACGCCCATATAGCAGCGACTGGGTGTACGGCGCGGTGCGGTGCGTAATACGCCCATGTAGCAGTGACTAGGTGTACGGCGCGGTGCGTAATACGCCCATATAGCAGTGACTAGGTGTGCGGCGCCGTGTGTAATACGCCCATATAGCAGTGACTAGGTGTAGGGCGCGGTGCGGTGCGTAATACGCCCATATAGCAATGACCAGGTGTACGACGCGGTGCGTAATACGCCCATGTAGCAGTGACTACGTGTGCGGCGCGGTGCGTAATACACCCATATAGCAGTGACTAGGTGTAGGGCGCGGTGCGGTGCGTAATACGCCCATATAGCAGTGACTAGGTGTACGACGCGGTGCGTAATACGCCCATGTAGCAGTGACTAGGTGTGCGGCGCGGTGCGTAATACGCCCATGTAGCAGTGACTAGGTGTAGGGCGTGGTGCGGTGCGTAATACGCCCATATAGCAGTGACTAGATGTGCGGCGCGGTGCGTAATACGCCCATATAGCAGTGACTAGGTTTAGGGCGCGGTGCGGTGCGTAATACGCCCATATAGCAGTGACTAGGTGTACGACGCGGTGCGTAATACGCCCATGTGGCAGTGACTAGGTGTGCGGCGCCGTGCGTAATACGCCCATGTAGCAGTGACTAGGTGTGCGGCGCCGTACGTAATACGCCCATATAGCAGTGACTAGGTGTAGGGCGCGGTGCGGTGCGTAATACGCCCATATAGCAGTGACTAGATGTGCGGCGCGGTGCGTAATACGCCCATATAGCAGCGACTAGGTGTACGGCGCGGTGCGTAATACGCCCATATAGCAGCGACTAGGTGTACGGCGCGGTGCATAATACGCCCATATAGCAGTGACTAGGTGTACGGCGCGGTGCGTAATACGCCCATATAGCAGTGACTAGGTGAGCGGCGCCGTGCGTAATACGCCCATATAGCAGTGACTAGGTGTGCGGCGCGGGGCGTAATACGCCCATATAGCAGTGACTAGGTGTGCGGCGCGGGGCGTAATATGCCCATATAGCAGTGACTAGGTGGTGCGTAATACGCCCATATAGCAGTGACTAGGTGTGCGGCGCCGTGCGTAATACGCCCATATAGCAATGACCAGGTGTGCGGCGCGGTGCGTAATACGCCCATATAGCAGTGACTAGGTGTGCGGCGCGGTGCGTAATACGCCCATATAGCAGTGACTAGGTGGAGAAACAGGTGCACACTGCCGCGGTTAAGTCGATAAGGGAGGCTGAATATCAGGTGCGGTGCCTGCCGGCTACATCATTGCATCAGCCGGGCGTTCTATAACATTAGATGGCCTTAGATAACGTGTCACTGTCACAGCCTTTGGGGATGGCCTCTAAAGAAACACGAGCAGCCGTCATGCATATCTTTTGGTAATTCAGTCTTTAGGGCATATAAAGCAGGACACGAAAACGCAGCAAGGCGTCTCATTTCGATTAAGCCTAAGTTGTTTAGTAGATATATAATCTGTTCAGGCATTCCATAAAATGAAGAGAAGCAATGGAATGGCTTTAAAACGGGCGCAATAACTTCTCACTTACCAAGCTCCCATTCGCTAGGTGGCGCTACGCAAGCTCCGCTTATACCGCTGCTGTCGGCCGCGGGTAAATTTCAAGATTCGTGAAAAACGGTCAAATCAGTTGTAGTTTCTTGCAACATTATACGTTTTAGAGAATTAAACATAAAACTAACGAGTTCTGCGTATTAAAAGCTGCATATCGAGCTCTTTCCCGCCAAAACTAAAAGAGGTCAAGAAACAAATAATAACCAGTCCTTCAATCATCCAATAGTTCTTTTTCTCTATATTCCATGCATGCCAGACTGCCAAATGGAGTCTCTTAGCCTTGCCCGTGATATCAATTTACCACAGTTTTTCAACTTAGTGGTAAACGTCATCAGTTTGTGCGCTTTGAGGTGCTTTGTTATAAGTAGCAGTGCCGCGACACCGTGTGGAGTCTCGGAATAGACACGTTTGCCACATCACAGCCGAAACGGCGATGTTTATCAGGTTTCTGAATTTATAGAATAAAACAATCAAGTTTTTTGAAAATTGTGATATATATGTCGCCTGGCCGGCAAAGAGCTCGATATGCAACTTTAATACAGCAAAATACATTTTATACCATTTTGAAAATGTGTTATTGAGAGTGAACTCTTTCTTTTCATCACCTGATACCGTGTTATTAGGCTGGGTCCCCGGCACTAATTTGTAGAAATGCTCGGCGCATGTCTTATCATTTTGCGCAGCGCCGCTCAGACGAGTAAGAGTGCGAATGTGTAGCGAATTTGCATAGGGGAACTAGCGGAATGATAAGAAGTAGCACGGCATATGGTAGTCTCCTCCAACACCAACAAAGATGGCGAGAGCGAGTGGTCGACGTAACCATTCCGCTGCAAAGCTGTATGGTGCGTGGCGTAAGAACATACTAATGCGCCATTACACAACACGATAAAGGTAAAACAAGACCGTTTTGATGTCTCGTATCACTTTTTGATTATGACAAGACAAAGTTTCTTCGTTATTTGTGACTTTACATTCGGCTTCATCGGTGGTTTACTGGTGCCGGTACCAACTCAGCAAAAATAGGTCGCAAACCCGCTGAGCCTGAGGGACGGACCATTTGATCCCAAGGGCGGGAGAGTGCGATGGGTTTGTTTCACTTTTAACTTAGAAATTTGGAAGTCGATCTATTTTTGCATGCAAAGGGTTGTAATGTAAAGAATCAATTTAGATGCTTAAAGTCTAGTGACAGCAGGGCACCGTAAAGCGACGGAGAAAGGGGGAAGGCGGTAGCCCTGTTGCATGACCCCCCTGGCTATTCCGCTGTTGACCGCGCCGGAGCGGGCTCTCTCGTCTCCGTATCATGCGAGGTCAGAGAGGCATGTTTCAGGACTACGGTGAGGGAGTGGAGGGGGGGGGGCGGAGTGCGAGTATGAGGGCCGTGTTCCCCCCCCCCCCCCCCCAACCGACCACCCCGCTGAACTGGAAAGTAAACATTCTTGATTTTCGCGAAATTTGACCCAAAACTTTGTCAACGGCGGCCATGATGTATCGCACTCAGCTAAAGTTAGCACAGCCAATGAGAATATTCGAAAGAGGCAGAGCGCGTTGACTTTGACCTCGACAGCACTCGAAAATATAGTTCGAATGTGACATGGCTTCAAATTAATCAAACTCAAATGCATTAGTCAGGTATGGTACCAGTGGCACACTAAATGCTAAACAGTGGTGTATTTGATGCCAAACTGCGAATTATCTTCGATTAGATTCATTTAAATTTTCGCGTATGAAGGATAATTCTGATGGTTAAATTTGACGTGGGGCAGAGGGACTATGGCGCAAGCGTAACGCTCTCTGCCGGAAGATCGGCATTGAGGCAGTAGGCGATAACAGAGATATAATGGAGCCCCAACAGAGTGAGTCAAAGGCAGAGAGTGGCTTTTACTATAATGGAGCTCTAGCCGAGTGAGTCGAAGGCAGAGAGTGCTCACTTACCTGCATGCCTGCATACATACATGCCAATTGTTTGATCAGTAGACCTGTGTGCGAATTTAGTTTCGGTGATTGCATCGTCTGGATGTGGCAGATGGTTTGGCGATCTGGAAAATTAACAAATCGGAAACGTGGTCCGTCTAAGCATGTGCTGACACGGAACAGAACGTGTATACCTTAAAAAGTTTCATACTGGTATCAACGAGACTATGCAACAAAATTATCGTCATCAATCGGTCTGTCGAACATTGTTTTTAAAAATTGAGCAATGGTAAAAGATGCGAATATTTTGTCATTTTCCTTGCCGCAGATCGCACCATGAGACGCAAAAGGCTAAATCATCGTCTGTTAATGGATGGATACCGAACGATGTGATTAATTTTTGACAGATCAAGGTCAAGGGTCGAGGTCACGGATGTTTACAAAAAAAACCTTATTATGCCTCTATCTCAGTTAATATATGATCAAGAGACATTAGACTTGTTTCATAATATTTTAAACTTTAAAGTTTTAAACATTGTAGGCCTACCCTAGCTGTAGCCACTGTGATGGTCGGCCTACCCTAGCTGTAGCCACTGTGATGGTAGGCCTACCTTAGCTGTAGTCACTGTGATGGTAGGCCTACCCTAGCTGTAGCCACTGTGATGGTAGGCCTACCCTAGCTGTAGCCACTGTGATGGTAGGCCTACCCTAGCTGTAGCCACTCTGATGGTAGGGCTACCCTAGCTGTAGCCACTCTGATGGTAGGGCTACCCTAGCTGTAGCCACTGTGATGGTAGGCCTACCCTAGCTGTAGCCACTGTGATGTTAGGCCTACCCTAGCTGTAGCCTCTGTGATGGTAGGCCTACCCTAGCTGTAGCCACTGTGATGGTAGGCCTACCCTAGCTGTAGCCACTGTGATGGTAGGCCTACCCTAGCTGTAGCCACAGTGATGGTAGGCCTACCCTAGCTGTAGCCTCTGTGATGGTAGGTCTACCCTAGCTGTAGCCACTGTGATGGTCGGCCTACCCTAGCTGTAGCCACTGTGATGGTAGGCCTACCCTAGCTGTAGCCACTGTGATGGTAGGCCTACCCTAACTGTAGCCTCTGTGATGGTAAGCCTACCCTAGCTGTAGCCACTGTGATGGTAGGCCTACCCTAGCTGTAGCTACTCTGATGGTAGGGCTACCCTAGCTGTAGCCACTCTGATGGTAGGGCTACCCTAGCTGTAGCCACTGTGATGGTCGGCCTACCCTAGCTGTAGCCACTGTGATGGTAGGCCTACCCTAGCTGTAGCCACTGTGATGGTAGGCCTACCCTAACTGTAGCCTCTGTGATGGTAAGCCTACCCTAGCTGTAGCCACTGTGATGGTAGGCCTACCCTAGCTGTAGCTACTCTGATGGTAGGGCTACCCTAGCTGTAGCCACTGTGATGGTAGGCCTACCCTAGCTGTAGCTACTCTGATGGTAGGCCTACCCTAGCTGTAGCCACTCTGATGGTAGGGCTACCCTAGCTGTAGCCACTGTGATGGTAGGCCTACCCTAGCTGTAGCCTCTGTGATGGTAGGTCTACCCTAGCTGTAGCCACTGTGATGGTAGGCCTACCCTAGCTGTAGCCTCTGTGATGGTAGGTCTACCCTAGCTGTAGCCACTGTGATGGTCGGCCTACCCTAGCTGTAGCCACTGTGATGGTAGGCCTACCCTAGCTGTAGCCACTGTGATGGTAGGCCTACCCTAACTGTAGCCTCTGTGATGGTAAGCCTACCCTAGCTGTAGCCACTGTGATGGTAGGCCTACCCTAGCTGTAGCTACTCTGATGGTAGGGCTACCCTAGCTGTAGCCACTCTGATGGTAGGGCTACCCTAGCTGTAGCCACTGTGATGGTCGGCCTACCCTAGCTGTAGCCACTGTGATGGTAGGCCTACCCTAGCTGTAGCCACTGTGATGGTAGGCCTACCCTAACTGTAGCCTCTGTGATGGTAAGCCTACCCTAGCTGTAGCCACTGTGATGGTAGGCCTACCCTAGCTGTAGCTACTCTGATGGTAGGGCTACCCTAGCTGTAGCCACTGTGATGGTAGGCCTACCCTAGCTGTAGCTACTCTGATGGTAGGCCTACCCTAGCTGTAGCCACTCTGATGGTAGGGCTACCCTAGCTGTAGCCACTGTGATGGTAGGCCTACCCTAGCTGTAGCCACTGTGATGGTAGGCCTACCCTAGCTGTAGCCACTCTGATGGTAGGGCTACCCTAGCTGTAGCCACTGTGATGGTAGGCCTACCCTAGCTGTAGCCACTGTGATGGTAGGCCTACCCTAGCTGTAGCCACTGGGATGGTAGGCTTACCCTAGCTGTAGCCTCTGTGATGGTAGGCCTACCCTAGCTGTAGCTACTCTGATGGTAGGCCTACCCTAGCTGTAGCCACTCTGATGGTAGGGCTACCCTAGCTGTAGCCACTGTGATGGTAGGCCTACCCTAGCTGTAGCCACTGTGATGGTAGGCCTACCCTAGCTGTAGCCACTGTGATGGTAGGCCTACCCTAGCTGTAGCCACTGTGATGGTCGGCCTACCCTAGCTGTAGCCACTGTGATGGTAGGCCTACCCTAGCTGTAGCCACTGTGATGGTAGGCCTACCCTAGCTGTAGCCACTCTGATGGTAGGCCTACCCTAGCTGTAGCCACTCTGATGGTAGGGCTACCCTAGCTGTAGCCACTGTGATGGTAGGCCTACCCTAGCTGTAGCCACTGTGATGGTAGGCCTACCCTAGCTGTAGCCACTGTGATGGTAGGCCTACCCTAGCTGTAGCCACTGTGATGGTAGGCCTACCCTAGCTGTAGCCACTGTGATGGTAGGCCTACCCTAGCTGTAGCCACTGTGATGGTAGGCCTACCCTAGCTTTAGCCACTCTGATGGTAGGGCTACCCTAGCTGTAGCCACTGTGATGGTAGGCCTACCGTAGCTGTAGCCACAGTGATGGTAGGTCTACCCTAACTGTAGCCTCTGTGATGGTAAGCCTACCCTAGCTGTAGCCATTGTGATGGTAGGCCTACCCTAGCTGTAGCCACTGTGATGGTAGGCCTACTCTAGCTGTAGCCACTGTGATGGTAGGCCTACCCTAGCTGTAGCCATTCTGGTGGTAGGGCTACCCTAGCTGTAGCCACTCTGATGGTAGGGCTACCCTAGCTATAGCCACTGTGATGGTAGGGCTACCCTAGCTATAGCCACTGTGATGGTAGGCCTACCCTAGCTATAGCCACTCTGATGGTAGGGCTACCCTAGCTGTAGCCACTGTGATGGTAGGGCTACCCTAGCTGTAGCCACTGTGATGGTAGGCCTACCCTAGCTGTAGCCACTGTGATGGTAGGCCTACCCTAGCTGTAGCCACTGTGATGGTAGGCCTACCCTAGCTGTAGCCACTGTGATGGTAGGCCTACCCCAGCTGTAGCCACTGTGATGGTAGGCCTACCCTAGCTGTAGCCACTGTGATGGTAGGCCTACCCTAGCTGTAGCCACTGTGATGGTAGGCCTACCCTAGCTGTAGCCACTGTGATGGTAGGGCTACCCTAGCTGTAGCCACTGTGATGGTAGGCCTACCCTAGCTGTAGCCACTGTGATGGTAGGCCTACCCTAGCTGTAGCCACTGTGATGGTAGGGCTACCCTAGCTGTAGCCACTCTGATGGTAGGGCTACCCTAGCTGTAGCCACTCTGATGGTAGGCCTACCCTAGCTGTAGCCACTGTGATGGTCGGCCTACCCTAGCTGTAGCAACTGTGATGGTAGGCCTACCCTAGCTGTAGCCACTGTGATGGTAGGCCTACCCTAGCTGTAGCCACTGTGATGGTAGGCCTACCCTAGCTGTAGCCCCTGTGATGGTAGGCCTACCCTAGCTGTAGCCACTGTGATGGTAGGCCTACCCTAGCTGTAGCCACTGTGATGGTAGGGCTACCCTAGCTGTAGCCACTGTGATGGTAGGCCTACCGTAGCTGTAGCCACTGTGATGGTAGGGCTACCCTAGCTGTAGCCACTGTGATGGTAGGGCTACCCTAGCTGTAGCCACTGTGATGGTAGGCCTACCCTAGCTGTAGCCACTGTGATGGTAGGGCTACCCTAGCTGTAGCCACTGTGATGGTAGGGCTACCCTAGCTGTAGCCACTGTGATGGTAGGGCTACCCTAGCTGTAGCCACTGTGATGGTAGGCCTACCCTAGCTGTAGCCACTGGGATGGTAGGCCTACCCTAGCTGTAGCCACTGTGATGGACCGTTCGTGTCCTATATCCGCACAAATGCGGTAACACGTAACACGTTTTTGTGAAGAATTAGCGATCTAGCGACACAGGCATTTTTTTTTCAACTCCGTTTGATCAGTTATGTTTTCCTGCATCTGCGGGTCAAAACTGACCTGGAATCCCGCCTCAACCGAAGTGGTTGGTGTCATGCGGCGGGAAATGGTGGTATGATTAGTTACACGGTACATGTGTCATAAAGCGGGCTGACCATCTACGTCCACTACGATTGCGCTTTAACTTACACTGACTTCCGATGGCACCTGACGCTGATGAACTATTTTTTTATAGCATGTTATTACTTCTTCAGCATCAGTTCTGTTCTTGGACAGGGAAGGCATGCAACTAAAAAAGTGTTATTTGGGAAGTAATTAGGCGCAAAAGTACATTTTTCGAGTCCACGGATGCTGACACCTACATAATGTGCCACTGACGTTGTGATACCCAGGTGCCACGCGCGATATTGAGGCTTGAGATGCCCGGCGGGGTCACCTCAGACGATAAAAACCCCGAATCCACCAGAGGCAACGGAAAGCATGTCCAATGTCTAAGTTTTTCAAATTCTCAAGCATGTAATGTGTTGTCAAATTTCAGTTTTACCGAAATAACATTCTGATTTGCATCAGAGGTAATAAGCTCCAACACCATGCAAGCGCCTCATAGATGTTGAGAAAGGGGTGCTGTTCTGGGACAAAGATCTCCCAGAAACCGCAGCATAAGAAGTTCTTGCAAAATGATAGCTGGTAAATGGGTGTTACCTAACAGCAGCCCTTAATGAAAGTCGCACAAAAAAGGGGGTGAAGATCCAACTGCGTGCACAATATCGGAACTGTAGAGGGCTTAAAGAACCGTGGACATTTTTTTTTGTAGCAAAGGAGCAAATTAGAAGAAACCTGTCTTTCAAGCAGATTGGTATAAACATTATCCGTGACTGTCTGAATGTAACGTCATAACCGTGTGCACATGTCGTTTACCGATCCCACCGACAGATGGCACCCTGGCCCTTAACTATATCTGACTACAAAAGCGTCCAGAGCGCCCCTTGCTGGCGGCCGTTGACACTGCGTGTGGAATGTTGGATCTGTAAGTCGGCAGGTGCGCAAAGGGACGGGGCGGAGGGGGGGGGGGGGGGGGGCGGGGGAGGTCTAAATGGCCCGTTTCCCCGCATCTCTGGATCGTTTGACACATCGATCAACTTTGTTCTTGCCCTAAGCACCCATTTAGACATTCAAGTAGAAAACGCTCATTTTGATGCACCCATTGCAACGAACACCTCGTAATGGGGCTTTAAATCAAAGGATCCTGACGTACATTCCCTACTTAACAACCAGAATCAAGAGGACCAAAAAGGACACAGACATTCATTCCTTGTTGAGATTTTATGTATACGGGTGCTGTTAAGGTAGGGGATACTATAGAGAGGGCATGAAGAACAGGAGGGCAATCTTCATCAACTGATGACAGCTCGAGCGGTGGATCTCACAAGTATTCCCCAGTGGCTGGAGGATGGGACATAGCCTACATGTCGCATGACAGTGCCAACAAGATACCATGTATACCATGCTGGCCTTCGTCGAAAAATGACTAGGGTCCACTCAGAATTGAGACCTTATTGGTCGTGGTTGTGGCTAATTTGACATCCGAACTATGCGTGACATCACTATGAGACGCACCAAGGAATAAAAACATCTCGCTGCCTTGTATATTGACGCATTTACAGACCTCCTGCTTTAACATTTAACGAACGTGACATATTCAAAGCTACTATCGATGATCGTATTTCTACGTGCGACAAGTGCATTCAGTCTAGTGTAAATTGCTTTAATGTTGGGAGAGCGGAAGGGCCGGACGGGCTGTCTCAACCCACCAGGGGAGAGGGCCTCGTTCCGCAGTCAGGGTGGCAGGTGCGAGGGCGGGGACTAACGAACTACGGTCAACGAACTCCGGTCCCCTGGCGTCGATGATCCCTGTGTAGCGACAATTGGATTGGAGTTTCTGGCGTGGGTGACCCATGGGAGTCCCGGACCCGTCGGATCTACCGGGGCCCAGCCTTCAATCAACTTACTTTTGAAAGGCGGTCGACTGGGTTGGTCCTTTTGATTGAATCGCATCTTGAGGTCATCTTGCGGACAGCTCACCAACTGTCAGGGTCACCGTCAGCTCATGATGAAGGCATGCGTCGGTTACAGGCGGCGAGAGAATCTGTGGGAATATCAACATGGTCTTAATGAAATAATAGTCTTAATTACGCCTAGATATGTTTTCAATTTTTTCAAAAGTAAAATCGGCAAAATTACCAAGGGGAACAAGGTGGGGTCGGGCGGGCGGGGGGTGTGGTGTGTGTGGGTGGGGGGGGGGGGGTCGGTGTGTTCGAAGTGGTCGGTGTATTCTGAATTTGTGATTGTGTAGCTTGCCCGGGCAATCTTCATTGGATGCAGAAAACGAGGAATAAAATCGAATTCTTAAAGCGGGTGTCCAACCTATTTTAATCGCGATCTGCACCGAAAATTTACATCTTAAAGTTAAATTGGCGAGTGTTAACGCTTCGTTTCGGCCGACTGGTAAGGAGAACAAAATTAAGGCAACCCGCCCCCAGCAATGTCGAGCAGAGCGCCATTTTGTCAGTAGCAGTGACGCGTATTGTGACTATTCATGTGGCACCGCCTTATGTTATCACTCGCGGAGAGAGAGATCAGGGCCGCGATTTACAAATGAACAGCGGCAGTTCCAAGCCGCGCAGTAGAACATGATCTTAGTGTTTGATGGAAATGTATCATCCAAACAAATCGATATACGTCTTGCGACGATTCACTCTGCAACAATGCCGTGATTTGAGTTAGTATCGCAGCCCCTTGTATTAGCGATGATCACGCACTCTTGTTTTGCTCACACAATAGGCGCAATTTCCGGTTTGAATAAATTAAGAGTATCGCCTCCTGATTGGTCAATCGCGGACACACCTCCAAAAAGGGCGATTAGCCAGGGATGAGATACAACGTCAGCAATGCCTATACATGGACGTGTCAGTTAATTGAACGATTGGCCACGGATGAGTTACAACGTCAGCAATGCCTATACATGGACGTGTAAGTTAATTGAACGATTGGCCGGGGATGAGTTACAACGTCAGCAATGCCTATACATGGACGTGTAAGTTAATTGAACGATTAGCCACGGATGAGTTACAACGTCAGCAATGCCTATACATGGACGTGTAAGTTAATTGAACGATTGGCCGGGGATGAGTTACAACGTCAGCAATGCCTATACATGAACGTGTAAGTTAATTGAACGATTAGCCACGGATGAGTTACAACGTCAGCAATGCCTATACATGGACGTGTAAGTTAATTGAACGATTGGCCGGGGATGAGATATAACGTCAGCAATGCCTATACATGGACGTGTAAGTTAATTGAACGATTGGCCACGGATGAGTTACAACGTCAGCAATGCCTATACATGGACGTGTAAGTTAATTGAACGATTGGCCGGGGATGAGTTACAACGTCAGCAATGCCTATACATGAACGTGTAAGTTAATTGAACGATTAGCCACGGATGAGTTACAACGTCAGCAATGCCTATACATGGACGTGTAAGTTAATTGAACGATTGGCCGGGGATGAGATATAACGTCAGCAATGCCTATACATGGACGTGTAAGTTAATTGAACGATTGGCCACGGATGAGTTACAACGTCAGCAATGCCTATACATGGACGTGTAAGTTAATTGAACGATTGGCCAGGGATGAGATACAACGTCAGCAATGCCTATACATGGACGTGTCAGTTAATTGAACGATTGGCCACGGATGAGTTACAACGTCAGCAATGCCTATACATGGACGTGTAAGTTAATTGAACGATTGGCCGGGGATGAGTTACAACGTCAGCAATGCCTATACATGAACGTGTAAGTTAATTGAACGATTAGCCACGGATGAGTTACAACGTCAGCAATGCCTATACATGGACGTGTAAGTTAATTGAACGATTGGCCGGGGATGAGATATAAGGTCAGCAATGCCTATACATGGACGTGTAAGTTAATTGAACGATTGGCCAGGGATGAGTTACAACGTCAGCAATGCCTATACATGGACGTGTAAGTTAATTGAACGATTGGCCGGGGATGAGTTACAACGTCAGCAATGCCTATACATGGACGTGTAAGTTAATTGAACGATTGGCCAGGGATGAGTTACAACGTCAGCAATGCCTATACATGGACGTGTAAGTTAATTGAACGATTGGCCAGGGATGAGTTACAACGTCAGCAATGCCTATACATGGACGTGTAAGTTAATTGAACGATTGGCCAGGGATGAGTTACAACGTCAGCAATGCCTATACATGGACGTGTGAGTTAATTGAACGATTGGCCGGGGATGAGTTACAACGTCAGCAATGCCTATACATGGACGTGTAAGTTAATTGAACGATTGGCCAGGGATGAGTTACAACGTCAGCAATGCCTATACATGGACGTGTAAGTTAATTGAACGATTGGCCAGGGATGAGTTACAACGTCAGCAATGCCTATACATGGACGTGTAAGTTAATTGAACGATTGGCCGGGGATGAGTTACAACGTCACCACTGCCTATACATGGACGTGTAAGTTAATTGAACGATTGGCCAGGGATGAGTTACAACGTCAGCAATGCCTATACATGGACGTGTAAGTTAATTGAACGATTGGCCAGGGATGAGTTACAACGTCAGCAATGCCTATACATGGACGTGTAAGTTAATTGAACGATTGGCCGGGGATGAGTTACAACGTCAGCAATGCCTATACATGGACGTGTAAGTTAATTGAACGATTGGCCAGGGATGAGTTACAACGTCAGCAATGCCTATACATGGACGGGTAAGTTAATTGAACGATTGGCCAGGGATGAGATACAACGTCAGCAATGCCTATACATGGACGTGTAAGTTAATTGAACGATTGGCCACGGATGAGTTACAACGTCAGCAATGCCTATACATGGACGTGTAAGTTAATTGAACGATTGGCCGGGGATGAGATATAACGTCAGCAATGCCTATACGTGGACGGGTAAGTTAATTGAACGATTGGCCACGGATGAGTTACAACGTCAGCAATGCCTATACATGGACGTGTAAGTTAATTGAACGATTGGCCGGGGATGAGTTACAACGTCAGCAATGCCTATACATGGACGTGTAAGTTAATTGAACGATTGGCCAGGGATGAGTTACAACGTCAGCAATGCACTATACATGAACGTGTAAGTTAATTGAACGATTGGCCAGGGATGAGTTACAACGTCAGCAATGCCTATACATGGACGTGTAAGTTAATTGAACGATTGGCCAGGGATGAGTTACAACGTCAGCAGTGCCTATACATGGACGTGTTAGTTAATTGAACGATTGGCCAGGGATGAGTTACAACGTCAGCAATGCCTATACATGGACGGGTAAGTTAATTGAACGATTGGCCAGGGATGAGTTACAACGTCAGCAATGCCTATACATGGACGTGTTAGTTAATTGAACGATTGGCCAGGGATGAGTTACAACGTCAGCAATGCCTATACATGGACGGGTAAGTTAATTGAACGATTGGCCAGGGATGAGTTACAACGTCAGCAATGCCTATACATGGACGTGTAAGTTAATTGAACGATTGGCCAGGGATGAGATACAACGTCAGCAATGCCTATACATGGACGGGTAAGTTAATTGAACGATTGGCCACGGATGAGTTACAACGTCAGCAATGCCTATACATGGACGGGTAAGTTAATTGAACGATTGGCCACGGATGAGTTACAACGTCAGCAATGCCTATACATGGACGGGTAAGTTAATTGAACGATTGGCCAGGGATGAGTTACAACGTCAGCAATGCCTATACATGGACGTGTTAGTTAATTGAACGATTGGCCAGGGATGAGTTACAACGTCAGCAATGCCTATACATGGACGTGTAAGTTAATTGAACGATTGGCCAGGGATGAGATACAACGTCAGCAATGCCTATACATGGACGTGTGAGTTAATTGAACGATTGGCCAGGGATGAGTTACAACGTCAGCAATGCCTATACATGGACGTGTTAGTTAATTGAACGATTGGCCAGGGATGAGTTACAACGTCAGCAATGCCTATACATGGACGGGTAAGTTAATTGAACGATTGGCCAGGGATGAGTTACAACGTCAGCAATGCCTATACATGGACGTGTAAGTTAATTGAACGATTGGCCAGGGATGAGATACAACGTCAGCAATGCCTATACATGGACGGGTAAGTTAATTGAACGATTGGCCACGGATGAGTTACAACGTCAGCAATGCCTATACATGGACGGGTAAGTTAATTGAACGATTGGCCACGGATGAGTTACAACGTCAGCAATGCCTATACATGGACGGGTAAGTTAATTGAACGATTGGCCACGGATGAGTTACAACGTCAGCAATGCCTATACATGGACGTGTTAGTTAATTGAACGATTGGCCAGGGATGAGTTACAACGTCAGCAATGCCTATACATGGACGTGTAAGTTAATTGAACGATTGGCCAGGGATGAGATACAACGTCAGCAATGCCTATACATGGACGTGTAAGTTAATTGAACGATTGGCCACGGATGAGTTACAACGTCAGCAATGCCTATACATGGACGTGTAAGTTAATTGAACGATTGGCCAGGGATGAGTTACAACGTCAGCAATGCCTATACATGGACGTGTTAGTTAATTGAACGATTGGCCAGGGATGAGTTACAACGTCAGCAATGCCTATACATGGACGTGTAAGTTAATTGAACGATTGGCCAGGGATGAGTTACAACGTCAGCAATGCCTATACATGGACGTGTAAGTTAATTGAACGATTGGCCGGGGATGAGTTACAACGTCAGCAATGCCTATACATGGACGTGTTAGTTAATTGAACGATTGGCCAGGGATGAGTTACAACGTCAGCAATGCCTATACATGGACGTGTAAGTTAATTGAACGATTGGCCGGGGATGAGTTACAACGTCAGCAATGCCTATACATGGACGTGTAAGTTAATTGAACGATTGGCCGGGGATGAGTTACAACGTCAGCAATGCCTATACATGGACGTGTTAGTTAATTGAACGATTGGCCAGGGATGAGTTACAACGTCAGCAATGCCTATACATGGACGGGTAAGTTAATTGAACGATTGGCCAGGGATGAGATACAACGTCAGCAATGCCTATACATGGACGTGTTAGTTAATTGAACGATTGGCCAGGGATGAGTTACAACGTCAGCAATGCCTATACATGGACGTGTTAGTTAATTGAACGATTGGCCAGGGATGAGTTACAACGTCAGCAATGCCTATACATGGACGTGTAAGTTAATTGAACGATTAGCCACGGATGAGTTACAACGTCAGCAATGCCTATACATGGACGTGTGAGTTAATTGAACGATTGGCCGGGGATGAGTTACAACGTCAGCAATGCCTATACATGGACGTGTAAGTTAATTGAACGATTGGCCGGGGATGAGTTACAACGTCAGCAATGCCTATACATGGACGTGTGAGTTAATTGAACGATTGGCCAGGGATGAGTTACAACGTCAGCAATGCCTATACATGGACGTGTAAGTTAATTGAACGATTGGCCGGGGATGAGTTACAACGTCAGCAATGCCTATACATGGACGGGTAAGTTAATTGAACGATTGGCCAGGGATGAGATACAACGTCAGCAATGCCTAAACATGGACGTGTCAGTTAATTGAACGATTGGCCAGGGATGAGTTACAACGTCAGCAATGCCTATACATGGACGTGTAAGTTAATTGAACGATTGGCCAGGGATGAGTTACAACGTCAGCAATGCCTATACATGGACGTGTGAGTTAATTGAACGATTGGCCGGGGATGAGTTACAACGTCAGCAATGCCTATACATGGACGTGTAAGTTAATTGAACGATTGGCCAGGGATGAGTTACAACGTCAGCAATGTCTATACATGGACGTGTAAGTTAATCGCAATATCTATAACTTCATAGCAACTTCCAAGATTAAAAGTGTTGCCAATAAGACGGCTGCTGGCTGATGTAGTAGGCTAACATCACAGGCTGATGCAGTAGGCTAACATCACAGGCTGATGTAGTAGGCTAACATCACAGGCTGATGTAGTAGGCTAACATCACAGGCTGATGTAGTAGGCTAACACCACAGGCTGATGTAGTAGGCTAACATTACAGGCTGATGTAGTAGGCTAATATCACAGGCTGATGTATTAGGCTAACATCACAGGCTGATGTAGTAGGCTAACATCACAGGCTGATGTAGTAGGCTAACATCACAGGCTGATGTAGTAGGCTAACATCACAGGCTGATGTAGTATGCTAACATCACAGACTGATGTAGTATGCTAACATCACAGGCTGATGCAGTAGGCTAACATCACAGGCTGATGTAGTAGGCTAACATCACAGGCTGATGTAGTAGGCTAACATCACAGACTGATGTAGTATGCTAACATCACAGGCTGATGTAGTAGGCTAACATCACAGGCTGATGTAGTAGGCTAACATCACAGGCTGATGCAGTAGGCTAACATCACAGGCTGATGTAGTAGGCTAACATCACAGGCTGATGTTGTAGGCTAACATCACAAGCTGATGTAGTAGGCTAACATCACAGACTGATGTAGTAGGCTAACATCACAGGCTGATGTAGTAGACTAACATCACAGACTGATGTAGTAGGCTAGCATCACAGGCTGATGTAGTAGGCTAACATCACAGGCTGATGTAGTAGGCTAACATCACAGGCTGATGTAGTAGGCTAACATCACAGACTGATGTAGTAGGCTAACATCACAGGCTGATGTAGTAGACTAACATCACAGACTGATGTAGTAGGCTAACATCACCGACAAACATAGTAGGCTGAGGCTTCCAGTTTGTGAAATGTTGATCGTAAATCGTAAGTCAAACACAGTGCGGTCGCACGACTTTTTCGCATAAAACCTGCGTTTCCTAAACCTCAACTTACTAGTAGTTTAAGAGCCTACTGGAGCCGGAAGATACATCGCCGCCGTAAATATAAGAAAATAACGTGTAGCACTTTCCAAACTGAGATCGTAATTTAGCCATAGAAACAGGGATGATGAATAATATTCTAATAGAAGATGTTATATATGTATTGTATCAGCAACAATAAATCATACGTCGAAAACGAGTATCACTTGTTATGTATATATGCGAGTATAAATACTAACGCCCACCGGACGCGTTTGCGGCGACGGAACTGACGCGGCGCGGAAAAATAGGAAAGTTGAGTTGCGCTTGGCTAACGCCCACTGCACGCGTCAGCGGGACGGCAACGTGCGGTGCCGTCGCGGTACCGTCGAGGCTCCGCGGTGAGATAGGACATGTTCTATTTTTCGGCCGTCGGTCGGCGCGCCGTCGACATTTCAGCCAATCAGAAGAAAAAATGAAATTCAGCGCGATGCACACTCTCCAACCTGGCGGCAAAAGCGAAAGTTGGTGGAGACATGATATCAGATCTAGCAACTCCTGAAACTGCACTGGTGTCAATCTGTCAATCTGAAGTAAATTTAGGTCCGAAACCTTTTCATCGTTAGCTCCCGTATGAACCTGTGGTATTCTCCCAGCGCCAGTCTTCTTTGAAGTGTACGATGAATCCAATACCTCTTGAGTGAGTGCGTCCTCATCAGAAGAATCTATCTAAAAATAGCCTAAGCCGTTAAATCAGACAGCTGCTATACGGTCACTCACCGCGCGACCGAACCGCGCCGACTTGGTTCCGTCGCCGTGTCAGTTCCGTCACCGCGTACGAACGCGTCCAGTGGTCTCCTGCCAGAAGCCGGTACTTATTCATATTTTGTAGAATTTTAGGAACGAGGTTTATCACAGGTCATTGATTACCAGTCTCAGTTTGACTCAATAGCTCGGTGGATAAATAAGCTGAACTGCTGATCAACAGGTCATGGATTCGCGCCCTGGCACGTGCGTCTCCTTCACATCCCACTGCTAGCGCTCGGAGGGGAGGCGGTGTTTAGTGCCTACATCTGGCCACAGCTAGCGCTCGGAGGGGAGGCTGTGTTTAGTGCCTACATCTGGCCACAGCTAGCGCTCGGAGGGGAGGCTGTGTTTAGTGCCTACATCTGGCCACAGCTAGCGCTCGGAGGGGAGGCTGTGTTTAGTGCCTACATCTGGCCACAGCTAGCGCTCGGAGGGGAGGCTGTGTTTAGTGCCTACATCTGGCCACTGCTAACGCTCGGAGGGGAGGCTGTGTTTAGTGCCTACATCTGGCCACTGCTAACGCTCGGCGGGGAGGCTGTGTTTAGTGCCTACATCTGGCCACAGCTAGAGCTCGGAGGGGAGGCTGTGTTTAGTGCCTACATCTGGCCACAGCTAGCGCTCGGAGGGGAGGCTGTGTTCAGTGCCTACATCTGGCCACTGCTAGCGCTCGGAGGGGAGGCTGTGTTTAGTGCCTACATCTGGCCACTGCTAGCGCTCGGAGGGGAGGCTGTGTTTAGTGCCTACATCTGGCCACAGCTAGCGCTCGGAGGGGAGGCTGTGTTTAGTGCCTACATCTGGCCACTGCTAGCGCTCGGGGGGGGAGGCTGTGTTTAGTGCCTACATCTGGCCACAGCTAGGGCTCGGAGGGGAGGCTGTGTTCAGTGCCTACATCTGGCCACTGCTAGGGCTCGGAGGGGAGGCTGTGTTTAGTGCCTACATCTGGCCACAGCCAGCGCTCGGAGGGGAGGCTGTGTTTAGTGCCCATATCTGGTCACAGCTAGCGCTCGGGGGGGAGGCTGTGTTTAGTGCCTCCATCTGGCCACTGCTAGCGCTCGGAGGGGAGGCTGTGTTTAGTGCCTACATCTGGCCACAGCTAGCGCTCGGACGGGAGGCTGTGTTTAGTGCCTACATCTGGCCACAGCTAGCGCTCGGAGGGGAGGCTGTGTTTAGTGCCTACATCTGGCCACAGCTAGCGCTCGGAGGGGAGGCTGTGTTTAGTGCCTACATCTGGCCACTGCTAGCGCTCGAGGGGGAGGCTGTGTTTAGTGCCTACATCTGGCCACTGCTAGCGCTCGGAGGGGAGGCTGTGTTTAGTGCCTACATCTGGCCACTGCTAGCGCTCGGAGGGGAGGCTGTGTTTAGTGCCTACATCTGGCCACAGCTAACGCTCGGAGGGGAGGCTGTGTTTAGTGCCTACATCTGGCCACAGCTAGCGCTCGGAGGGGAGGCTGTGTTTAGTGCCTACATCTGGCCACAGCTAGCACTCGGAGGGGAGGCTGTGTTTAGTGCCTACATCTGACCACTGCTAGCGCTCGGGGGGGAGACTGTGTTTAGTGCCTACATCTGGCCACTGCTAGCGCTCGAGGGGGAGGCTGTGTTTAGTGCCTACATCTGGCCACTGCTAGCGCTCGGAGGGGAGGCTGTGTTGAGTGCCTACATCTGGCCACTGCTAGCGCTCGGAGGGGAGGCTGTGTTTAGTGCCTACATCTGGCCACAGCTAGCGCTCGGAGGGGAGGCTGTGTTTAGTGCCTACATCTGGCCACTGCTAGCGCTCGGAGGGGAGGCTGTGTTTAGTGCCTACATCTGGCCACAGCTAGCGCTCGGAGGGAAGGCTGTGTTTAGTGCCTACATCTGGCCACTGTTAGCGCTCGGAGGGGAGGCTGTGTTTGGTCCCTACATCTGGCCACAGCTAGCGCTCGGAGGGGAGGCTCTGTTTAGTGCCTACATCTGGCCACTGCTAGCGCTCGGGGGGGAGGCTGTGTTTAAGGCCTACATCTGGAAACAGCTAGCGCTCGGGGGGGGGGGGAGGCTGTGTTTAGTGCCTACATCTGGCCACTGCTAGCGCTCGGAGGGGAGGCTGTGTTTAGTGCCTACATCTGGCCACTGCTAGCGCTCGGGGGGGAGGCTGTGTTTAGTGCCTACATCTGGCCACTGCTAGCGCTCGGGGGGGGGAGGCTGTGTTTAGTGCCTACATCTGGCCACTGCTAGCGCTCGGAGGGGAGGCTGTGTTTAGTGCCTACATCTGGCCACTGCTAGCGCTCGGGGGGGAGACTGTGTTTAGTGCCTACATCTGGCCACTGCTAGCGCTAGGAGGGGAGGCTGTGTTTAGTGCCTACATCTGGCCACTGCTAGCGCTCGGAGAGGAGGCTGTGTTTAGTGCCTACATCTGGCCACTGCTAGCGCTCGGAGGGAAGGCTGTATTTAGTGCCTACATCTGGCCACGGCTAGCGCTCGGAGGGGAGGCTGTGTTTAGTGCCTACATCTGGCCACAGCTAGCGCTCGGAGAGGAGGCTGTGCTTAGTGCCTACATCTGGCCACAGCTAGCGCTCGGAGGGGAGGCTGTGTTTAGTGCCTACATCTGGCCACTGCCAGCGCTCGGACGGGAGGCTGTGTTTAGTGCCTACATCTGGCCACAGCTAGCGCTCGGAGGGGAGGCTGTGTTTAGTGCCTACATCTGGCCACTGCTAGCGCTCAAAGGGGAGGCTGTGTTTAGTGCCTACATCTGGCCACAGCTAGCGCTCGGAGGGGAGGCTGTGTTTAGTGCCTACATCTGGCCACTGCTAGCGCTCGGAGGGGAGGCTGTGTTTAGTGCCTACATCTGGCCACAGCTAGCGCTCGGAGGGGAGGCTGTGTTTAGTGCCTACATCTGGCAACAGCTAGCGCTCGAGGGGGAGGCTGTGTTTAGTGCCTACATCTGGCCACTGCTAGCGCTCAAAGGGGAGGCTGTGTTTAGTGCCTACATCTGGCCACAGCTAGCGCTCGGAGGGGAGGCTGTGTTTAGTGCCTACATCTGGCCACTGCTAGCGCTCGGAGGGGAGGCTGTGTTTAGTGCCTACATCTGGCCACAGCTAGCGCTCGGAGGGGAGGCTGTGTTTAGTGCCTACATCTGGCAACAGCTAGCGCTCGAGGGGGAGGCTGTGTTTAGTGCCTACATTTGACCACTGCTAGCGCCCGGCGGGGGAGGCTGTGTTTAGTGCCTACATCTGGCCACTGCTAGCGCTCGGAGGGGAGGGTGTGTTTAGTGCCTACATCTGGCCACTGCTAGCGCTCGGAGGGGAGGCTGTGTTTAGTGCCTACATCTGGCCACAGCTAGCGCTCGGAGGGGAGGCTGTGTTTAGTGCCTACATCTGGCCACAGCTAGCGCTCAGATGGGAGGCTGTGTTTAGTGCCTACATCTGGCCACTGCTAGCGCTCGGAGGGGAGGCTGTGTTTAGTGCCTACATCTGGCCACAGCTAGCGCTCGGAGGGGAGGCTGTGTTTAGTGCCTACATCTGGCCACAGCTAGCGCTCGGAGGGGAGGCTGTGTTTAGTGCCTACATCTGGTCACAGCTAACGCTCGGGGGGGAGGCTGTGTTTAGTGCCTACATCTGGCCACAGCTAGCGCTCGGAGGGGAGGCTGTGTTTAGTGCCTACATCTGGAGACAGCTAGCGCTCGGAGGGGAGGCTGTGTTTAGTGCCTACATCTGGCCAATACTAGCGCTCGGAGGCGAGGCTGTGTGCAGGGCCTACATCTGGCCACTGCTAGCGCTCGGAGGGGAGGCTGTGTTTAGTGCCTACATCTGGCCACTGCTAGCGCTCGGAGGGGAGGCTGTGTTTAGTGCCTACATCTGGCCACAGCTAGCGCTCGGAGGGGAGGCTGTGTTTAGTGCCTACATCTGGCCACAGCTAGCGCTCGGAGGGGAGGCTGTGTTTAGTGTCTACATCTGGCCACTGATAGCGCTCGGAGGGGAGGCTGTGTTTAGTGCCTACATCTGGCCACTGCTAGCGCTCGGAGGGGAGGCTGTGTTTAGTGCCTACATCTGGCCACTGCTAGCGCTCGGGGGGGAGGCTGTGTTTAGTGCCTACATCTGGCCACTGCTAGCTCTCAGAGGAGAGGCTGTGTTTAGTGCCTACATCTGGCCACTGCTAGCGCTCGGGGGGGAGGCTGTGTTTTAGTGCCTACATCTGGCCACTGATAGCGCTCGGAGGGGAGACTGTGTTTAGTGCCTACATCTGGCCACTGCTAGGGCTCGGAGGGGAGGCTGTGTTTAGTGCCTACATCTGGCCACAGCTAACGCTCGGAGGGGAGGCTGTGTTTAGTGCCTACATCTGGCCACAGCTAGCGCTCGGAGGGGAGGCTGTGTTTAGTGCCTACATCTGGCCACAGCTAGCGCTCGGAGGGGAGGCTGTGTTTAGTGCCTACATCTGACCACTGCTAGCGCTCGGGGGGGAGACTGTGTTTAGTGCCTACATCTGGCCACAGCTAGCGCTCGGAGGGGAGGCTGTGTTTAGTGCCTACATCTGGCCACTGCTAGCGCTCGGAGGGGAGGCTGTGTTGAGTGCCTACATCTGGCCACTGCTAGCGCTCGGAGGGGAGGCTGTGTTTAGTGCCTACATCTGGCCACAGCTAGCGCTCGGAGGGGGAGGCTGTGTTGAGTGCCTACATCTGGCCACTGCTAGCGCTCGGAGGGGAGGCTGTGTTTAGTGCCTACATCTGGCCACAGCTAGCGCTCGGAGGGAAGGCTGTGTTTAGTGCCTACATCTGGCCACTGTTAGCGCTCAAAGGGGAGGCTGTGTTTGGTCCCTACATCTGGCCACAGCTAGCGCTCGGAGGGGAGGCTCTGTTTAGTGCCTACATCTGGCCACTGCTAGCGCTCGGGGGGGAGGCTGTGTTTAAGGCCTACATCTGGCAACAGCTAGCGCTCGGGGGGGGGGGAGGCTGTGTTTAGTGCCTACATCTGGCCACAGCTAGCGCTCGGAGAGGAGGCTGTGCTTAGTGCCTACATCTGGCCACAGCTAGCGCTCGGAGGGGAGGCTGTGTTTAGTGCCTACATCTGGCCACTGCTAGCGCTCGGACGGGAGGCTGTGTTTAGTGCCTACATCTGGCCACAGCTAGCGCTCGGAGGGGAGGCTGTGTTTAGTGCCTACATCTGGCCACTGCTAGCGCTCGGACGGGAGGCTGTGTTTAGTGCCTACATCTGGCCACAGCTAGCGCTCGGAGGGGAGGCTGTGTTTAGTGCCTACATCTGGCCACTGCTAGCGCTCGGAGTGGAGGCTGTGTTTAGTGCCTACATCTGGCCACAGCTAGCGCTCGGAGGGGAGGCTGTGTTTAGTGCCTACATCTGGCCACTGCTAGCGCTCGGAGGGGAGGCTGTGTTTAGTGCCTACATCTGGCCACAGCTAGCGCTCGGAGGGGAGGCTGTGTTTAGTGCCTACATCTGGCAACAGCTAGCGCTCGAGGGGGAGGCTGTGTTTAGTGCCTACATCTGACCACTGCTAGCACCCGGGGGGGGAGGCTGTGTTTAGTGCCTACATCTGGCCACTGCTACCGCTCGGAGGGGAGGCTGTGTTTAGTGCCTACATCTGGCCACTGCTAGCGCTCGGGGGGGGAGGCGGTGTTTAGTGCCTACATCTGGCCACTGCTAGCGCTCGGAGGGGAGGCTGTGTTTAGTGCCTACATCTGGCCACTGCTAGCGCTCGGGGGGGAGACTGTGTTTAGTGCCTACATCTGGCCACTGCTAGCGCTAGGAGGGGAGGCTGTGTTTAGTGCCTACATCTGGCCACTGCTAGCGCTCGGAGGGGAGGCTGTGTTTAGTGCCTACATCTGGCCACTGCTAGCGCTCAGAGGGAAGGCTGTATTTAGTGCCTACATCTGGCCACGGCTAGCGCTCGGAGGGGAGGCTGTGTTTAGTGCCTACATCTGGCCACAGCTAGCGCTCGGAGAGGAGGCTGTGCTTAGTGCCTACATCTGGCCACAGCTAGCGCTCGGAGGGGAGGCTGTGTTTAGTGCCTACATCTGGCCACTGCTAGCGCTCAAAGGGGAGGCTGTGTTTAGTGCCTACATCTGGCCACAGCTAGCGCTCGGAGGGGAGGCTGTGTTTAGTGCCTACATCTGGCCACTGCTAGCGCTCGGAGGGGAGGCTGTGTTTAGTGCCTACATCTGGCCACAGCTAGCGCTCGGAGGGGAGGCTGTGTTTAGTGCCTACATCTGGCAACAGCTAGCGCTCGAGGGGGAGGCTGTGTTTAGTGCCTACATTTGACCACTGCTAGCGCCCGGGGGGGGAGGCTGTGTTTAGTGCCTACATCTGGCCACTGCTAGCGCTCGGAGGGGAGGCTGTGTTTAGTGCCTACATCTGGCCACTGCTAGCGCTCGGAGGGGAGGCTGTGTTTAGTGCCTACATCTGGCCACAGCTAGCGCTCGGAGGGGAGGCTGTGTTTAGTGCCTACATCTGGCCACAGCTAGCGCTCAGAGGGGAGGCTGTGTTTAGTGCCTACATCTGGCCACTGCTAGCGCTCGGAGGGGAGGCTGTGTTTAGTGCCTACATCTGGCCACAGCTAGCGCTCGGAGGGGAGGCTGTGTTTAGTGCCTACATCTGGCCACAGCTAGCGCTCGGAGGGGAGGCTGTGTTTAGTGCCTACATCTGGTCACAGCTAACGCTCGGGGGGGAGGCTGTGTTTAGTGCCTACATCTGGCCACAGCTAGCGCTCGGAGGGGAGGCTGTGTTTAGTGCCTACATCTGGAGACAGCTAGCGCTCGGAGGGGAGGCTGTGTTTAGTGCCTACATCTGGCCAATACTAGCGCTCGGAGGCGAGGCTGTGTGCAGGGCCTACATCTGGCCACTGCTAGCGCTCGGAGGGGAGGCTGTGTTTAGTGCCTACATCTGGCCACTGCTAGCGCTCGGAGGGGAGGCTGTGTTTAGTGCCTACATCTGGCCACAGCTAGCGCTCGGAGGGGAGGCTGTGTGTAGTGCCTACATCTGGCCACTGCTAGCGCTCGGGGGGAGGCTGTGTTTAGTGCCTACATCTGGCCACTGCTGGCGCTCGGAGGGGAAGCTGTGTTTAGTGCCTACATCTGGCCACAGCTAACGCTCGGAGGGGAGGCTGTGTTTAGTGCCTACATCTGGCCACAGCTAGCGCTCGGAGGGGAGGCTGTGTTTAGTGCCTACATCTGGCCACAGCTAGCGCTCGGAGGGGAGGCTGTGTTTAGTGTCTACATCTGGCCACTGATAGCGCTCGGAGGGGAGGCTGTGTTTAGTGCCTACATCTGGCCACTGCTAGCGCTCGGAGGGGAGGCTGTGTTTAGTGCCTACATCTGGCCACTGCTAGCGCTCGGGGGGGAGGCTGTGTTTAGTGCCTACATCTGGCCACTGCTAGCTCTCAGAGGAGAGGCTGTGTTTAGTGCCTACATCTGGCCACTGCTAGCGCTCGGGGGGGAGGCTGTGTTTAGTGCTTACATCTGGCCACTGATAGCGCTCGGAGGGGAGACTGTGTTTAGTGCCTACATCTGGCCACTGCTAGCGCTCGGAGGGGAGGCTGTGTTTAGTGCCTACATCTGGCCACAGCTAACGCTCGGAGGGGAGGCTGTGTTTAGTGCCTACATCTGGCCACAGCTAGCGCTCGGAGGGGAGGCTGTGTTTAGTGCCTACATCTGGCCACAGCTAGCGCTCGGAGGGGAGGCTGTGTTTAGTGCCTACATCTGACCACTGCTAGCGCTCGGGGGGGAGACTGTGTTTAGTGCCTACATCTGGCCACAGCTAGCGCTCGGAGGGGAGGCTGTGTTTAGTGCCTACATCTGGCCACTGCTAGCGCTCGGAGGGGAGGCTGTGTTGAGTGCCTACATCTGGCCACTGCTAGCGCTCGGAGGGGAGGCTGTGTTTAGTGCCTACATCTGGCCACAGCTAGCGCTCGGAGGGGGAGGCTGTGTTGAGTGCCTACATCTGGCCACTGCTAGCGCTCGGAGGAAAGGCTGTGTTTAGTGCCTACATCTGGCCACAGCTAGCGCTCGGAGGGAAGGCTGTGTTTAGTGCCTACATCTGGCCACTGTTAGCGCTCGGAGGGGAGGCTGTGTTTGGTCCCTACATCTGGCCACAGCTAGCGCTCGGAGGGGAGGCTCTGTTTAGTGCCTACATCTGGCCACTGCTAGCGCTCGGGGGGGAGGCTGTGTTTAAGGCCTACATCTGGCAACAGCTAGCGCTCGGGGGGGGGAGGCTGTGTTTAGTGCCTACATCTGGCCACAGCTAGCGCTCGGAGAGGAGGCTGTGCTTAGTGCCTACATCTGGCCACAGCTAGCGCTCGGAGGGGAGGCTGTGTTTAGTGCCTACATCTGGCCACTGCTAGCGCTCGGACGGGAGGCTGTGTTTAGTGCCTACATCTGGCCACAGCTAGCGCTCGGAGGGGAGGCTGTGTTTAGTGCCTACATCTGACCACTGCTAGCACCCGGGGGGGGAGGCTGTGTTTAGTGCCTACATCTGGCCACTGCTACCGCTCGGAGGGGAGGCTGTGTTTAGTGCCTACATCTGGCCACTGCTAGCGCTCGGAGGGGAGGCTGTGTTTAGTGCCTACATCTGGCCACTGCTAGCGCTCGGAGGGGAGGCTGTGTTTAGTGCCTACATCTGGCCACAGCTAGCGCTCGGAGGGGAGGCTGTGTTTAGTGCCTACATCTGACCACTGCTAGCGCCCGGGGGGGGGGGAGGCTGTGTTTAGTGCCTACATCTGGCCACTGCTAGCGCTCGGAGGGGAGGCTGTGTTTAGTGCCTACATCTGGCCACTGCTAGCGCTCGGAGGGGAGGCTGTGTTTAGTGCCTACATCTGGCCACAGCTAGCGCTCGGAGGGGAGGCTGTGTTTAGTGCCTACATCTGGCCACAGCTAGCGCTCAGAGGGGAGGCTGTGTTTAGTGCCTACATCTGGCCACTGCTAGCGCTCGGAGGGGAGGCTGTGTTTAGTGCCTACATCTGGCCACAGCTAGCGCTCGGAGGGAAGGCTGTGTTTAGTGCCTACATCTGGCCACTGTTAGCGCTCGGAGGGGAGGCTGTGTTTGGTCCCTACATCTAGCCACAGCTAGCGCTCGGAGGGGAGGCTCTGTTTAGTGCCTACATCTGGCCACTGCTAGCGCTCGGGGGGGAGGCTGTGTTTAAGGCCTACATCTGGCAACAGCTAGCGCTCGGGGGGGGGGGGAGGCTGTGTTTAGTGCCTACATCTGGCCACTGCCAGCGCTCGGAGGGGAGGCTGTGTTTAGTGCCTACATCTGGCCACTGCTAGCGCTCGGAGGGGAGGCTGTGTTTAGTGCCTACATCTGGCCACTGCTAGCGCTCGGGGGGAGGCTGTGTTTAGTGCCTACATCTGGCCACTGCTAGCGCTCGGAGGGGAAGCTGTGTTTAGTGCCTACATCTGGCCACAGCTAACGCTCGGAGGGGAGGCTGTGTTTAGTGCCTACATCTGGCCACAGCTAGCGCTCGGAGGGGAGGCTGTGTTTAGTGCCTACATCTGGCCACTGCTAGCGCTCGGAGGGGAGGCTGTGTTTAGTGTCTACATCTGGCCACTGATAGCGCTCGGAGGGGAGGCTGTGTTTAGTGCCTACATCTGGCCACTGCTAGCGCTCGGAGGGGAGGCTGTGTTTAGTGCCTACATCTGGCCACTGCTAGCGCTCGGGGGGGAGGCTGTGTTTAGTGCCTACATCTGGCCACTGCTAGCTCTCAGAGGAGAGGCTGTGTTTAGTGCCTACATCTGGCCACTGCTAGCGCTCGGGGGGGAGGCTGTGTTTAGTGCCTACATCTGGCCACTGATAGCGCTCGGTGGGGAGACTGTGTTTAGTGCCTACATCTGGCCACTGCTAGCGCTCGGAGGGGAGGCTGTGTTTAGTGCCTACATCTGGCCACAGCTAACGCTCGGAGGGGAGGCTGTGTTTAGTGCCTACATCTGGCCACAGCTAGCGCTCGGAGGGGAGGCTGTGTTTAGTGCCTACATCTGGCCACAGCTAGCGCTCGGAGGGGAGGCTGTGTTTAGTGCCTACATCTGGCCACTGCTAGCGCTCGGGGGGGAGGCTGTGTTTAAGGCCTACATCTGGCAACAGCTAGCGCTCGGGGGGGGGAGGCTGTGTTTAGTGCCTACATCTGGCCACAGCTAGCGCTCGGAGAGGAGGCTGTGCTTAGTGCCTACATCTGGCCACAGCTAGCGCTCGGAGGGGAGGCTGTGTTTAGTGCCTACATCTGGCCACTGCTAGCGCTCGGACGGGAGGCTGTGTTTAGTGCCTACATCTGGCCACAGCTAGCGCTCGGAGGGGAGGCTGTGTTTAGTGCCTACATCTGGCCACTGCTAGCGCTCGGAGGGGAGGCTGTGTTTAGTGCCTACATCTGGCCACAGCTAGCGCTCGGAGGGGAGGCTGTGTTTAGTGCCTACATCTGGCCACTGCTAGCGCTCGGAGGGGAGGCTGTGTTTAGTGCCTACATCTGGCCACAGCTAGCGCTCGGAGGGGAGGCTGTGTTTAGTGCCTACATCTGGCAACAGCTAGCGCTCGAGGGGGAGGCTGTGTTTAGTGCCTACATCTGACCACTGCTAGCACCCGGGGGGGGAGGCTGTGTTTAGTGCCTACATCTGGCCACTGCTACCGCTCGGAGGGGAGGCTGTGTTTAGTGCCTACATCTGGCCACTGCTAGCGCTCGGAGGGGAGGCTGTGTTTAGTGCCTACATCTGGCCACTGCTAGCGCTCGGAGGGGAGGCTGTGTTTAGTGCCTACATCTGGCCACAGCTAGCGCTCGGAGGGGAGGCTGTGTTTAGTGCCTACATCTGACCACTGCTAGCGCCCGGGGGGGGGGAGGCTGTGTTTAGTGCCTACATCTGGCCACTGCTAGCGCTCGGAGGGGAGGCTGTGTTTAGTGCCTACATCTGGCCACTGCTAGCGCTCGGAGGGGAGGCTGTGTTTAGTGCCTACATCTGGCCACAGCTAGCGCTCGGAGGGGAGGCTGTGTTTAGTGCCTACATCTGGCCACAGCTAGCGCTCAGAGGGGAGGCTGTGTTTAGTGCCTACATCTGGCCACTGCTAGCGCTCGGAGGGGAGGCTGTGTTTAGTGCCTACATCTGGCCACAGCTAGCGCTCGGAGGGAAGGCTGTGTTTAGTGCCTACATCTGGCCACTGTTAGCGCTCGGAGGGGAGGCTGTGTTTGGTCCCTACATCTAGCCACAGCTAGCGCTCGGAGGGGAGGCTCTGTTTAGTGCCTACATCTGGCCACTGCTAGCGCTCGGGGGGGAGGCTGTGTTTAAGGCCTACATCTGGCAACAGCTAGCGCTCGGGGGGGGGGAGGCTGTGTTTAGTGCCTACATCTGGCCACTGCCAGCGCTCGGAGGGGAGGCTGTGTTTAGTGCCTACATCTGGCCACTGCTAGCGCTCGGAGGGGAGGCTGTGTTTAGTGCCTACATCTGGCCACTGCTAGCGCTCGGGGGGAGGCTGTGTTTAGTGCCTACATCTGGCCACTGCTAGCGCTCGGAGGGGAAGCTGTGTTTAGTGCCTACATCTGGCCACAGCTAACGCTCGGAGGGGAGGCTGTGTTTAGTGCCTACATCTGGCCACAGCTAGCGCTCGGAGGGGAGGCTGTGTTTAGTGCCTACATCTGGCCACAGCTAGCGCTCGGAGGGGAGGCTGTGTTTAGTGTCTACATCTGGCCACTGATAGCGCTCGGAGGGGAGGCTGTGTTTAGTGCCTACATCTGGCCACTGCTAGCGCTCGGAGGGGAGGCTGTGTTTAGTGCCTACATCTGGCCACTGCTAGCGCTCGGGGGGGAGGCTGTGTTTAGTGCCTACATCTGGCCACTGCTAGCTCTCAGAGGAGAGGCTGTGTTTAGTGCCTACATCTGGCCACTGCTAGCGCTCGGGGGGGAGGCTGTGTTTAGTGGCTACATCTGGCCACTGATAGCGCTCGGTGGGGAGACTGTGTTTAGTGCCTACATCTGGCCACTGCTAGCGCTCGGAGGGGAGGCTGTGTTTAGTGCCTACATCTGGCCACAGCTAACGCTCGGAGGGGAGGCTGTGTTTAGTGCCTACATCTGGCCACAGCTAGCGCTCGGAGGGGAGGCTGTGTTTAGTGCCTACATCTGGCCACAGCTAGCGTTCGGAGGGGAGGCTGTGTTTAGTGCCTACATCTGGCCACTGCTAGCGCTCGGAGGGGAGGCTGTGTTGAGTGCCTACATCTGGCCACTGCTAGCGCTCGGAGGGGGAGGCTGTGTTGAGTGCCTACATCTGGCCACTGCTAGCGCTCGGAGGGGAGGCTGTGTTTAGTGCCTACATCTGGCCACAGCTAGCGCTCGGAGGGAAGGCTGTGTTTAGTGCCTACATCTGGCCACTGCTAGCGCTCGGAGGGGAGGCTGTGTTTAGTGCCTACATCTGGCCACAGCTAGCGCTCGGAGGGAAGGCTGTGTTTAGTGCCTACATCTGGCCACTGTTAGCGCTCGGAGGGGAGGCTGTGTTTGGTCCCTACTTCTGGCCACAGCTAGCGCTCGGAGGGGAGGCTCTGTTTAGTGCCTACATCTGGCCACTGCTAGCGCTCGGGGGGGAGGCTGTGTTTAAGGCCTACATCTGGCAACAGCTAGCGCTCGGGGGGGGGGAGGCTGTGTTTAGTGCCTACATCTGGCCACTGCCAGCGCTCGGAGGGGAGGCTGTGTTTAGTGCCTACATCTGGCCACTGCTAGCGCTCGGGGGGGGAGGCTGTGTTTAGTGCCTACATCTGGCCACTGCTAGCGCTCGGTGGGGGGGAGGCTGTGTTTAGTGCCTACATCTGGCCACTGCTAGCGCTCGGAGGGGAGGCTGTGTTTAGTGCCTACATCTGGCCACTGCTAGCGCTCGGGAGGGAGACTGTGTTTAGTGCCTACATCTGGCCACTGCTAGCGCTCGGAGGGGAGGCTGTGTTTGGTCCCTACATCTGGCCACAGCTAGCGCTCGGAGGGGAGGCTGTGTTTAGTGCCTACATCTGGCCACTGCTAGCGCTCGGGGGGGAGGCTGTGTTTAAGGCCTACATCTGGCAACAGCTAGCGCTCGGGGGGGGGGAGGCTGTGTTTAGTGCCTACATCTGGCCACAGCTAGCGCTCGAAGGGGGAGGCTGTGTTGAGTGCCTACATCTGGCCACTGCTAGCGCTCGGACGGGAGGCGGTGTTTAGTGCCTACATCTGGCCACAGCTAGCGCTCGGAGGGAAGGCTGTGTTTAGTGCCTACATCTGGCCACTGTTAGCGCTCGGAGGGGAGGCTGTGTTTGGTCCCTACATCTGGCCACAGCTAGCGCTCGGAGGGGAGGCTCTGTTTAGTGCCTACATCTGGCCACTGCTAGCGCTCGGGGGGGAGGCTGTGTTTAAGGCCTACATCTGGCAACAGCTAGCGCTCGGGGGGGGGAGGCTGTGTTTAGTGCCTACATCTGGCCACTGCCAGCGCTCGGAGGGGAGGCTGTGTTTAGTGCCTACATCTGGCCACTGCTAGCGCTCGGGGGGGAGGCTGTGTTTAGTGCCTACATCTGGCCACTGCTAGCGCTCGGTGGGGGGGAGGCTGTGTTTAGTGCCTACATCTGGCCACTGCTAGCGCTCGGAGGGGAGGCTGTGTTTAGTGCCTACATCTGGCCACTGCTAGCGCTCGGGGGGGAGACTGTGTTTAGTACCTACATCTGGCCACTGCTAGCGCTCGGAGGGGATGCTGTGTTTAGTGCCTACATCTGGCCACTGCTAGCGCTCGGATGGGAGGCTGTGTTAGTGCCTACATCTGGCCACTGCTAGCGCTCGGAGGGGAGGCTGTGTTTAGTGCCTACATCTGGCCACGGCTAGCGCTCGGAGGGGAGGCTGTGTTTAGTGCCTACATCTGGCCACAGCTAGCGCTCGGAGAGGAGGCTGTGCTTAGTGCCTACATCTGGCCACAGCTAGCGCTCGGAGGGGAGGCTGTGTTTAGTGCCTACATCTGGCCACTGCTAGCGCTCGGACGGGAGGCTGTGTTTAGTGCCTACATCTGGCCACAGCTAGCGCTCGGAGGGGAGGCTGTGTTTAGTGCCTACATCTGGCCACTTCTAGCGCTCGGAGGGGAGGCTGTGTTTAGTGCCTACATCTGGCCACAGCTAGCGCTCGGAGGGGAGGCTGTGTTTAGTGCCTACATCTGGCCACTGCTAGCGCTCGGAGGGGAGGCTGTGTTTAGTGCCTACATCTGGCCACTGCTAGCGCTCGGAGGGGAGGCTGTGTTTAGTGCCTACATCTGGCCACTGCTAGCGCTCGGAGGGGAGGCTGTGTTTAGTGCCTACATCTGGCCACTGCTAGCGCTCGGAGGGGAGGCTGTGTTTAGTGCCTACATCTGGCCACAGCTAGCGCTCGGAGGGGAGGCTGTGTTTAGTGCCTACATCTGACCACTGCTAGCGCCCGGGGGGGGAGGCTGTGTTTAGTGCCTACATCTGGCCACTGCTAGCGCTCGGAGGGGAGGCTGTGTTTAGTGCCTACATCTGGCCACTGCTAGCGCTCGGAGGGGAGGCTGTGTTTAGTGCCTACATCTGGCCACAGCTAGCGCTCGGAGGGGAGGCTGTGTTTAGTGCCTACATCTGGCCACAGCTAGCGTTCAGAGGGGAGGCTGTGTTTAGTGCCTACATCTGGCCACTGCTAGCGCTCGGAGGGGAGGCTGTGTTTAGTGCCTACATCTGGCCACAGCTAGCACTCGGAGGGGAGGCTGTGTTTAGTGCCTACATCTGGCCACAGCTAGCGCTCGGAGGGGGAGGCTGTGTTGAGTGCCTACATCTAGCCACAGCTAGCGCTCGGAGGGAAGGCTGTGTTTAGTGCCTACATCTGGCCACTGTTAGCGCTCGGAGGGGAGGCTGTGTTTGGTCCCTACATCTGGCCACAGCTAGCGCTCGGAGGGGAGGCTGTGTTTAGTGCCTACATCTGGCCACTGCTAGCGCTCGGGGGGGAGGCTGTGTTTAAGGCCTACATCTGGCAACAGCTAGCGCTCGGGGGGGGGGGGGGAGGCTGTGTTTAGTGCCTACATCTGGCCACTGCCAGCGCTCGGAGGGGAGGCTGTGTTTAGTGCCTACATCTGGCCACTGCTAGCGCTCGGAGGGGAGGCTGTGTTTAGTGCCTACATCTGGCCACTGCTAGCGCTCGGGGGGAGGCTGTGTTTAGTGCCTACATCTGGCCACTGCTAGCGCTCGGAGGGGAAGCTGTGTTTAGTGCCTACATCTGGCCACAGCTAACGCTCGGAGGGGAGGCTGTGTTTAGTGCCTACATCTGGCCACAGCTAGCGCTCGGAGGGGAGGCTGTGTTTAGTGTCTACATCTGGCCACTGATAGCGCTCGGAGGGGAGGCTGTGTTTAGTGCCTACATCTGGCCACTGCTAGCGCTCGGAGGGGAGGCTGTGTTTAGTGCCTACATCTGGCCACTGCTAGCGCTCGGGGGGGAGGCTGTGTTTAGTGCCTACATCTGGCCACTGCTAGCTCTCAGAGGAGAGGCTGTGTTTAGTGCCTACATCTGGCCACTGCTAGCGCTCGGGGGGGAGGCTGTGTTTAGTGCCTACATCTGGCCACTGATAGCGCTCGGAGGGGAGACTGTGTTTAGTGCCTACATCTGGCCACTGCTAGCGCTCGGAGGGGAGGCTGTGTTTAGTGCCTACATCTGGCCACAGCTAACGCTCGGAGGGGAGGCTGTGTTTAGTGCCTACATCTGGCCACAGCTAGCGCTCGGAGGGGAGGCTGTGTTTAGTGCCTACATCTGGCCACAGCTAGCGCTCGGAGGGGAGGCTGTGTTTAGTGCCTACATCTGACCACTGCTAGCGCTCGGGGGGGAGACTGTGTTTAGTGCCTACATCTGGCCACAGCTAGCGCTCGGAGGGGAGGCTGTGTTTAGTGCCTACATCTGGCCACTGCTAGCGCTCGGAGGGGAGGCTGTGTTGAGTGCCTACATCTGGCCACTGCTAGCGCTCGGAGGGGAGGCTGTGTTTAGTGCCTACATCTGGCCACAGCTAGCGCTCGGAGGGGGAGGCTGTGTTGAGTGCCTACATCTGGCCACTGCTAGCGCTCGGAGGGGAGGCTGTCTTTAGTGCCTACATCTGGCCACAGCTAGCGCTCGGAGGGAAGGCTGTGTTTAGTGCCTACATCTGGCCACTGTTAGCGCTCGGAGGGGAGGCTGTGTTTGGTCCCTACATCTGGCCACAGCTAGCGCTCGGAGGGGAGGCTCTGTTTAGTGCCTACATCTGGCCACTGCTAGCGCTCGGGGGGGAGGCTGTGTTTAAGGCCTACATCTGGCAACAGCTAGCGCTCGGGGGGGGGGGAGGCTGTGTTTAGTGCCTACATCTGGCCACAGCTAGCGCTCGGAGAGGAGGCTGTGCTTAGTGCCTACATCTGGCCACAGCTAGCGCTCGGAGGGGAGGCTGTGTTTAGTGCCTACATCTGGCCACTGCTAGCGCTCGGACGGGAGGCTGTGTTTAGTGCCTACATCTGGCCACAGCTAGCGCTCGGAGGGGAGGCTGTGTTTAGTGCCTACATCTGGCCACTGCTAGCGCTCGGAGGGGAGGCTGTGTTTAGTGCCTACATCTGGCCACAGCTAGCGCTCGGAGGGGAGGCTGTGTTTAGTGCCTACATCTGGCCACTGCTAGCGCTCGGAGGGGAGGCTGTGTTTAGTGCCTACATCTGGCCACAGCTAGCGCTCGGAGGGGAGGCTGTGTTTAGTGCCTACATCTGGCAACAGCTAGCGCTCGAGGGGGAGGCTGTGTTTAGTGCCTACATCTGACCACTGCTAGCACCCGGGGGGGGAGGCTGTGTTTAGTGCCTACATCTGGCCACTGCTACCGCTCGGAGGGGAGGCTGTGTTTAGTGCCTACATCTGGCCACTGCTAGCGCTCGGGGGGGGGAGGCTGTGTTTAGTGCCTACATCTGGCCACTGCTAGCGCTCGGAGGGGAGGCTGTGTTTAGTGCCTACATCTGGCCACTGCTAGCGCTCGGGGGGTAGACTGTGTTTAGTGCCTACATCTGGCCACTGCTAGCGCTAGGAGGGGAGGCTGTGTTTAGTGCCTACATCTGGCCACTGCTAGCGCTCGGAGGGGAGGCTGTGTTTAGTGCCTACATCTGGCCACTGCTAGCGCTCAGAGGGAAGGCTGTATTTAGTGCCTACATCTGGCCACGGCTAGCGCTCGGAGGGGAGGCTGTGTTTAGTGCCTACATCTGGCCACAGCTAGCGCTCGGAGAGGAGGCTGTGCTTAGTGCCTACATCTGGCCACAGCTAGCGCTCGGAGGGGAGGCTGTGTTTAGTGCCTACATCTGGCCACTGCTAGCGCTCGGAGGGGAGGCTGTGTTTAGTGCCTACATCTGGCCACAGCTAGCGCTCGGAGGGGAGGCTGTGTTTAGTGCCTACATCTGGCCACTGCTAGCGCTCAAAGGGGAGGCTGTGTTTAGTGCCTACATCTGGCCACAGCTAGCGCTCGGAGGGGAGGCTGTGTTTAGTGCCTACATCTGGCCACTGCTAGCGCTCGGAGGGGAGGCTGTGTTTAGTGCCTACATCTGGCCACAGCTAGCGCTCGGAGGGGAGGCTGTGTTTAGTGCCTACATCTGGCAACAGCTAGCGCTCGAGGGGGAGGCTGTGTTTAGTGCCTACATTTGACCACTGCTAGCGCCCGGGGGGGGAGGTTGTGTTTAGTGCCTACATCTGGCCACTGCTAGCGCTCGGAGGGGAGGCTGTGTTTAGTGCCTACATCTGGCCACTGCTAGCGCTCGGAGGGGAGGCTGTGTTTAGTGCCTACATCTGGCCACAGCTAGCGCTCGGAGGGGAGGCTGTGTTTAGTGCCTACATCTGGCCACAGCTAGCGCTCAGAGGGGAGGCTGTGTTTAGTGCCTACATCTGGCCACTGCTAGCGCTCGGAGGGGAGGCTGTGTTTAGTGCTTACATCTGGTCACAGCTAGCGCTCGGAGGGGAGGCTGTGTTTAGTGCCTACATCTGGCCACAGCTAGCGCTCGGAGGGGAGGCTGTGTTTAGTGCCTACATCTGGTCACAGCTAACGCTCGGGGGGGAGGCTGTGTTTAGTGCCTACATCTGGCCACAGCTAGCGCTCGGAGGGGAGGCTGTGTTTAGTGCCTACATCTGGAGACAGCTAGCGCTCGGAGGGGAGGCTGTGTTTAGTGCCTACATCTGGCCAATACTAGCGCTCGGAGGCGAGGCTGTGTGCAGGGCCTACATCTGGCCACTGCTAGCGCTCGGAGGGGAGGCTGTGTTTAGTGCCTACATCTGGCCACTGCTAGCGCTCGGAGGGGAGGCTGTGTTTAGTGCCTACATCTGGCCACAGCTAGCGCTCGGAGGGGAGGCTGTGTTTAGTGCCTACATCTGGCCACTGCTAGCGCTCGGAGGGGAGGCTGTGTGTAGTGCCTACATCTGGCCACTGCTAGCGCTCGGGGGGAGGCTGTGTTTAGTGCCTACATCTGGCCACTGCTAACGCTCGTAGGGGAAGCTGTGTTTAGTGCCTACATCTGGCCACAGCTAACGCTCGGAGGGGAGGCTGTGTTTAGTGCCTACTTCTGGCCACAGCTAGCGCTCGGAGGGGAGGCTGTGTTTAGTGCCTACATCTGGCCACAGCTAGCGCTCGGAGGGGAGGCTGTGTTTAGTGTCTACATCTGGCCACTGATAGCGCTCGGAGGGGAGGCTGTGTTTAGTGCCTACATCTGGCCACTGCTAGCGCTCGGAGGGGAGGCTGTGTTTAGTGCCTACATCTGGCCACTGCTAGCGCTCGGGGGGAGGCTGTGTTTAGTGCCTACATCTGGCCACTGCTAGCTCTCAGAGGAGAGGCTGTGTTTAGTGCCTACATCTGGCCACTGCTAGCGCTCGGGGGGGAGGCTGTGTTTAGTGCTTACATCTGGCCACTGATAGCGCTCGGAGGGGAGACTGTGTTTAGTGCCTACATCTGGCCACTGCTAGCGCTCGGAGGGGAGGCTGTGTTTAGTGCCTACATCTGGCCACAGCTAACGCTCGGAGGGGAGGCTGTGTTTAGTGCCTACATCTGGCCACAGCTAGCGCTCGGAGGGGAGGCTGTGTTTAGTGCCTACATCTGGCCACAGCTAGCGCTCGGAGGGGAGGCTGTGTTTAGTGCCTACATCTGACCACTGCTAGCGCTCGGGGGGGAGACTGTGTTTAGTGCCTACATCTGGCCACAGCTAGCGCTCGGAAGGGAGGCTGTGTTTAGTGCCTACATCTGGCCACTGCTAGCGCTCGGAGGGGAGGCTGTGTTGAGTGCCTACATCTGGCCACTGCTAGCGCTCGGAGGGGAGGCTGTGTTTAGTGCCTACATCTGGCCACAGCTAGCGCTCGGAGGGGGAGGCTGTGTTTAGTGCCTACATCTGGCCACTGCTAGCGCTCGGAGGGGAGGCTGTGTTTAGTGCCTACATCTGGCCACAGCTAGCGCTCGGAGGGAAGGCTGTGTTTAGTGCCTACATCTGGCCACTGTTAGCGCTCGGAGGGGAGGCTGTGTTCGGTCCCTACATCTGGCCACAGCTAGCGCTCGGAGGGGAGGCTCTGTTTAGTGCCTACATCTGGCCACTGCTAGGGCTCGGGGGGGAGGCTGTGTTTAAGGCCTACATTTGGCAACAGCTAGCGCTCGGGGGGGGGAGGCTGTGTTTAGTGCCTACATCTGGCCACAGCTAGCGCTCGGAGAGGAGGCTGTGCTTAGTGCCTACATCTGGCCACAGCTAGCGCTCGGAGGGGAGGCTGTGTTTAGTGCCTACATCTGGCCACTGCTAGCGCTCGGACGGGAGGCTGTGTTTAGTGCCTACATCTGGCCACAGCTAGCGCTCGGAGGGGAGGCTGTGTTTAGTGCCTACATCTGGCCACTGCTAGCGCTCGGAGGGGAGGCTGTGTTTAGTGCCTACATCTGGCCACAGCTAGCGCTCGGAGGGGAGGCTGTGTTTAGTGCCTACATCTGGCCACTGCTAGCGCTCGGAGGGGAGGCTGTGTTTAGTGCCTACATCTGGCCACAGCTAGCGCTCGGAGGGGAGGCTGTGTTTAGTGCCTACATCTGGCAACATCTAGCGCTCGAGGGGGAGGCTGTGTTTAGTGCCTACATCTGACCACTGCTAGCACCCGGGGGGGGAGGCTGTGTTTAGTGCCTACATCTGGCCACTGCTACCGCTCGGAGGGGAGGCTGTGTTTAGTGCCTACATCTGGCCACTGCTAGCGCTCGGAGGGGAGGCTGTGTTTAGTGCCTACATCTGGCCACTGCTAGCGCTCGGAGGGGAGGCTGTGTTTAGTGCCTACATCTGGCCACAGCTAGCGCTCGGAGGGGAGGCTGTGTTTAGTGCCTACATCTGACCACTGCTAGCGCCCGGGGGGGGGAGGCTGTGTTTAGTGCCTACATCTGGCCACTGCTAGCGCTCGGAGGGGAGGCTGTGTTTAGTGCCTACATCTGGCCACTGCTAGCGCTCGGAGGGGAGGCTGTGTTTAGTGCCTACATCTGGCCACAGCTAGCGCTCGGAGGGGAGGCTGTGTTTAGTGCCTACATCTGGCCACAGCTAGCGCTCAGAGGGGAGGCTGTGTTTAGTGCCTACATCTGGCCACTGCTAGCGCTCGGAGGGGAGGCTGTGTTTAGTGCCTACATCTGGCCACAGCTAGCGCTCGGAGGGGAGGCTGTGTTTAGTGCCTACATCTGGCCACAGCTAGCGCTCGGAGGGGGAGGCTGTGTTGAGTGCCTACATCTGGCCACTGCTAGCGCTCGGAGGGGAGGCTGTGTTTAGTGCCTACATCTGGCCACAGCTAGCGCTCGGAGGGAAGGCTGTGTTTAGTGCCTACATCTGGCCACTGTTAGCGCTCGGAGGGGAGGCTGTGTTTGGTCCCTACATCTAGCCACAGCTAGCGCTCGGAGGGGAGGCTCTGTTTAGTGCCTACATCTGGCCACTGCTAGCGCTCGGGGGGGAGGCTGTGTTTAAGGCCTACATCTGGCAACAGCTAGCGCTCGGGGGGGGGGGAGGCTGTGTTTAGTGCCTACATCTGGCCACTGCCAGCGCTCGGAGGGGAGGCTGTGTTTAGTGCCTACATCTGGCCACTGCTAGCGCTCGGAGTGGAGGCTGTGTTTAGTGCCTACATCTGGCCACTGCTAGCGCTCGGGGGGAGGCTGTGTTTAGTGCCTACATCTGGCCACTGCTAGCGCTCGGAGGGGAAGCTGTGTTTAGTGCCTACATCTGGCCACAGCTAACGCTCGGAGGGGAGGCTGTGTTTAGTGCCTACATCTGGCCACAGCTAGCGCTCGGAGGGGAGGCTGTGTTTAGTGCCTACATCTGGCCACAGCTAGCGCTCGGAGGGGAGGCTGTGTTTAGTGTCTACATCTGGCCACTGATAGCGCTCGGAGGGGAGGCTGTGTTTAGTGCCTACATCTGGCCACTGCTAGCGCTCGGAGGGGAGGCTGTGTTTAGTGCCTACATCTGGCCACTGCTAGCGCTCGGGGGGGAGGCTGTGTTTAGTGCCTACATCTGGCCACTGCTAGCTCTCAGAGGAGAGGCTGTGTTTAGTGCCTACATCTGGCCACTGCTAGCGCTCGGGGGGGAGGCTGTGTTTAGTGCCTACATCTGGCCACTGATAGCGTTCGGTGGGGAGACTGTGTTTAGTGCCTACATCTGGCCACTGCTAGCGCTCGGAGGGGAGGCTGTGTTTAGTGCCTACATCTGGCCACAGCTAACGCTCGGAGGGGAGGCTGTGTTTAGTGCCTACATCTGGCCACAGCTAGCGCTCGGAGGGGAGGCTGTGTTTAGTGCCTACATCTGGCCACAGCTAGCGTTCGGAGGGGAGGCTGTGTTTAGTGCCTACATCTGACCACTGCTAGCGCTCGGGGGGAGACTGTGTTTAGTGCCTACATCTGGCCACTGCTAGCGCTCGAGCGGGAGGCTGTGTTTAGTGCCTACATCTGGCCACTGCTAGCGCTCGGAGGGGAGGCTGTGTTGAGTGCCTACATCTGGCCACTGCTAGCGCTCGGAGGGGGAGGCTGTGTTGAGTGCCTACATCTGGCCACTGCTAGCGCTCGGAGGGGAGGCTGTGTTTAGTGCCTACATCTGGCCACAGCTAGCGCTCGGAGGGAAGGCTGTGTTTAGTGCCTACATCTGGCCACTGTTAGCGCTCGGAGGGGAGGCTGTGTTTGGTCCCTACTTCTGGCCACAGCTAGCGCTCGGAGGGGAGGCTCTGTTTAGTGCCTACATCTGGCCACTGCTAGCGCTCGGGGGGGAGGCTGTGTTTAAGGCCTACATCTGGCAACAGCTAGCGCTCGGGGGGGGCAGGCTGTGTTTAGTGCCTACATCTGGCCACTGCCAGCGCTCGGAGGGGAGGCTGTGTTTAGTGCCTACATCTGGCCACTGCTAGCGCTCGGGGGGGGAGGCTGTGTTTAGTGCCTACATCTGGCCACTGCTAGCGCTCGGTGGGGGGGAGGCTGTGTTTAGTGCCTACATCTGGCCACTGCTAGCGCTCGGAGGGGAGGCTGTGTTTAGTGCCTACATCTGGCCACTGCTAGCGCTCGGGGGGGAGACTGTGTTTAGTGCCTACATCTGGCCACTGCTAGCGCTCGGAGGGGAGGCTGTGTTTGGTCCCTACATCTGGCCACAGCTAGCGCTCGGAGGGGAGGCTCTGTTTAGTGCCTACATCTGGCCACTGCTAGCGCTCGGGGGGGAGGCTGTGTTTAAGGCCTACATCTGGCAACAGCTAGCGCTCGGGGGGGGGAGGCTGTGTTTAGTGCCTACATCTGGCCACAGCTAGCGCTCGAAGGGGGAGGCTGTGTTGAGTGCCTACATCTGGCCACTGCTAGCGCTCGGAGGGGAGGCTGTGTTTAGTGCCTACATCTGGCCACAGCTAGCGCTCGGAGGGAAGGCTGTGTTTAGTGCCTACATCTGGCCACTGCTAGCGCTCGGAGGGGAGGCTGTGTTTAGTGCCTACATCTGGCCACAGCTAGCGCTCGGAGGGGAGGCTCTGTTTAGTGCCTACATCTGGCCACTGCTAGCGCTCGGGGGGGAGGCTGTGTTTAAGGCCTACATCTGGCAACAGCTAGCGCTCGGGGGGGGGAGGCTGTGTTTAGTGCCTACATCTGGCCACAGCTAGCGCTCGGAGAGGAGGCTGTGCTTAGTGCCTACATCTGGCCACAGCTAGCGCTCGGAGGGGAGGCTGTGTTTAGTGCCTACATCTGGCCACTGCTAGCGCTCGGACGGGAGGCTGTGTTTAGTGCCTACATCTGGCCACAGCTAGCGCTCGGAGGGGAGGCTGTGTTTAGTGCCTACATCTGGCCACTGCTAGCGCTCGGAGGGGAGGCTGTGTTTAGTGCCTACATCTGGCCACAGCTAGCGCTCGGAGGGGAGGCTGTGTTTAGTGCCTACATCTGGCCACTGCTAGCGCTCGGAGGGGAGGCTGTGTTTAGTGCCTACATCTGGCCACAGCTAGCGCTCGGAGGGGAGGCTGTGTTTAGTGCCTACATCTGGCAACATCTAGCGCTCGAGGGGGAGGCTGTGTTTAGTGCCTACATCTGACCACTGCTAGCACCCGGGGGGGGAGGCTGTGTTTAGTGCCTACATCTGGCCACTGCTACCGCTCGGAGGGGAGGCTGTGTTTAGTGCCTACATCTGGCCACTGCTAGCGCTCGGAGGGGAGGCTGTGTTTAGTGCCTACATCTGGCCACTGCTAGCGCTCGGAGGGGAGGCTGTGTTTAGTGCCTACATCTGGCCACAGCTAGCGCTCGGAGGGGAGGCTGTGTTTAGTGCCTACATCTGACCACTGCTAGCGCCCGGGGGGGGGAGGCTGTGTTTAGTGCCTACATCTGGCCACTGCTAGCGCTCGGAGGGGAGGCTGTGTTTAGTGCCTACATCTGGCCACTGCTAGCGCTCGGAGGGGAGGCTGTGTTTAGTGCCTACATCTGGCCACAGCTAGCGCTCGGAGGGGAGGCTGTGTTTAGTGCCTACATCTGGCCACAGCTAGCGCTCAGAGGGGGGGCTGTGTTTAGTGCCTACATCTGGCCACTGCTAGCGCTCGGAGGGGAGGCTGTGTTTAGTGCCTACATCTGGCCACAGCTAGCGCTCGGAGGGGAGGCTGTGTTTAGTGCCTACATCTGGCCACAGCTAGCGCTCGGAGGGGGAGGCTGTGTTGAGTGCCTACATCTGGCCACTGCTAGCGCTCGGAGGGGAGGCTGTGTTTAGTGCCTACATCTGGCCACAGCTAGCGCTCGGAGGGAAGGCTGTGTTTAGTGCCTACATCTGGCCACTGTTAGCGCTCGGAGGGGAGGCTGTGTTTGGTCCCTACATCTAGCCACAGCTAGCGCTCGGAGGGGAGGCTCTGTTTAGTGCCTACATCTGGCCACTGCTAGCGCTCGGGGGGGAGGCTGTGTTTAAGGCCTACATCTGGCAACAGCTAGCGCTCGGGGGGGGGGGAGGCTGTGTTTACTGCCTACATCTGGCCACTGCCAGCGCTCGGAGGGGAGGCTGTGTTTAGTGCCTACATCTGGCCACTGCTAGCGCTCGGAGTGGAGGCTGTGTTTAGTGCCTACATCTGGCCACTGCTAGCGCTCGGGGGGAGGCTGTGTTTAGTGCCTACATCTGGCCACTGCTAGCGCTCGGAGGGGAAGCTGTGTTTAGTGCCTACATCTGGCCACAGCTAACGCTCGGAGGGGAGGCTGTGTTTAGTGCCTACATCTGGCCACAGCTAGCGCTCGGAGGGGAGGCTGTGTTTAGTGCCTACATCTGGCCACAGCTAGCGCTCGGAGGGGAGGCTGTGTTTAGTGTCTACATCTGGCCACTGATAGCGCTCGGAGGGGAGGCTGTGTTTAGTGCCTACATCTGGCCACTGCTAGCGCTCGGAGGGGAGGCTGTGTTTAGTGCCTACATCTGGCCACTGCTAGCGCTCGGGGGGGAGGCTGTGTTTAGTGCCTACATCTGGCCACTGCTAGCTCTCAGAGGAGAGGCTGTGTTTAGTGCCTACATCTGGCCACTGCTAGCGCTCGGGGGGGAGGCTGTGTTTAGTGCCTACATCTGGCCACTGATAGCGTTCGGTGGGGCGACTGTGTTTAGTGCCTACATCTGGCCACTGCTAGCGCTCGGAGGGGAGGCTGTGTTTAGTGCCTACATCTGGCCACAGCTAACGCTCGGAGGGGAGGCTGTGTTTAGTGCCTACATCTGGCCACAGGTAGCGCTCGGAGGGGAGGCTGTGTTTAGTGCCTACATCTGGCCACAGCTAGCGTTCGGAGGGGAGGCTGTGTTTAGTGCCTACATCTGACCACTGCTAGCGCTCGGGAAGAGACTGTGTTTAGTGCCTACATCTGGCCACTGCTAGCGCTCGAGCGGGAGGCTGTGTTTAGTGCCTACATCTGGCCACTGCTAGCGCTCGGAGGGGAGGCTGTGTTGAGTGCCTACATCTGGCCACTGCTAGCGCTCGGAGGGGGAGGCTGTGTTGAGTGCCTACATCTGGCCACTGCTAGCGCTCGGAGGGGAGGCTGTGTTTAGTGCCTACATCTGGCCACAGCTAGCGCTCGGAGGGAAGGCTGTGTTTAGTGCCTACATCTGGCCACTGTTAGCGCTCGGAGGGGAGGCTGTGTTTGGTCCCTACTTCTGGCCACAGCTAGCGCTCGGAGGGGAGGCTCTGTTTAGTGCCTACATCTGGCCACTGCTAGCGCTCGGGGGGGAGGCTGTGTTTAAGGCCTACATCTGGCAACAGCTAGCGCTCGGGGGGGGCAGGCTGTGTTTAGTGCCTACATCTGGCCACTGCCAGCGCTCGGAGGGGAGGCTGTGTTTAGTGCCTACATCTGGCCACTGCTAGCGCTCGGGGGGGGAGGCTGTGTTTAGTGCCTACATCTGGCCACTGCTAGCGCTCGGTGGGGGGGAGGCTGTGTTTAGTGCCTACATCTGGCCACTGCTAGCGCTCGGAGGGGAGGCTGTGTTTAGTGCCTACATCTGGCCACTGCTAGCGCTCGGGGGGGAGACTGTGTTTAGTGCCTACATCTGGCCACTGCTAGCGCTCGGAGGGGAGGCTGTGTTTGGTCCCTACATCTGGCCACAGCTAGCGCTCGGAGGGGAGGCTCTGTTTAGTGCCTACATCTGGCCACTGCTAGCGCTCGGGGGGGAGGCTGTGTTTAAGGCCTACATCTGGCAACAGCTAGCGCTCGGGGGGGGGAGGCTGTGTTTAGTGCCTACATCTGGCCACAGCTAGCGCTCGAAGGGGGAGGCTGTGTTGAGTGCCTACATCTGGCCACTGCTAGCGCTCGGAGGGGAGGCTGTGTTTAGTGCCTACATCTGGCCACAGCTAGCGCTCGGAGGGAAGGCTGTGTTTAGTGCCTACATCTGGCCACTGTTAGCGCTCGGAGGGGAGGCTGTGTTTGGTCCCTACATCTGGCCACAGCTAGCGCTCGGAGGGGAGGCTCTGTTTAGTGCCTACATCTGGCCACTGCTAGCGCTCGGGGGGGATGCTGTGTTTAAGGCCTACATCTGGCAACAGCTAGCGCTCGGGGGGGGGGGAGGCTGTGTTTAGTGCCTACATCTGGCCACTGCCAGCGCTCGGAGGGGAGGCTGTGTTTAGTGCCTACATCTGGCCACTGCTAGCGCTCGGGGGGGAGGCTGTGTTTAGTGCCTACATCTGGCCACTGCTAGCGCTCGGTGGGGGGGAGGCTGTGTTTAGTGCCTACATCTGGCCACTGCTAGCGCTCGGAGGGGAGGCTGTGTTTAGTGCCTACATCTGGCCACTGCTAGCGCTCGGGGGGGAGACTGTGTTTAGTACCTACATCTGGCCACTGCTAGCGCTCGGAGGGGATGCTGTGTTTAGTGCCTACATCTGGCCACTGCTAGCGCTCGGATGGGATGCTGTGTTAGTGCCTACATCTGGCCACTGCTAGCGCTCGGAGGGGAGGCTGTGTTTAGTGCCTACATCTGGCCACGGCTAGCGCTCGGAGGGGAGGCTGTGTTTAGTGCCTACATCTGGCCACAGCTAGCGCTCGGAGAGGAGGCTGTGCTTAGTGCCTACATCTGGCCACAGCTAGCGCTCGGAGGGGAGGCTGTGTTTAGTGCCTACATCTGGCCACTGCTAGCGCTCGGACGGGAGGCTGTGTTTAGTGCCTACATCTGGCCACAGCTAGCGCTCGGAGGGGAGGCTGTGTTTAGTGCCTACATCTGGCCACTTCTAGCGCTCGGAGGGGAGGCTGTGTTTAGTGCCTACATCTGGCCACAGCTAGCGCTCGGAGGGGAGGCTGTGTTTAGTGCTTACATCTGGTCACAGCTAGCGCTCGGAGGGGAGGCTGTGTTTAGTGCCTACATCTGGCCACAGCTAGCGCTCGGAGGGGAGGCTGTGTTTAGTGCCTACATCTGGTCACAGCTAACGCTCGGGGGGGAGGCTGTGTTTAGTGCCTACATCTGGCCACAGCTAGCGCTCGGAGGGGAGGCTGTGTTTAGTGCCTACATCTGGAGACAGCTAGCGCTCGGAGGGGAGGCTGTGTTTAGTGCCTACATCTGGCCAATACTAGCGCTCGGAGGCGAGGCTGTGTGCAGGGCCTACATCTGGCCACTGCTAGCGCTCGGAGGGGAGGCTGTGTTTAGTGCCTACATCTGGCCACTGCTAGCGCTCGGAGGGGAGGCTGTGTTTAGTGCCTACATCTGGCCACAGCTAGCGCTCGGAGGGGAGGCTGTGTTTAGTGCCTACATCTGGCCACTGCTAGCGCTCGGAGGGGAGGCTGTGTGTAGTGCCTACATCTGGCCACTGCTAGCGCTCGGGGGGAGGCTGTGTTTAGTGCCTACATCTGGCCACTGCTAACGCTCGTAGGGGAAGCTGTGTTTAGTGCCTACATCTGGCCACAGCTAACGCTCGGAGGGGAGGCTGTGTTTAGTGCCTACTTCTGGCCACAGCTAGCGCTCGGAGGGGAGGCTGTGTTTAGTGCCTACATCTGGCCACAGCTAGCGCTCGGAGGGGAGGCTGTGTTTAGTGTCTACATCTGGCCACTGATAGCGCTCGGAGGGGAGGCTGTGTTTAGTGCCTACATCTGGCCACTGCTAGCGCTCGGAGGGGAGGCTGTGTTTAGTGCCTACATCTGGCCACTGCTAGCGCTCGGGGGGAGGCTGTGTTTAGTGCCTACATCTGGCCACTGCTAGCTCTCAGAGGAGAGGCTGTGTTTAGTGCCTACATCTGGCCACTGCTAGCGCTCGGGGGGGAGGCTGTGTTTAGTGCTTACATCTGGCCACTGATAGCGCTCGGAGGGGAGACTGTGTTTAGTGCCTACATCTGGCCACTGCTAGCGCTCGGAGGGGAGGCTGTGTTTAGTGCCTACATCTGGCCACAGCTAACGCTCGGAGGGGAGGCTGTGTTTAGTGCCTACATCTGGCCACAGCTAGCGCTCGGAGGGGAGGCTGTGTTTAGTGCCTACATCTGGCCACAGCTAGCGCTCGGAGGGGAGGCTGTGTTTAGTGCCTACATCTGACCACTGCTAGCGCTCGGGGGGGAGACTGTGTTTAGTGCCTACATCTGGCCACAGCTAGCGCTCGGAAGGGAGGCTGTGTTTAGTGCCTACATCTGGCCACTGCTAGCGCTCGGAGGGGAGGCTGTGTTGAGTGCCTACATCTGGCCACTGCTAGCGCTCGGAGGGGAGGCTGTGTTTAGTGCCTACATCTGGCCACAGCTAGCGCTCGGAGGGGGAGGCTGTGTTTAGTGCCTACATCTGGCCACTGCTAGCGCTCGGAGGGGAGGCTGTGTTTAGTGCCTACATCTGGCCACAGCTAGCGCTCGGAGGGAAGGCTGTGTTTAGTGCCTACATCTGGCCACTGTTAGCGCTCGGAGGGGAGGCTGTGTTCGGTCCCTACATCTGGCCACAGCTAGCGCTCGGAGGGGAGGCTCTGTTTAGTGCCTACATCTGGCCACTGCTAGGGCTCGGGGGGGAGGCTGTGTTTAAGGCCTACATTTGGCAACAGCTAGCGCTCGGGGGGGGGAGGCTGTGTTTAGTGCCTACATCTGGCCACAGCTAGCGCTCGGAGAGGAGGCTGTGCTTAGTGCCTACATCTGGCCACAGCTAGCGCTCGGAGGGGAGGCTGTGTTTAGTGCCTACATCTGGCCACTGCTAGCGCTCGGACGGGAGGCTGTGTTTAGTGCCTACATCTGGCCACAGCTAGCGCTCGGAGGGGAGGCTGTGTTTAGTGCCTACATCTGGCCACTGCTAGCGCTCGGAGGGGAGGCTGTGTTTAGTGCCTACATCTGGCCACAGCTAGCGCTCGGAGGGGAGGCTGTGTTTAGTGCCTACATCTGGCCACTGCTAGCGCTCGGAGGGGAGGCTGTGTTTAGTGCCTACATCTGGCCACAGCTAGCGCTCGGAGGGGAGGCTGTGTTTAGTGCCTACATCTGGCAACATCTAGCGCTCGAGGGGGAGGCTGTGTTTAGTGCCTACATCTGACCACTGCTAGCACCCGGGGGGGGAGGCTGTGTTTAGTGCCTACATCTGGCCACTGCTACCGCTCGGAGGGGAGGCTGTGTTTAGTGCCTACATCTGGCCACTGCTAGCGCTCGGAGGGGAGGCTGTGTTTAGTGCCTACATCTGGCCACTGCTAGCGCTCGGAGGGGAGGCTGTGTTTAGTGCCTACATCTGGCCACAGCTAGCGCTCGGAGGGGAGGCTGTGTTTAGTGCCTACATCTGACCACTGCTAGCGCCCGGGGGGGGGAGGCTGTGTTTAGTGCCTACATCTGGCCACTGCTAGCGCTCGGAGGGGAGGCTGTGTTTAGTGCCTACATCTGGCCACTGCTAGCGCTCGGAGGGGAGGCTGTGTTTAGTGCCTACATCTGGCCACAGCTAGCGCTCGGAGGGGAGGCTGTGTTTAGTGCCTACATCTGGCCACAGCTAGCGCTCAGAGGGGAGGCTGTGTTTAGTGCCTACATCTGGCCACTGCTAGCGCTCGGAGGGGAGGCTGTGTTTAGTGCCTACATCTGGCCACAGCTAGCGCTCGGAGGGGAGGCTGTGTTTAGTGCCTACATCTGGCCACAGCTAGCGCTCGGAGGGGGAGGCTGTGTTGAGTGCCTACATCTGGCCACTGCTAGCGCTCGGAGGGGAGGCTGTGTTTAGTGCCTACATCTGGCCACAGCTAGCGCTCGGAGGGAAGGCTGTGTTTAGTGCCTACATCTGGCCACTGTTAGCGCTCGGAGGGGAGGCTGTGTTTGGTCCCTACATCTAGCCACAGCTAGCGCTCGGAGGGGAGGCTCTGTTTAGTGCCTACATCTGGCCACTGCTAGCGCTCGGGGGGGAGGCTGTGTTTAAGGCCTACATCTGGCAACAGCTAGCGCTCGGGGGGGGGGGAGGCTGTGTTTAGTGCCTACATCTGGCCACTGCCAGCGCTCGGAGGGGAGGCTGTGTTTAGTGCCTACATCTGGCCACTGCTAGCGCTCGGAGTGGAGGCTGTGTTTAGTGCCTACATCTGGCCACTGCTAGCGCTCGGGGGGAGGCTGTGTTTAGTGCCTACATCTGGCCACTGCTAGCGCTCGGAGGGGAAGCTGTGTTTAGTGCCTACATCTGGCCACAGCTAACGCTCGGAGGGGAGGCTGTGTTTAGTGCCTACATCTGGCCACAGCTAGCGCTCGGAGGGGAGGCTGTGTTTAGTGCCTACATCTGGCCACAGCTAGCGCTCGGAGGGGAGGCTGTGTTTAGTGTCTACATCTGGCCACTGATAGCGCTCGGAGGGGAGGCTGTGTTTAGTGCCTACATCTGGCCACTGCTAGCGCTCGGAGGGGAGGCTGTGTTTAGTGCCTACATCTGGCCACTGCTAGCGCTCGGGGGGGAGGCTGTGTTTAGTGCCTACATCTGGCCACTGCTAGCTCTCAGAGGAGAGGCTGTGTTTAGTGCCTACATCTGGCCACTGCTAGCGCTCGGGGGGGAGGCTGTGTTTAGTGCCTACATCTGGCCACTGATAGCGTTCGGTGGGGAGACTGTGTTTAGTGCCTACATCCGGCCACTGCTAGCGCTCGGAGGGGAGGCTGTGTTTAGTGCCTACATCTGGCCACAGCTAACGCTCGGAGGGGAGGCTGTGTTTAGTGCCTACATCTGGCCACAGCTAGCGCTCGGAGGGGAGGCTGTGTTTAGTGCCTACATCTGGCCACAGCTAGCGTTCGGAGGGGAGGCTGTGTTTAGTGCCTACATCTGACCACTGCTAGCGCTCGGGGGGAGACTGTGTTTAGTGCCTACATCTGGCCACTGCTAGCGCTCGAGCGGGAGGCTGTGTTTAGTGCCTACATCTGGCCACTGCTAGCGCTCGGAGGGGAGGCTGTGTTGAGTGCCTACATCTGGCCACTGCTAGCGCTCGGAGGGGGAGGCTGTGTTGAGTGCCTACATCTGGCCACTGCTAGCGCTCGGAGGGGAGGCTGTGTTTAGTGCCTACATCTGGCCACAGCGAGCGCTCGGAGGGAAGGCTGTGTTTAGTGCCTACATCTGGCCACTGTTAGCGCTCGGAGGGGAGGCTGTGTTTGGTCCCTACTTCTGGCCACAGCTAGCGCTCGGAGGGGAGGCTCTGTTTAGTGCCTACATCTGGCCACTGCTAGCGCTCGGGGGGGAGGCTGTGTTTAAGGCCTACATCTGGCAACAGCTAGCGCTCGGGGGGGGCAGGCTGTGTTTAGTGCCTACATCTGGCCACTGCCAGCGCTCGGAGGGGAGGCTGTGTTTAGTGCCTACATCTGGCCACTGCTAGCGCTCGGGGGGGGAGGCTGTGTTTAGTGCCTACATCTGGCCACTGCTAGCGCTCGGTCGGGGGGAGGCTGTGTTTAGTGCCTACATCTGGCCACTGCTAGCGCTCGGAGGGGAGGCTGTGTTTAGTGCCTACATCTGGCCACTGCTAGCGCTCGGGGGGGAGACTGTGTTTAGTGCCTACATCTGGCCACTGCTAGCGCTCGGAGGGGAGGCTGTGTTTGGTCCCTACATCTGGCCACAGCTAGCGCTCGGAGGGGAGGCTCTGTTTAGTGCCTACATCTGGCCACTGCTAGCGCTCGGGGGGGAGGCTGTGTTTAAGGCCTACATCTGGCAACAGCTAGCGCTCGGGGGGGGGAGGCTGTGTTTAGTGCCTACATCTGGCCACAGCTAGCGCTCGAAGGGGGAGGCTGTGTTGAGTGCCTACATCTGGCCACTGCTAGCGCTCGGAGGGGAGGCTGTGTTTAGTGCCTACATCTGGCCACAGCTAGCGCTCGGAGGGAAGGCTGTGTTTAGTGCCTACATCTGGCCACTGCTAGCGCTCGGAGGGGAGGCTGTGTTTAGTGCCTACATCTGGCCACAGCTAGCGCTCGGAGGGGAGGCTCTGTTTAGTGCCTACATCTGGCCACTGCTAGCGCTCGGGGGGGAGGCTGTGTTTAAGGCCTACATCTGGCAACAGCTAGCGCTCGGGGGGGGGAGGCTGTGTTTAGTGCCTACATCTGGCCACAGCTAGCGCTCGGAGAGGAGGCTGTGCTTAGTGCCTACATCTGGCCACAGCTAGCGCTCGGAGGGGAGGCTGTGTTTAGTGCCTACATCTGGCCACTGCTAGCGCTCGGACGGGAGGCTGTGTTTAGTGCCTACATCTGGCCACAGCTAGCGCTCGGAGGGGAGGCTGTGTTTAGTGCCTACATCTGGCCACTGCTAGCGCTCGGAGGGGAGGCTGTGTTTAGTGCCTACATCTGGCCACAGCTAGCGCTCGGAGGGGAGGCTGTGTTTAGTGCCTACATCTGGCCACTGCTAGCGCTCGGAGGGGAGGCTGTGTTTAGTGCCTACATCTGGCCACAGCTAGCGCTCGGAGGGGAGGCTGTGTTTAGTGCCTACATCTGGCAACATCTAGCGCTCGAGGGGGAGGCTGTGTTTAGTGCCTACATCTGACCACTGCTAGCACCCGGGGGGGGAGGCTGTGTTTAGTGCCTACATCTGGCCACTGCTACCGCTCGGAGGGGAGGCTGTGTTTAGTGCCTACATCTGGCCACTGCTAGCGCTCGGAGGGGAGGCTGTGTTTAGTGCCTACATCTGGCCACTGCTAGCGCTCGGAGGGGAGGCTGTGTTTAGTGCCTACATCTGGCCACAGCTAGCGCTCGGAGGGGAGGCTGTGTTTAGTGCCTACATCTGACCACTGCTAGCGCCCGGGGGGGGGAGGCTGTGTTTAGTGCCTACATCTGGCCACTGCTAGCGCTCGGAGGGGAGGCTGTGTTTAGTGCCTACATCTGGCCACTGCTAGCGCTCGGAGGGGAGGCTGTGTTTAGTGCCTACATCTGGCCACAGCTAGCGCTCGGAGGGGAGGCTGTGTTTAGTGCCTACATCTGGCCACAGCTAGCGCTCAGAGGGGGGGCTGTGTTTAGTGCCTACATCTGGCCACTGCTAGCGCTCGGAGGGGAGGCTGTGTTTAGTGCCTACATCTGGCCACAGCTAGCGCTCGGAGGGGAGGCTGTGTTTAGTGCCTACATCTGGCCACAGCTAGCGCTCGGAGGGGGAGGCTGTGTTGAGTGCCTACATCTGGCCACTGCTAGCGCTCGGAGGGGAGGCTGTGTTTAGTGCCTACATCTGGCCACAGCTAGCGCTCGGAGGGAAGGCTGTGTTTAGTGCCTACATCTGGCCACTGTTAGCGCTCGGAGGGGAGGCTGTGTTTGGTCCCTACATCTAGCCACAGCTAGCGCTCGGAGGGGAGGCTCTGTTTAGTGCCTACATCTGGCCACTGCTAGCGCTCGGGGGGGAGGCTGTGTTTAAGGCCTACATCTGGCAACAGCTAGCGCTCGGGGGGGGGGGAGGCTGTGTTTACTGCCTACATCTGGCCACTGCCAGCGCTCGGAGGGGAGGCTGTGTTTAGTGCCTACATCTGGCCACTGCTAGCGCTCGGAGTGGAGGCTGTGTTTAGTGCCTACATCTGGCCACTGCTAGCGCTCGGGGGGAGGCTGTGTTTAGTGCCTACATCTGGCCACTGCTAGCGCTCGGAGGGGAAGCTGTGTTTAGTGCCTACATCTGGCCACAGCTAACGCTCGGAGGGGAGGCTGTGTTTAGTGCCTACATCTGGCCACAGCTAGCGCTCGGAGGGGAGGCTGTGTTTAGTGCCTACATCTGGCCACAGCTAGCGCTCGGAGGGGAGGCTGTGTTTAGTGTCTACATCTGGCCACTGATAGCGCTCGGAGGGGAGGCTGTGTTTAGTGCCTACATCTGGCCACTGCTAGCGCTCGGAGGGGAGGCTGTGTTTAGTGCCTACATCTGGCCACTGCTAGCGCTCGGGGGGGAGGCTGTGTTTAGTGCCTACATCTGGCCACTGCTAGCTCTCAGAGGAGAGGCTGTGTTTAGTGCCTACATCTGGCCACTGCTAGCGCTCGGGGGGGAGGCTGTGTTTAGTGCCTACATCTGGCCACTGATAGCGTTCGGTGGGGCGACTGTGTTTAGTGCCTACATCTGGCCACTGCTAGCGCTCGGAGGGGAGGCTGTGTTTAGTGCCTACATCTGGCCACAGCTAACGCTCGGAGGGGAGGCTGTGTTTAGTGCCTACATCTGGCCACAGGTAGCGCTCGGAGGGGAGGCTGTGTTTAGTGCCTACATCTGGCCACAGCTAGCGTTCGGAGGGGAGGCTGTGTTTAGTGCCTACATCTGACCACTGCTAGCGCTCGGGAAGAGACTGTGTTTAGTGCCTACATCTGGCCACTGCTAGCGCTCGAGCGGGAGGCTGTGTTTAGTGCCTACATCTGGCCACTGCTAGCGCTCGGAGGGGAGGCTGTGTTGAGTGCCTACATCTGGCCACTGCTAGCGCTCGGAGGGGGAGGCTGTGTTGAGTGCCTACATCTGGCCACTGCTAGCGCTCGGAGGGGAGGCTGTGTTTAGTGCCTACATCTGGCCACAGCTAGCGCTCGGAGGGAAGGCTGTGTTTAGTGCCTACATCTGGCCACTGTTAGCGCTCGGAGGGGAGGCTGTGTTTGGTCCCTACTTCTGGCCACAGCTAGCGCTCGGAGGGGAGGCTCTGTTTAGTGCCTACATCTGGCCACTGCTAGCGCTCGGGGGGGAGGCTGTGTTTAAGGCCTACATCTGGCAACAGCTAGCGCTCGGGGGGGGCAGGCTGTGTTTAGTGCCTACATCTGGCCACTGCCAGCGCTCGGAGGGGAGGCTGTGTTTAGTGCCTACATCTGGCCACTGCTAGCGCTCGGGGGGGGAGGCTGTGTTTAGTGCCTACATCTGGCCACTGCTAGCGCTCGGTGGGGGGGAGGCTGTGTTTAGTGCCTACATCTGGCCACTGCTAGCGCTCGGAGGGGAGGCTGTGTTTAGTGCCTACATCTGGCCACTGCTAGCGCTCGGGGGGGAGACTGTGTTTAGTGCCTACATCTGGCCACTGCTAGCGCTCGGAGGGGAGGCTGTGTTTGGTCCCTACATCTGGCCACAGCTAGCGCTCGGAGGGGAGGCTCTGTTTAGTGCCTACATCTGGCCACTGCTAGCGCTCGGGGGGGAGGCTGTGTTTAAGGCCTACATCTGGCAACAGCTAGCGCTCGGGGGGGGGAGGCTGTGTTTAGTGCCTACATCTGGCCACAGCTAGCGCTCGAAGGGGGAGGCTGTGTTGAGTGCCTACATCTGGCCACTGCTAGCGCTCGGAGGGGAGGCTGTGTTTAGTGCCTACATCTGGCCACAGCTAGCGCTCGGAGGGAAGGCTGTGTTTAGTGCCTACATCTGGCCACTGTTAGCGCTCGGAGGGGAGGCTGTGTTTGGTCCCTACATCTGGCCACAGCTAGCGCTCGGAGGGGAGGCTCTGTTTAGTGCCTACATCTGGCCACTGCTAGCGCTCGGGGGGGATGCTGTGTTTAAGGCCTACATCTGGCAACAGCTAGCGCTCGGGGGGGGGGGAGGCTGTGTTTAGTGCCTACATCTGGCCACTGCCAGCGCTCGGAGGGGAGGCTGTGTTTAGTGCCTACATCTGGCCACTGCTAGCGCTCGGGGGGGAGGCTGTGTTTAGTGCCTACATCTGGCCACTGCTAGCGCTCGGTGGGGGGGAGGCTGTGTTTAGTGCCTACATCTGGCCACTGCTAGCGCTCGGAGGGGAGGCTGTGTTTAGTGCCTACATCTGGCCACTGCTAGCGCTCGGGGGGGAGACTGTGTTTAGTACCTACATCTGGCCACTGCTAGCGCTCGGAGGGGATGCTGTGTTTAGTGCCTACATCTGGCCACTGCTAGCGCTCGGATGGGATGCTGTGTTAGTGCCTACATCTGGCCACTGCTAGCGCTCGGAGGGGAGGCTGTGTTTAGTGCCTACATCTGGCCACGGCTAGCGCTCGGAGGGGAGGCTGTGTTTAGTGCCTACATCTGGCCACAGCTAGCGCTCGGAGAGGAGGCTGTGCTTAGTGCCTACATCTGGCCACAGCTAGCGCTCGGAGGGGAGGCTGTGTTTAGTGCCTACATCTGGCCACTGCTAGCGCTCGGACGGGAGGCTGTGTTTAGTGCCTACATCTGGCCACAGCTAGCGCTCGGAGGGGAGGCTGTGTTTAGTGCCTACATCTGGCCACTTCTAGCGCTCGGAGGGGAGGCTGTGTTTAGTGCCTACATCTGGCCACAGCTAGCGCTCGGAGGGGAGGCTGTGTTTAGTGCCTACATCTGGCCACTGCTAGCGCTCGGAGGGGAGGCTGTGTTTAGTGCCTACATCTGGCCACTGCTAGCGCTCGGAGGGGAGGCTGTGTTTAGTGCCTACATCTGGCCACTGCTAGCGCTCGGAGGGGAGGCTGTGTTTAGTGCCTACATCTGGCCACTGCTAGCGCTCGGAGGGGAGGCTGTGTTTAGTGCCTACATCTGGCCACAGCTAGCGCTCGGAGGGGAGGCTGTGTTTAGTGCCTACATCTGACCACTGCTAGCGCCCGGGGGGGGAGGCTGTGTTTAGTGCCTACATCTGGCCACTGCTAGCGCTCGGAGGGGAGGCTGTGTTTAGTGCCTACATCTGGCCACTGCTAGCGCTCGGAGGGGAGGCTGTGTTTAGTGCCTACATCTGGCCACAGCTAGCGCTCGGAGGGGAGGCTGTGTTTAGTGCCTACATCTGGCCACAGCTAGCGTTCAGAGGGGAGGCTGTGTTTAGTGCCTACATCTGGCCACTGCTAGCGCTCGGAGGGGAGGCTGTGTTTAGTGCCTACATCTGGCCACAGCTAGCGCTCGGAGGGGAGGCTGTGTTTAGTGCCTACATCTGGCCACAGCTAGCGCTCGGAGGGGGAGGCTGTGTTGAGTGCCTACATCTGGCCACAGCTAGCGCTCGGAGGGAAGGCTGTGTTTAGTGCCTACATCTGGCCACTGTTAGCGCTCGGAGGGGAGGCTGTGTTTGGTCCCTACATCTGGCCACAGCTAGCGCTCGGAGGGGAGGCTGTGTTTAGTGCCTACATCTGGCCACTGCTAGCGCTCGGGGGGGAGGCTGTGTTTAAGGCCTACATCTGGCAACAGCTAGCGCTCGGGGGGGGGGGGAGGCTGTGTTTAGTGCCTACATCTGGCCACTGCCAGCGCTCGGAGGGGAGGCTGTGTTTAGTGCCTACATCTGGCCACTGCTAGCGCTCGGAGGGGAGGCTGTGTTTAGTGCCTACATCTGGCCACTGCTAGCGCTCGGGGGGAGGCTGTGTTTAGTGCCTACATCTGGCCACTGCTAGCGCTCGGAGGGGAAGCTGTGTTTAGTGCCTACATCTGGCCACAGCTAACGCTCGGAGGGAAGGCTGTGTTTAGTGCCTACATCTGGCCACAGCTAGCGCTCGGAGGGGAGGCTGTGTTTAGTGCCTACATCTGGCCACAGTTAGCGCTCGGAGGGGAGGCTGTGTTTAGTGTCTACATCTGGCCACTGATAGCGCTCGGAGGGGAGGCTGTGTTTAGTGCCTAGATCTGGCCACTGCTAGCGCTCGGAGGGGAGGCTGTGTTTAGTGCCTACATCTGGCCACTGCTAGCGCTCGGGGGGGAGGCTGTGTTTAGTGCCTACATCTGGCCACTGCTAGCTCTCAGAGGAGAGGCTGTGTTTAGTGCCTACATCTGGCCACTGCTAGCGCTCGGGGGGGAGGCTGTGTTTAGTGCCTACATCTGGCCACTGATAGCGCTCGGAGGGGAGACTGTGTTTAGTGCCTACATCTGGCCACTGCTAGCGCTCGGAGGGGAGGCTGTGTTTAGTGCCTACATCTGGCCACAGCTAACGCTCGGAGGGGAGGCTGTGTTTAGTGCCTACATCTGGCCACAGCTAGCGCTCGGAGGGGAGGCTGTGTTTAGTGCCTACATCAGGCCACAGCTAGCGTTCGGAGGGGAGGCTGTGTTTAGTGCCTACATCTGACCACTGCTAGCGCTCGGGGGGAGACTGTGTTTAGTGCCTACATCTGGCCACTGCTAGCGCTCGAGCGGGAGGCTGTGTTTAGTGCCTACATCTGGCCACTGCTAGCGCTCGGAGGGGAGGCTGTGTTGAGTGCCTACATCTGGCCACTGCTAGCGCTCGGAGGGGAGGCTGTGTTTAGTGCCTACATCTGGCCACAGCTAGCGCTCGGAGGGGGAGGCTGTGTTGAGTGCCTACATCTGGCCACTGCTAGCGCTCGGAGGGGAGGCTGTGTTTAGTGCCTACATCTGGCCACAGCTAGCGCTCGGAGGGAAGGCTGTGTTTAGTGCCTACATCTGGCCACTGTTAGCGCTCGGAGGGGAGGCTGTGTTTGGTCCCTACATCTGGCCACAGCTAGCGCTCGGAGGGGAGGCTCTGTTTAGTGCCTACATCTGGCCACTGCTAGCGCTCGGGGGGGAGGCTGTGTTTAAGGCCTACATCTGGCAACAGCTAGCGCTCGGGGGGGGGAGGCTGTGTTTAGTGCCTACATCTGGCCACTGCCAGCGCTCGGAGGGGAGGCTGTGTTTAGTGCCTACATCTGGCCACTGCTAGCGCTCGGGGGGGAGGCTGTGTTTAGTGCCTACATCTGGCCACTGCTAGCGCTCGGTGGGGGGGAGGCTGTGTTTAGTGCCTACATCTGGCCACTGCTAGCGCTCGGAGGGGAGGCTGTGTTTAGTGCCTACATCTGGCCACTGCTAGCGCTCGGGGGGGGAGACTGTGTTTAGTGCCTACATCTGGCCACTGCTAGCGCTCGGAGGGGATGCTGTGTTTAGTGCCTACATCTGGCCACTGCTAGCGCTCGGAGGGGAGGCTGTGTTAGTGCCTACATCTGGCCACTGCTAGCGCTCGGAGGGGAGGCTGTGTTTAGTGCCTACATCTGGCCACGGCTAGCGCTCGGAGGGGAGGCTGTGTTTAGTGCCTACATCTGGCCACAGCTAGCGCTCGGAGAGGAGGCTGTGCTTAGTGCCTACATCTGGCCACAGCTAGCGCTCGGAGGGGAGGCTGTGTTTAGTGCCTACATCTGGCCACTGCTAGCGCTCGGACGGGAGGCTGTGTTTAGTGCCTACATCTGGCCACAGCTAGCGCTCGGAGGGGAGGCTGTGTTTAGTGCCTACATCTGGCCACTGCTAGCGCTCGGAGGGGAGGCTGTGTTTAGTGCCTACATCTGGCCACAGCTAGCGCTCGGAGGGGAGGCTGTGTTTAGTGCCTACATCTGGCCACTGCTAGCGCTCGGAGGGGAGGCTGTGTTTAGTGCCTACATCTGGCCACAGCTAGCGCTCGGAGGGGAGGCTGTGTTTAGTGCCTACATCTGGCAACAGCTAGCGCTCGAGGGGGAGGCTGTGTTTAGTGCCTACATCTGACCACTGCTAGCGCCCGGGGGGGAGGAGGCTGTGTTTAGTGCCTACATCTGGCCACTGCTAGCGCTCGGAGGGGAGGCTGTGTTTAGTGCCTACATCTGGCCACTGCTAGCGCTCGGAGGGGAGGCTGTGTTTAGTGCCTACATCTGGCCACTGATAGCGCTCGGAGGGGAGGCTGTGTTTAGCGCCTACATCTGGCCACTGCTAACGCTCGGAGGGGAGGCTGTGTTTAGTGCCTACATCTGGCCACTGCTAACGCTCGGCGGGGAGGCTGTGTTTAGTGCCTACATCTGGCCACAGCTAGCGCTCGGAGGGGAGGCTGTGTTTAGTGCCTACATCTGGTCACAGCTAGCGCTCAGAGGGGAGGCTGTGTTTAGTGCCTACATCTGGCCACTGCTAGCGCTCATAGGGGAGGCTGTGTTTAGTGCCTACATCTGGCCACAGCTAGCGCTCGGAGGGGAGGCTGTGTTTAGTGCCTACATCTGGCCACAGCTAGCGCTCGGAGGGGAGGCTGTGTTTAGTGCCTACATCTGGTCACAGCTAACGCTCGGGGGGAGGCTGTGTTTAGTGCCTACATCTGGCCACAGCTAGCGCTCGGAGGGGAGGCTGTGTTTAGTGCCTACATCTGGAACAGCTGGCGCTCGGAGGGGAGGCTGTGTTTAGTGCCTACATCTGGCCAATACTAGCGCTCGGAGGCGAGGCTGTGTGCAGGGCCTACATCTGGCCACTGCTAGCGCTCGGAGGGGAGGCTGTGTTTAGTGCCTACATCTGGCCACTGCTAGCGCTCGGAGGGGAGGCTGTGTTTAGTGCCTACATCTGGCCACAGCTAGCGCTCGGAGGGGAGGCTGTGTTTAGTGCCTACATCTGGCCACTGCTAGCGCTCGGAGGGGAGGCTGTGTTTAGTGCCTACATCTGGCCACTGCTAGCGCTCGGGGGGAGGCTGTGTTTAGTGCCTACATCTGGCCACTGCTAGCGCTCGGAGGGGAAGCTGTGTTTAGTGCCTACATCTGGCCACAGCTAACGCTCGGAGGGGAGGCTGTGTTTAGTGCCTACATCTGGCCACAGCTAGCGCTCGGAGGGGAGGCTGTGTTTGGTGCCTACATCTGGCCACAGCTAGCGCTCGGAGGGGAGGCTGTGTTTAGTGTCTACATCTGGCCACTGATAGCGTTCGGAGGGGAGGCTGTGTTTAGTGCCTACATCTGGCCACTGCTAGCGCTCGGAGGGGAGGCTGTGTTTAGTGCCTACATCTGGCCACTGCTAGCGCTCGGGGGGGAGGCTGTGTTTAGTGCCTACATCTGGCCACTGATAGCGCTCGGAGGGGAGGCTGTGTTTAGTGCCTACATCTGGCCACTGCTAGCGCTCAGAGGGGAGGCTGTGTTTAGTACCTACAATCTGGGCACTGCTAGCGCTCGGAGAGGAGGCTGTATTTAGTGCCTACATCTGGCCACTGCTAGCTCTCAGAGGAGAGGCTGTGTTTAGTGCCTACATCTGGCCACTGCTAGCGCTCGGGGGGGAGGCTGTGTTTAGTGCCTACATCTGGCCACTGATAGCGCTCGGATGGGAGACTGTGTTTAGTGCCTACATCTGGCCACTGCTAGCGCTCATAGGGGAGGCTGTGTTTAGTACCTACAATCTGGGCACTGCTAGCCCTCGGAGGGGAGGCTGTGTTTAGTGCCTACATCTGGCCACTGCTAGCGCTCGGAGGGGAGGCTGTGTTTAGTGCCTACATCTGGCCACAGCTAGCGCTCGGAGGGGAGGCTGTGTTTAGTGCCTACATCTGGCAACAGCTAGCGCTCGAGGGGGAGGCTGTGTTTAGTGCCTACATCTGACCACTGCTAGCACCCGGGGGGGGGAGGCTGTGTTTAGTGCCTACATCTGGCCACTGCTAGCGCTCGGAGGGGAGGCTGTGTTTAGTGCCTACATCTGGCCACTGCTAGCGCTCGGAGGGGAGGCTGTGTTTAGTGCCTACATCTGGCCACTGCTAGCGCTCGGAGGGGAGGCTGTGTTTAGTGCCTACATCTGGCCACAGCTAGCGCTCGGAGGGGAGGCTGTGTTTAGTGCCTACATCTGGCCACTGCTAGCGCTCGGAGGGGAGGCTGTGTTTAGTGCCTACATCTGGCCACAGCTAGCGCTCGGAGGGGAGGCTGTGTTTAGTGCCTACATCTGGCCACAGCTAGCGCTCAGAGGGGAGGCTGTGTTTAGTGCCTACATCTGGCCACTGCTAGCGCTCGGAGGGGAGGCTGTGTTTAGTGCCTACATCTGGCCACAGCTAGCGCTCGGACGGGAGGCTGTGTTTAGTGCCTACATCTGGCCACAGCTAGCGCTCGGAGGGGGAGGCTGTGTTGAGTGCCTACATCTGGCCACTGCTAGCGCTCGGAGGGGAGGCTGTGTTTAGTGCCTACATCTGGCCACAGCTAGCGCTCGGAGGGAAGGCTGTGTTAAGTGCCTACATCTGGCCACTGTTGGCGCTCGGAGGGGAGGCTGTGTTTGGTCCCTACATCTGGCCACAGCTAGCGCTCGGAGGGGAGGCTCTGTTTAGTGCCTACATCTGGCCACTGCTAGCGCTCGGGGGGGAGGCTGTGTTTAAGGCCTACATCTGGCAACAGCTAGCGCTCGGGGGGGGGGGAGGCTGTGTTTAGTGCCTACATCTGGCCACTGCCAGCGCTCGGAGGGGAGGCTGTGTTTAGTGCCTACATCTGGCCACTGCTAGCGCTCGGAGGGGAGGCTGTGTTTAGTGCCTACATCTGGCCACTGCTAGCGTCGGGGGGAGGCTGTGTTTAGTGCCTACATCTGGCCACTGCTAGCGCTCGGAGGGGAAGCTGTGTTTAGTGCCTACATCTGGCCACAGCTAACGCTCGGAGGGGAGGCTGTGTTTAGTGCCTACATCTGGCCACAGCTAGCGCTCGGAGGGGAGGCTGTGTTTAGTGCCTACATCTGGCCACAGCTAGCGCTCGGAGGGGAGGCTGTGTTTAGTGTCTACATCTGGCCACTGATAGCGCTCGGAGGGGAGGCTGTGTTTAGTGCCTACATCTGGCCACTGCTAGCGCTCGGAGGGGAGGCTGTGTTTAGTGCCTACATCTGGCCACTGCTAGCGCTCGGGGGGGAGGCTGTGTTTAGTGCCTACATCTGGCCACTGCTAGCTCTCAGAGGAGAGGCTGTGTTTAGTGCCTACATCTGGCCACTGCTAGCGCTCGGGGGGGAGGCTGTGTTTAGTGCCTACATCTGGCCACTGATAGCGCTCGGAGGGGAGACTGTGTTTAGTGCCTACATCTGGCCACTGCTAGCGCTCGGAGGGGAGGCTGTGTTTAGTGCCTACATCTGGCCACAGCTAACGCTCGGAGGGGAGGCTGTGTTTAGTGCCTACATCTGGCCACAGCTAGCGCTCGGAGGGGAGGCTGTGTTTAGTGCCTACATCTGGTCACAGCTAGCGTTCGGAGGGGAGGCTGTGTTTAGTGCCTACATCTGACCACTGCTAGCGCTCGGGGGGAGACTGTGTTTAGTGCCTACATCTGGCCACTGCTAGCGCTCGAGCGGGAGGCTGTGTTTAGTGCCTACATCTGGCCACTGCTAGCGCTCGGAGGGGAGGCTGTGTTGAGTGCCTACATCTGGCCACTGCTAGCGCTCGGAGGGGAGGCTGTGTTTAGTGCCTACATCTGGCCACAGCTAGCGCTCGGAGGGGGAGGCTGTGTTGAGTGCCTACATCTGGCCACTGCTAGCGCTCGGAGGGGAGGCTGTGTTTAGTGCCTACATCTGGCCACAGCTAGCGCTCGGAGGGAAGGCTGTGTTTAGTGCCTACATCTGGCCACTGTTAGCGCTCGGAGGGGAGGCTGTGTTTGGTCCCTACATCTGGCCACAGCTAGCGCTCGGAGGGGAGGCTCTGTTTAGTGCCTACATCTGGCCACTGCTAGCGCTCGGGGGGGAGGCTGTGTTTAAGGCCTACATCTGGCAACAGCTAGCGCTCGGGGGGGGGGAGGCTGTGTTTAGTGCCTACATCTGGCCACTGCCAGCGCTCGGAGGGGAGGCTGTGTTTAGTGCCTACATCTGGCCACTGCTAGCGCTCGGGGGGGAGGCTGTGTTTAGTGCCTACATCTGGCCACTGCTAGCGCTCGGTGGGGGGGAGGCTGTGTTTAGTGCCTACATCTGGCCACAGCTAGCGCTCGGAGGGGAGGCTGTGTTTAGTGCCTACATCTGGCCACTGCTAGCGCTCGGGGGGGAGACTGTGTTTAGTGCCTACATCTGGCCACTGCTAGCGCTCGGAGGGGATGCTGTGTTTAGTGCCTACATCTGGCCACTGCTAGCGCTCGGAGGGGAGGCTGTGTTAGTGCCTACATCTGGCCACTGCTAGCGCTCGGAGGGGAGGCTGTGTTTAGTGCCTACATCTGGCCACGGCTAGCGCTCGGAGGGGAGGCTGTGTTTAGTGCCTACATCTGGCCACAGCTAGCGCTCGGAGAGGAGGCTGTGCTTAGTGCCTACATCTGGCCACAGCTAGCGCTCGGAGGGGAGGCTGTGTTTAGTGCCTACATCTGGCCACTGCTAGCGCTCGGACGGGAGGCTGTGTTTAGTGCCTACATCTGGCCACAGCTAGCGCTCGGAGGGGAGGCTGTGTTTAGTGCCTACATCTGGCCACTGCTAGCGCTCGGAGGGGAGGCTGTGTTTAGTGCCTACATCTGGCCACAGCTAGCGCTCGGAGGGGAGGCTGTGTTTAGTGCCTACATCTGGCCACTGCTAGCGCTCGGAGGGGAGGCTGTGTTTAGTGCCTACATCTGGCCACAGCTAGCGCTCGGAGGGGAGGCTGTGTTTAGTGCCTACATCTGGCAACAGCTAGCGCTCGAGGGGGAGGCTGTGTTTAGTGCCTACATCTGACCACTGCTAGCGCCCGGGGGGGGAGGAGGCTGTGTTTAGTGCCTACATCTGGCCACTGCTAGCGCTCGGAGGGGAGGCTGTGTTTAGTGCCTACATCTGGCCACTGCTAGCGCTCGGAGGGGAGGCTGTGTTTAGTGCCTACATCTGGCCACTGATAGCGCTCGGAGGGGAGGCTGTGTTTAGCGCCTACATCTGGCCACTGCTAACGCTCGGAGGGGAGGCTGTGTTTAGTGCCTACATCTGGCCACTGCTAACGCTCGGCGGGGAGGCTGTGTTTAGTGCCTACATCTGGCCACAGCTAGCGCTCGGAGGGGAGGCTGTGTTTAGTGCCTACATCTGGTCACAGCTAGCGCTCAGAGGGGAGGCTGTGTTTAGTGCCTACATCTGGCCACTGCTAGCGCTCGGAGGGGAGGCTGTGTTTAGTGCCTACATCTGGCCACAGCTAGCGCTCGGAGGGGAGGCTGTGTTTAGTGCCTACATCTGGCCACAGCTAGCGCTCGGAGGGGAGGCTGTGTTTAGTGCCTACATCTGGTCACAGCTAACGCTCGGGGGGGAGGCTGTGTTTAGTGCCTACATCTGGCCACAGCTAGCGCTCGGAGGGGAGGCTGTGTTTATTGCCTACATCTGGACACAGCTAGCGCTCGGAGGGGAGGCTGTGTTTAGTGCCTACATCTGGCCAATACTAGCGCTCGGAGGCGAGGCTGTGTGCAGGGCCTACATCTGGCCACTGCTGGCGCTCGGAGGGGAGGCTGTGTTTAGTGCCTACATCTGGCCACTGCTAGCGCTCGGAGGGGAGGCTGTGTTTAGTGCCTACATCTGGCCACAGCTAGCGCTCGGAGGGGAGGCTGTGTTTAGTGCCTACATCTGGCCACTGCTAGCGCTCGGAGGGGAGGCTGTGTTTAGTGCCTACATCTGGCCACTGCTAGCGCTCGGGGGGAGGCTGTGTTTAGTGCCTACATCTGGCCACTGCTAGCGCTCGGAGGGGAAGCTGTGTTTAGTGCCTACATCTGGCCACAGCTAACGCTCGGAGGGGAGGCTGTGTTTAGTGCCTACATCTGGCCACAGCTAGCGCTCGGAGGGGAGGCTGTGTTTGGTGCCTACATCTGGCCACAGCTAGCGCTCGGAGGGGAGGCTGTGTTTAGTGTCTACATCTGGCCACTGATAGCGTTCGGAGGGGAGGCTGTGTTTAGTGCCTACATCTGGCCACTGCTAGCGCTCGGGGGGGAGGCTGTGTTTAGTGCCTACATCTGGCCACTGATAGCGCTCGGAGGGGAGGCTGTGTTTAGTGCCTACATCTGGCCACTGCTAGCGCTCAGAGGGGAGGCTGTGTTTAGTACCTACAATCTGGGCACTGCTAGCGCTCGGAGAGGAGGCTGTGTTTAGTGCCTACATCTGGCCACTGCTAGCTCTCAGAGGAGAGGCTGTGTTTAGTGCCTACATCTGGCCACTGCTAGCGCTCGGGGGGGAGGCTGTGTTTAGTGCCTACATCTGGCCACTGATAGCGCTCGGAGGGCAGACTGTGTTTAGTGCCTACATCTGGCCACTGCTAGCGCTCAGAGGGGAGGCTGTGTTTAGTTCCTACAATCTGGGCACTGCTAGCGCTCGGAGGGGAGGCTGTGTTTAGTGCCTTCATCTGGCCACTGCTAGCTCTCAGAGGAGAGGCTGTGTTTAGTGCCTACATCTGGCCACTGCTAGCGCTCGGAGGGGAGGCTGTGTTTAGTGCCTACATCTGGGGCGATTTTTTTGTTGCCGAAATTGGCCTTACATACCTATGTTTCATTATTTCTATAATAATATAGTGGGAATGCGACTTTTGGGCAATGCCGTTTGCGGCCGCGCAATAATATATTTTATAACGTGGCAGTCTTTCTGGCACATCGTGGCATGTAAAGGGAAACCCTTTTTAACGATGTTTGTTGCCATGTAGGAATTACAACGAATAGGGATCGTTGCATAGAAAGTTCGGATACATTTTATTACGGATAAATGGTAACATTGCTACCAAGAAGGCTATCAACTGTCTGTCAACGTCCGAATGGGGCTGAAGATTTTATATCTCATCGTCGTGCTTCTTGTGAATTCTGTCACGCCCTAACCCTATAGGCGTGTAGTTATAGCCCATGCCAGCAGTCACCCTTCACTCCAACCAGCCCACTGGGCCAGACCCCCCCCCCCCCCCACTGCACCCCCAGGCTCCACCCACAGCCTCCCCGACGGATACCGGTGACATGGCTTTATACGAGATGAGGTATCAAGGGTATATGTGCCGCCACGGCCAGGCGATGAGGGGAGGGTGGGGGTGGAGGGGTAGATGCGGAGAGGGGGGTGCATGTCGCGTGACGTCTCTACCGACTGCCCGCCGTCTCCCCTCCTAGCCTCCCTTCCCTGCCACCCCACCCCCCCCCCCCCCCCGCCAGGACTATTACCCTCCCACGCGGCACAATTCGATCTTGAAGACGGCTTGGCGGTAGTGCGACTGGGGTGCTAATTAGCTTGACAGGCTTGAGATATGACGGCCACCACCGCTGACAGCTACAGTAGTTATATTGAAAATCTCGCCAAATGAAGCCATTCATTAACGACAGCAGCGCGCCACCACGTTAACAGGATGGGATGGGCGGACGTAAGCTTGTTACAGGCCGCCCACCGGGCCGCCCACCGGGCCGCCCACCTCCCGTGGCTTCCACTACGCCGCTAAAACACACCAAAGATACCGCCGTACACGTATCGGCCCGACTCATAAAACAGGCTTATGGGCTGATTAAAAAGCCTTCTGCCCCCTGTTTGTCTAAGAGCGTCGTATTGCTAATCCTCGGGATGGCATCGCCGACGGCGGATGTCAGAGGAAGTGGAACTGCCAGATCCGGGCAGGAATAGCTCCGGGCGTGATGGCGCGGGTGGGGGGAGAGGGGAGGGGGAAAAGGGGGCTGTTACATCGGCTGACGAAGAATACCTAGAATGTATAGCGATGGAAGATATAACACTGCCACAGCCAGATGGCGCGCAACAGTCCGTTTCGGTCACTGGCAAGATACATATAACTATCAGACCAGACCAGCTAATTCAACCTGATCAGATAGATTTACTATTGCTGATATTGCTGTAGTTATCGTCGGATAACGTGTGATATCACTAATTATTCGGGAAATGCAGACGGGAGCATACGACCCACTGCTCACAGTAGGCGTTCAAACATCGCCTGTTATGATGCTTGTCATAGACTATTTATTAAAACCGCCAACGTCGGTAGATATTTATGAAGTGGACTTTTTAGCTAACATAATTGGCTTATTTGGGGAGCTGGCGGAGATATAGCAGACGGGGCAAAGGACTCCTTTACTTTTTATTAACGACTTAATCAAGCGGTGTGAATCGATAGACCAAATAGGTGGCAGTAAAACACTGTCGACCAAATTAGACTGCAGCTCGACTGATAAATGAAAGATTGATAAACGAATCATGTTACAATTAAAAGTAGTATGGCGATAAGAATTATATGAAGTGCCTGTTGCTGAGCACTGTCCGCACAGTTAAACTTCGTTAATGTTTCCGCCCACATTAACGTCGACCATACTAAATCCATGCATGTCCCTGTTAATTTTGTTAGGTTTAGTGCCGAACGACATACTAAAAAAGGGATCTGAAGGCAAAAAAATTATAATTTTCGGCGTCCAACCTGATTCCTATTAGTCACAGCTGGGGCGCTCGTTGCAATACAGTCCCTTCCCGGCTGTTGGGCAGTTCGTCCATTGAGCGTCTGGCAGGATGAGGATAAAGAGGTTCAAGAGAGTAGAAACTGATACAGGAGTTCTATTGAGGCAACTGAACCGAAAATACTGTTGCACGGCTGATATCTGATTATCCTGCGACTTTAATTGTCAATATTACCATTACCATTACCTTTACAGCCAATATGCTTCTCTAACTCTAGCATTACTGCCACAATTTATCTCAACTTTAACGTCACTGCCATAATCACTACGGTCACTACTGCCACTACTCATGTCTAACGCTAACACTACTGAGACTACCACTACTGTCACTACTCATCTCTAACTCTAACGCCACTGCCACTTCCACTACTGTCACTACTCATCTCTAACGCTAACGCCACTTCCACTACTGTCACTACTCATCTCTAACTCTAACGCCACTGCCACTTCCACTACTGTCACTACTCATCTTTAACTCTAACGCCACTTCCACTACTGTCACTACTCATCTCTAACTCTAACGCCACTGCCACTTCCACTACTGTCACTACTCATCTCTAACTCTAACGCCACTGCCACTTCCACTTCTGTCACTACTCATCTCTAACTCTAACGCCACTTCCACTACTGTCACTACTCATCTCTAACTTTAACGCCACTGCCACTTCCACTACTGTCACTACTCATCTCTAACTCTAACGCCACTGCCACTACTGTCACTACTCATCTCTAACTCTAACGCCACTGCCACTTCCACTACTGTCACTACTCATCTCTAACTCTAACGCCACTGCCACTTCCACTACTGTCACTACTCATCTCTAACTCTAACGCCACTGCCACTACCAATACTGTCACTACTCATCTCTAACTCTAACGCCACTGCCACTTCCACTACTGTCACTACTCATCTCTAACGCTAACGCCACTTCCACTACTGTCACTACTCATCTCTAACTCTAACGCCACTGCCACTTCCACTACTGTCACTACTCATCTCTAACTCTAACGCCACTTCCACTACTGTCACTACTCATCTCTAACTCTAACGCCACTGCCACTTCCACTACTGTCACTACTCATCTCTAACTCTAACGCCACTGCCACTTCCACTACTGTCACTACTCATCTCTAACGCTAACGCCACTGCCACTACCACTACTGTCACTACTCATCTCTAACTCTAACGCCACTGCCACTTCCACTACTGTCACTACTCATCTCTAACTCTAACGCCACTGCCACTACTGTCACTACTCATCTCTAACTCTAACGCCACTGCCACTTCCACTACTGTCACTACTCATCTCTAACTCTAACGCCACTGCCACTTCCACTACTGTCACTACTCATCTCTAACTCTAACGCCACTGCCACTACCAATACTGTCACTACTCATCTCTAACTCTAACGCCACTGCCACTACTGTCACTACTCATCTCTAATTCTAACGCCACTGCCACTTCCACTACTGTCACTACTCATCTCTAACTCTAACGCCACTGCCACTACCAATACTGTCAATACTCATCTCTAACTCTAACGCCACTGCCACTACTGTCACTACTCATCTCTAACTCTAACGCCACTGCCACTACCACTACTGTCACTACTCATCTCTAACTCTAACGCCACTGCCACTACCAATACTGTCACTACTCATCTCTAACTCTAACGCCACTGCCACTTCCACTACTGTCACTACTCATCTCTAACGCTAACGCCACTGCCACTTCCACTACTGTCACTACTCATCTCTAACTCTAACGCCACTGCCACTTCCACTACTGTCACTACTCATCTCTAACTCTAACGCCACTGCCACTACTGTCACTACTCATCTCTAACTCTAACGCCACTGCCACTTCCACTACTGTCACTACTCATCTCTAACTAACGCCACTACCACTACTGTCACTACTCATCTCTAACTCTAACGCCACTGCCACTACTGTCACTACTAATCTCTAACTCTAACGCGAATGCCACAATTACTACTGTTGCTACTGCCACAACTCATCTCTAACGCTAACACTACTGAGACCACCACTACTGTCACTACTGTCACTACTGTCACTACTGTCACTGATCGTCTCTAACTCTCACACCCTTAGCTTACCGTAAGTACTACCTACGCTTTCGCCTTGGAAGGTTACCAAAGACTGGGGTCTGCTGTGAAACCTTATATTGCACATTTTGGCAAAATCCAATGAGCGATTATGATGTAACAGTCATGACATTTCAACGATATTAACCGTAAACTTCGAAACTGTATATAACAATGCAGATTTGTATTGCCCGTCATGAAAAAATACGCTTACAAATCGCCGTGTTAGCACTTTTGTGTAAATCGTACTAAACGGCTCGTTGCAATGGTAGGTTGGCTGGTTATTCAGGACGCTTTAACTATTTCTGGTCATATCGCGTCAATGGGAGAAGGAAGGGAGAGTGGAGCCATGCCTCCGGGGGTAACCCCCAACTCTTTACAAAGAAAGACATGGGATCTTTATCCTGCGACCACACAGACATGGCTATCACTATCATTATTACCACAACTACGCATATTACTACGTTAAATGCTAGTACACCTAGCGCGATGCCCTACAAACGAGCCTCCACATAAGAACAATGGGATCGGTGAGTCGGACCTCTAAGCATAGTGTCCATTAGACATCCCCGGGAACCTAAATCCTTCTCTCCAAATTATAATATTTCTACCACGAATAATAACAACACTATGTTTGCTTGTGTATTCAGGTGCGCATGTCTCCCCAGCCCTGGTGGAGGCGGATGGAGACTATGATAGTGACTGGGATATGCTGTGTGCGGCCGGCGACATTCCGTTGGCCCAATGTCTGTACAGACTGTTGGAGACCCAGCTCGCCCAGAAGGCCCTCCAACTCGCCATTCCGTCGTCTACTACACAACGCCGGAAGCGGAAGGACGTCGTGCAGTTCTGCCCCCCGGACATGGAGAAGGTGGAATGTTTTGAGCGGTATTTTTGGTTCTTGATACGGTCACACGCCGGGCAAAGGAAACGCGGCCACGCGACGCCGGCGCGTGCGTTCCAGTCTTCTCGCGCCATGGCGTCACGTGACGCGCGCGCGCAGACGGATGACTTGCCGGAGTTGTGTCCCGACGACAGCAAGCTGGAGTGCTTCAGTTACCTGCTGAGGCTCTGGCTGCAATCCAAGTACGGCGCCGCTAGACGGCAGCACCAGCAGGTCCAGCAAACGAAAGCGTCGGGAGACCGGAAGCACGCTAAAAGTCGATCGGAGGAGTTTGTCGATAATGGCGCTCAGACCGAAGCTGCCCGAGATACCGACGACAGGACTGATGATGATAATGGTGATGATGATGATGACGATGATGGTGATGATGATGATAAATTCTCGCAGAACTGGTTGCAGCACCAGCAAGGTCTCTGGCGGGGAAAGAGATCCATGGGTATATGCCCCTCAAACATGGACACTCTTACCTGTTTTGACCAATATCTGGCAATGTATCTGAAAGTCTACACCAATCGCCGCCTGGTGGGGCGAAAGCACATCAGTTCCATGGCGGGGGATACACACCTGCCCACCAGTAAATCTAGTAGTGCTCCATCCAAGTCCAGGACCAAGAAAGATCATCCCGGTAGGCTTGCTTGCAATGAAGATGACCCTCTCTGTTACTGGAGCCAATTCTTCGATTCTTGATGCCGTCGTGACGAGATGTGTGTCTAGCGCGTACTTGTCGCACCCTGGAAGTCACCATGGAGATATCAAACCCAGGGAAACGTCATTGGTAACGCAATTCAAATGAAGGCATCCTCCTTGTATGTCGCCGGGAGTATTCTCTGCAGTCCGCAATCATCAACCAAGACGTGAAATTTAGTTGGCTCCGCATTCATTAACTTTCCAATGGTTACCGCTACTTCCATTCTTTGCCAAAACGATGTAATATCTGACAGGTACAGTCTTTTGGCTAAGATGTCAATGCATGATAATATAAAGTGCTTTTATTCTCAATTCCATCGTTGATAAACTTGGACAGAATCTCATTAATCTTCATTATTGTTTACTATATCAAGTTAAAGTTCCGCCATCTTGACCTTTGCTTTCTTGCTCACAGTAGCCTTTATACTATAAAGGCTGTGCATCTGGTCGAAAACACGTCAAAAATATGACAATTTGTGCATCGCTTAAAAATGTATATCGAACTATCGGCCAACATAGTGTTAATTTCTTTGAATCTGTATTTACTGGTGTGTGTGTGTGTGTTATATTATATATTATTATTATGTGCAAGAGGAATTAATATAGGCCTTGCCTGTTTTCCCATTGTGAAATAAAAATATATTTAAACCAATGTATATTAGTCATTCTGAAATATCCACTGAGTGTCACGCGAATAAGTCTTGAACGTGCGGAAACATGCCTCTCACAGAATTCCTGAGAATAAAACAAAAATTTAATGGACAATATGGCTTATATTAAGCCGTTCACCCATAGCTATATAGCGAATCAGTGTTTGAGTAGAGCTATACATATCTCTCACATCACTGCATAGTACATTGAACAAACGTCGGAATGGCTCGCCTCGGAACCTCACATCATCTACCAGACACAATGGAGTGCAACCATCGAGCAGATTGCCGGCGTGGGTTTGTTATTATGACGAAAATTTTCAATTTTCGTCATATGTCGGTTGGTCGTGTTTGTTTGTCTGTTTCTATATATGTATATATATATGTATGTCTGTTTCACGCAAAAACGGGAAGTCTTCTTATGGCCTAACAACTGCATGCATCGGTTCGCAGTCTTCAGTACCTTATAGCTACGGAGTATGGCTAGAACGTACTCGTCACCCAGGTCAAAAGGTCAAAGGTCAAGGTCACAGCGATTTTTTGAAAAAAAAACTAAGAATGCATATATCTCCGTTAATGTTAAAGCTAGAGATTCCGGGTGAGTTGTAAAATGTGCTACACTGTAAGGCGCAGTTTTCGGGTATTGTTCACTTTTTGATGCGTAATAATCATTTCGAGTAAAATGAGGTCGTACGTTTTGCGGAAAACGCACTAAATGACCTTTGTCAGTTTTCTCGCTTTTGGGCACATTTGCCATCAAGCTATCGCTATGATGTTCTAATATGCCATAGAAATATGAATTGAGATGAGTTGTGTCGAATCTTAGAGTTTTCCGATGCGTCACGTGACGTCACGATGACGTCACTTTTAGTACTTTAAAAAAATCGTCAAAAATCAGTTCCTCGTATAGCTGCAAACTAAAAACAATATGTTCCTATCTTACTTCCGGTTCCAGGGCCGACGGCAGTTCTCTATGGGACTTCCCATGTTAAAGCGCTGTATCTTTAGGCTGGGAAAAATGTTTTGTCGTGTATTTCACAAGTGCCTCCATCAAGCGACACCGGCATTTTTTCCTTAGTTAAACATGATACATAGTAGCCTCAGTGCTTATCGCATGCGATTGGAGCAAATAGTGACGTCACAGGATTTTTTTGAAATTTGGCCAATGGTGAAAGATACGGCTTTTAGGTGTTAGCAGAGGCTCCCACGGGTGTCCTATTCAAGTCATCACTCAATGCTTGCAGCTGTGGATGGATAATACTAAGCTGAGTCATAATCTGTCAACATGGTTCCATAGTCACATTACTTTTCGGTATATAGTCGAAATCGTTTAACATGGGATCCTATAAGGAAAAATGAACTTGATCGAATATGACCTACTTCCACTCAAGCTATTTCAGTCTCCTTCGCCACACAGTGAGGTAATATCACCTGTAAGCAAGTTATAAGAAAAACACGGCGATATCTGTATTACTTTTTGTTTCCATGGCAACGAAGCCACTGGCCTAATGATAAACATACAGATTCTTGCCATTGAAAGAAAAATCGTCAAAAATCAGATAAAAATGCTAAAATTGCATTCTTTTCGCCCACTAGTTGCCAATAAGCATCTACAGATCACTTAATGCTTCAATCAGGCGGATGTTGCTCAGTTATGGCGCTAGAGTGCTTCAAAGTGGGACGAAACCTTTGCGGGGACACCAATGATGAGTGAATGGAGATTGTGTCCATCTTTAAAACAACGTCAAAATTAAGAAAAACATGCCAGAGCTGTGATCTTTACGCCAAATGGTAGGGACCATCGATCGGCAGAGAACTAGTAAAAGAAACAAATGAGTTGCTATATCACTTCGCATGCAGTGTTCTTTGTTCTTGTCCTAGGTCTCCGTGTCTCCGCAATGATGAACTAATGCAACTTTTGGCCATTTCGTCAAGCCATAGCTGAAGGACCATTCTTTCTATCGCCTAGCTCTTCAATCGAATAAGTTGTGGCAGTAAACCTTGGCGTATTGCCACTTGGACGTTGTCGTGCGTCACGTCATAACGTCACTATGACGTCATGACGTCACACATCGTACGTAAGCTATTACTCAGCTATCATAAGTTATGGCGACTTTCGGGTCGCTTTACGTTGCAGGTCGTGTTCAGGGACAGTTTGTGCCGTGTGTAACTGTTTTGGCGCAGGGGATAAGTATACGTCAAAAATGACGTCATAGCTAACGTGCCCTTACGAAATGTTGGGTTTGCTTTACTTTTAGCCACTTTGGCAATAGCTGTCATAACCCGAGTTGATAAGTAGATATATTAAAGAAATAGAAGCCATCTTGAGCATTTGCGCGAACGTCAAATGACGTCATGTCACGTCACGATGACGTATTATTAGATAAAAAGTAAAATTCGTAGCGCCATTCATAATGAGTCAAGCAATCGCTCTTAAGAACAAAATTTCATGTTCACTTAAACACGTCGTCTTCAGAGACACCTATGGCGAGGGGGCTAAGTGTGCGTCAACGTCATAGCTTACGTGCTCCTACGAAAGTTTGGGCCTGCTTGATGTTCAGCTAATTTGGCAATAGCTACCATCACCCACAAGTTCATGAGTTCACCCATGATTTCGTAAGTATGTATACTTAACAAAATAGAAGCCATCGCGAATATTGTCGTGGTCGTCAAATGAAGTTCGTGAAGTCAGGAAGACATAATAAATAAAAGATACGAAAGTACCGTTAACATTGCTTCAAGAGAAGCGCTTGGGCTTCAAACTGGATGTCCAATTAAGCTCCGCCTACAGTGCCACACTGCCTGTCGAAGGCAGCATTTAGCCCAAATTGCCCCTATAAGGCCCTTTAGCCAAAATTGGCCCCGACGACTCGTAACGTCGCCATTAATACAGCTCCTAAATGTACTTATGTATTTTCGTCCTCGACCTATGGTCGAATATCTCTTGTATATTAATATATGAATGGTCCGCCTTATTTTTTAGTCCGTTTAAAGTTGGCGGTATTACTAATCCTTCGTAGTTTATGTACATTTGCCGCAGTAAACTCATAGCTACTCACTCTGAAAGTGGTGTAGTCTACTGGCTAGTCCAGTCAGATAATAGTGCCTTCATGCTATTAGCTATAGATGCGGCAGATATAAATGATAGGCACGTCACCAGCTAGAAACGATGGCCCTGTCAGATTTCATGCAGAGGCCAAGAGGGATTTTTAATAGGGCTCCAGCGCAATACTACGAAAAGTCGCACCAGATGGAGCCACTGCTTACTCTCAATTCTTAAACGTCCATATGGAAGCATACAGACGAAAAGGCTGCAGATATACAAGTTGAGCGTACGTTTAATTAGGCATATATCACACGATCATTTAACTCACCAACTCTTACAACTTATACTGAAACAATGGTTACATGTACGTGTATAACTCACGCATTGCTAACCTGTGAGATTGCCAGCGATAACACATTTCGTGTGGAAAGTTGGGCCGTAAAAAAACCGGAACCGGTTACGTTACGATATGGCACCATTTATGTGTTTGACGTCAGATGTTATCTAGCTATGTCATCATCATCATCATTTATTTCGACCAGGAATCAATACAATACAACATAGCATACAACAGGAAAAAAAAAAAAAAAAAAAAAAAAAAAAAATCCCTGGTCAAGGAGACCACCATTATGACAGAGTCGCTGGCATGGTGGCCACCTCAACGCAAAAAAAAACACACATAAAAAAACAACAAAACACACACAGAAAAAAAAGCGGAGGACAAGACTCTATAAAGACAAATTAACAAGTTAACAAGTTAACAATTACCGAAATACACCGTTATAGTTCGATAGTACAAATATGAAATAAGAATAATTTTTTGGGGGACTAGATAAAACGTAATTCTTTTTGGCAGACATAACAATGGACTTTAAAACAGTCAAAACAGTCCCTATCAAGAAGTCGTTTTTTAATATAGGTTGAGTATCCCGCTATTGAATGCGTAAATATCTTCGTTAAGGTCTCTTTTGGAGTTTGGTTTATTAAATGGGTTAAGTAATAGCGGATGCAGTTTTCGGCAAATTTGTGCTTGGTTCTGGGTATAATTATATTTTGCTTACGTCTGGTGTTATGCTCATGTCGGTCCAATATACGGGGAAAATGGAAAGAGGTAATAAAATATACAGGGAGATCATCATGCAGCAGCCTGTAATAAAACTTCAAAGACTGTAACTCATGAATGTCGTCTATTTTAAGGAGATTCAATCGCTTAAATAAGGGTTCAGTGTGCGCAATATAATGACTCTTTGTTATGATACGGATGGCTCTTTTCTGAACATTTTTCAATCGATCACTTTGGTGGCCCCAGGCTAATATACAGTAATGCAAGTGAGATAAAATGAGCGAGTTATAAATGGTTAGCAGAATATGTTGAGGAAGGGTATATTTTAGATGCTGCATAACTCCAACTACCTTAGATATTTTGAAAGCAATTTTATCACCGTGACTGGACCATTTCAGATGTTTATGTAGGGTCAATCCGAGAAAATCAAAGTCGTCAACGCATTCTAGCTTGATATTTTCAATATAAAGTTCTGGTATCGTTACCCGCTTTTGTGGCATATAAAATAACATAAATTTGGTTTTTTTAACGTTAAGAGATAGTTGGTTAAGTTTAAGCCAATTGCTTACTAGAGAAAGTTCATGGTTTAATACTTCACTACTCACATTACCTTTTGGCGCTAATGTACTAATTGTGCTAGAAAGGGTTGTATCGTCAGCGTAAATAATTACACTAAATATTGCACTCGCTCTAGATATATCGTTTATATATATTATAAACAAAAGAGGGCCAAGTATTGATCCCTGTGGTACTCCTCGGGAGATCAGAACTTCTTTTGATTAAACGTTATCTATGCTTACATACTGTTTGCGATCCTGAAGATAATTTTGTAGCAGTTTGAGCGCAAGCCCAGAAACCCCATAGTGCTTCAGTTTAGCTAATAGTATATCGTGATTAATGGTGTCAAAGGCTTTTGATAAATCAAGATAGATGTTTATCGGTATCTCCCCTTCGTCTAGTTTATGTATGGTTTTATCGATTAATTCCAGAGCAGCCAATTGGGTTGAATGTTTTTTCCGGAAACCATACTGACCACTGTTAAACAGGGTTTCGTGGTCAAAGTGGTCATACATCTGGTTATAAATTACTTTTTCAAAAACATTTGATATGGCTGGTAAAATTGAAATTGGCCTATAATTGTCAATATTAGATTTTTCCCCCTTTTTAAAAACTGGTACTACTTTTGCAAGTTTCAATTTATCTGGAAACATACCAGTACAAATTGATTGATTAATGATTTGAGTAATTGCCTTACTTAAATCTACTTTTAATAGTTTCAGCATTTTCATTGACATGTCATCATGTCCAGAACTAGCCTTAGGTTTCAGCTCATCAATTATTTTATTAGTGACGTTATGATCGATTAAATTAAACACCATTTTGTTTTCACATGGATCACCTAGATAGTTAGTATAACTTTGGTTTGGGTCCGGTTTGATTTTACTGGCAAGTTTAGTACCAATGGTGCTAAAAAACTCATTAAATCCGTTTACTACAGCCGAACGGTCAGATGTTGGCTTGCCATTAATATTAAAGAGCTCGGGGAATTTGTCCTTTCGGTTTGATCTATTAATGACGGATCTTATTGCTTTCCATGTTGCCTTGATGTCTCCCTTACATTTTTCGAAAGCATGGTAATAATACGATCTTTTGGCCAACCGAATGCTATTTTTTAATATGGTATCATACGTTCTAAGATTGGTTTTCAGAGTATCGTATTGACAGGACGTTGGCGCTGTCATTTTAAGTCTCTTGTAAAGTTTATCTTTAAACGCTATGGACTTTATGATACCATTAGTGATCCAGTTTGCCTTTTTATGTTTCCTCTTGTTAAAGTTAACTGTTTTGTCCGGTAAAAAAGTAGCCCTGGCCTTTGCTAGTACATCGTCCATTATCTCATAATTGATATTAGGGTCGGCGCTAAGGTCACTGTTCAGTCTACCTAAAATATTTGCGTTTGCAATGTGCTGTTTAAATTGTAGCATTGACTGTGGATCATTGGTTTTTATATTAATATAAATGGGCGTTTTATTTGAGCGTCGTATATCTATGTCTAAACATAAGAAATAAGGGAGGTGGTCTGAAATGGCCTTCAATAAAATTCCCGCCGTTGTATTCAACGAACTGGGTGTTAATTTACATAAAAAATTATCGATCAGTGTACCCCTATTACGTGACAATCGGGTCGGTAGTGTGATTTTGGGAAGAAAACTGCAAGACATGATGCAATCAAAATAATCGCTAATGGCCGGTTTTTCATTAATCATTAGGAGGTCAATGTTGAAGTCACCTGCTAAAATACATTCCCTATTAGGTTTGCTTCTCTCAAATGAAAAGAGAACCTCAGAAAATTCTTCTGAAAAGGTTGCATAGTTTTCATTGATGTCGCATGGAGGTCGATATATATTTCCTAGAAGCATTTTCTTGTCAGTATTACGTCCATATACTTCAATGAATTGCCCTTCCCATATATTCGACTTAATCGGGTTTTCTATAAAATTAAATGCATATGACTTATTGAGATATATAAGCAGACCTCCACGCGTGCTACAGGATTTACCCTGCGATATCAATACATAGTCATCGAGTTCGAAAATGCCAGTATCAGCATCATCTGATAACCAGGTTTCTTGTAAACAGACTGCACATAACACAACTTTGCGATCACGTAGAACCTCTAAAAACACTTTTAATTGATCAATTTTAGAACGAATGGAGGCAATATTTAAACTAAGCATGGTGAACTCATGTCGCTTACTCTCCATGACCTTAATAAACCCATCCAAATCACAGTAAGGTGAGTGTTCAATAATAATTTCTTCCGAACAATCAATGTCAGATTTGCCATTACAATTAACTTTTAATGTATCAATAAGTGAATTAATATTTACACCCCCAAAATTTGTTAAGATGTCACCAACATTCTCGTTACCCACAATCGACATAGAAAATCACTGCAATAACATTGTGAATCTCCGCAAACAGGCAAATAAACAAATGAACAGAAACATATAAATGAACCTTTAAACAACAAAAAGTTTTGTCATGGGTGTCCATTTCACTCAGCTTTTCACCAGAAACATGCGATTAATCTACGCGATGATACCAACGATACGTATAACAGTGAAAAATACCTTTCATAACCTAATGATCCAAATAGTGCGGTGTTCCTTTAATTAAGCGGCTAATCTAATTATACGGCAATATATGAACAAGTGAGTGAGAAGGACGTGTGGAACAGAAGTAGGCTGAATCATAATTGTTGTCACAACAGAAGGAGTCACAACTGCTTATATGTTCCCTTGATTCGGTCAAACACTTTGAAAGTTGGCCTACTACATATTATGTTTGCTTCTCATTCATAACAAAAAGCTTCCACATTAGCGCGGAACAGTCTTACATTATAGCGCAAAAAATACCGCTCACGTGACCTGAACGAGACAATCAAGTAGTAATTGTGCTGCTGATTCTAACATCAGGCTCGCTGCTGCATGCAGAGTTAACCTGCGCTTCGTGTCAGAGGAGCGCCTCATTTTCAACACTTTTGTTGGCAAAACTACATTGATTGGCTTAGGGCGTGTTCAATTTACCTGAAACCGAAACCCTTTTTGAAACCGGTTCAACGGTTTGCCAACCTAAAGGCGAACGCGTTGTTCATTTGTTTGCAGTTTCAGCAGGTATTTTATCAATGGCCATGTGCTTATGTATTGATGCCACCAAAAATATGCCGTCGGATTCATCTATACGCAATTGGACTCTCCGTAAATAGATTAGTGTCATACTTTTGTCCAGAAGTCTCTATTAATAACATTTATTTATTAACTGTGGTTTACGTGTTAACTGAACTGACACCTCCCTGGAACCGAAACCGTCAAACCAGCTCTCTCGATAGTTTCACGGTTTCGAGCAAACCGGTTTCGGTTCTTCTTCTGTCGAACAGTCAGTTCGGCAAACCGGTTTGGGCTTCATGTAAATCGAACACGCCCTTAAATAGGGCTATACCGTTCTCGCGATCGGGCCGCGAGACTTCAGTTTTGGGAACCAACAAACACACGTGCTCCATGTTGAAGTATAGGCAGCTAAAAGCCAATTTCTTTCCAGGTTTATTCTAAAGAATATGAGTACCATTTCACTAAACATGGCTGTGGAAGGTATACGTTAAAATATTTGGGGCGATGAAGCGCATAACTTTAGGAATATACAAGGAAAAGTCCGTCTTCAAAACACTCAAAAGCTAAAAGTAGCGTTCTAAATTTAGCCCTGCACCCGGGCTTTCGCGAGTTCTCCGAACAGCGAGTGACGTCACTGAGTTTCACGTGCCTCCGCGGTAACAAAAATGGTGAGAGCAAGTGATCGACCCGATCGCTCGGTGCGCCTTAAATTCGCCAGAAAATCTCGACATTAATATTCATGACTGTTACGTCACTAGCGCGTCACGCTTCATCAATATTCATTGCTGCCCGGTCAGCACAAATGGCGGCCGGCGTAGGAGTTGTGCCCGCGTGGGGCCTGATCTTGACATCTGCTGCTGCTGCTGCTGAGAAAATTCGCTCCCACAAAGGAACAACAGGGTTTCACTATGTTGCAGATTACTGTTATGCGGCATGCAATAGTAACAAGTACCCAGTAAAGATGTGTCTTAGTGTACACATATTTTGGTTAATGCCCGCCTTGTCAATTACGCTGTTAATACGGCCTGGTCCATTCGTCTATCACATGACACTCTTAAGCAAGTACGCGACAAAATAAAACCATCTTATTTTAGAATGCCGAAGCCCTCGTCTGCCAAGACCCGTCTGCCGCTGTCGGAGGTGTCGCCCGATAGAACCGCCCTCAATCGCCGCTTCCTCCATGCACCTCTAGCTGGCGGCGTCTGCACTCGGCGATTCCAACCCGGTCATGCATGCTGTGAATGTGTTGTGAGATTTCGACGTCGGCCACTTTTCACTCACGACACCACTTAGCAAAGAGATGTAGCAACGTATTCCATTCCATGAGTATATTTTCTTTTTACAACTCTATATGTCTCTGATATTCCCTATCTGCCTACTCTTTGTCGTGAATCCCACTAGTTCCTCCTCCGCTCCTCTTGCCCCGCTTCTTTTATAGGTCCCCCCTACACCCCGTCACCATCGGAATTCCTCCCCGTCCCTCGGGAGTACCCTGGTCACATCCCGCTACATTTAACCTGTGCAGGGCCCACCCCACACCCTGGGACGCCCTGGCCTCTCCCCTGGCCAGGGCCCGTAAGTTCGAAACACCAGGGGCAAAATATTTCGCCCTAGAATAGAACATTAGCATGGAGCGGGGCGACATATTTGGCCCCCGCAGTTCGAACTTACGGGCCCTTGCCCTTGTCATGCCCGGTGTGTGTTCCCGCTAAAGATATGCCGCCCCCACCCCGCAGATGTTGTGGCGGGTCTCGCTCTCAAGTGGTTGGGGGCCGCTCCACCCCCTTCCTGCGCCCGGGGACCACCCTAGCCCCATCCAGTGGTCACTTCCACCCCACTCCGATCCGCGCACTGGGCGACCTGCCTCGCTGGACTTCTATCCCACGGGTTACCAATATTACCAGACACGCTAACGCCCCACTACGGTTCCACTACAGTATATAACAGAAATCTTTACCACGCACGCACACTCTTATTACGTATAATGTCTAAAAAATGATTTTTGACCATAGAAACATTTTGTCTAAAAAATGACGTTATTGACCATAGAAACATGCTGGAATAAAAAAACTTGAGAACAAAAATTGTGTTATAAATGTATACCCTAAAAGGAAGGTTGCAACCCCATGCCCCCCTTAGATCCGCCTGTGCCCCCCTTCCACCCCTAACTGATAAACCTCTCCCACCACCACCAGGGGCAGGTTAGGGGGGTTGCATCCTTCCCCCTAAGGAACTTGAGTATACACTGTAAAAGTCGGGTTTTCCGTGCAACCCCCCCCCCCCCCCCCCACGAGTCGCAAATTCCTACACGGTCCCTGAGTCCTGGCCACTCTGTCTTGTCAGTAGCCCTATACTATAGTACAGTCAGAATCTGTGGTGGAGAGAATGTTGTCTCTATATTTCATGTGAAAAATATGATTTGATAAGTTTGTAGCAGATGTTGCGGTTGCGTATGATCTGAAACCCCTTTCCGCTTGTCAGGGTCAGGGGAAGCACCTTGTTGTGTTTAAATAGCGCTGCTGGGCACGCCGATTTAAGGGTCACAATGAATATTGATGAGGCGAGATGCTGGTGACGTAACAAGCATGAATATTCATGTCGAGGTTTTCTGGCGAATTTAAGGCGCACCCGATCGCGAGAACTGTATAGCCCTATACATTTCTCGCGATCGGGCCGCGAGACTTTAGTTTTGGGGACAAACAAACACACGTGCTCCATGTTGAAGTATAGGCAGCTATAAGTCAATTTCTTTCCAGGTTTATTCTAAAGACTATGAGTGCCATTTCACTAAACATGCATGGCTATGGGAGATATACGTTAAAATATTTGGAGGCGATGAAGCGCAGAACTTTGGGAATATACAAGAAAAATCCGTCTTCAAAACACTCGAAAGCTAAAAATAACGTTCTAAATTTAGCCCTGCACCCGGGCTTTCGCGTGCCTCCGCGGTAACAAAAATGGCGAGAGCAAGTGATCGACTTAACCATTCCGCTGTCAAAATGTGCAGTGCATGGAGTAACGAAAAGACCAAGTTTCTTAATTTTTGTAAGTTTTCTGTTTGAAGCGTTGCGCCAACGTTGTCACCGGGGAGAATCCGTATGACGTCATAATGCCTCGTTTTCGTAGGAAATGCAAAAAAAAATTATTTTCTCAGTCGTATTGTCCCGTCGTAACAAATATTCGTCATTGTGATGGCGCAAACGAATAAAAAATATGTCATCTATCCGTTTTGTGAAGCTATATTTCTTAAATATTCTTAATCATAGGGCTAGGCCTTCCACAATGGAGCCACCCCTCGGCGCCTGGCTTTTGCGCAGGTAGTCTGGTTCCCAGTCCCTCTCTTTGTGTAACATACACGTCACGCCTACGTCACAGAGAGTCAGAATACCAGTGTGCGCAGAGATTCTAAACTCGTTCCGAACACGTGCTTCGTTTGTTTGTCCCCAAAATGAGTAAACCGGAAGTCTAATCGAACGAGACTTTATAGCCCTATACCAGTGTGCGCAGAGATACTAAACTCGTTCCGAACACGTGCTTCGTTTGTTTGTCCCCAAAATAAAGTAACCCGCAAGTAAACCGGAAGTCTTGGCGAAGGAGACTTTTTAGCCCTATGTTGTAGTGACGCGGGGAATTGAGCATATCCTAAAATACCCGACTATGCAAATGAGACGTCGATGTTGGTCGGAACCTACAATCACGTGACTAACGCGGCGGCAGGGGTTTCGGCGCCAAATACAGTCACTCGGTCATTGAACTTCTAAAGATATAAATTTCTAAGTGTAAAGACAAAAAGACTGAACCACGACCTTCCTCTCCAGGAGACAGCGACGCCCATACCAGTGATCCCCCCATTATCTCGGTGTAGAAGCAGGTAGCTCCATGATTATGGTTGACGAATATCACTGAAATACACTGGTGATGTTCGGAGTTTACACTGGCAGTCACTGCCGTCTTCCTTTTGTCATGACGCCGTCGGCGTTCGACTGTATGTATTTGGTAAGTGATTTTGGACCCGCTTGCGAACTCTAACACTGTTAATGTTATTACATCATAGATGTTTTTTTGTCATTTCATTATCTCTGAAACTGACCATTAAAAAGAAACTAATTAAGGCAATTAAAGGAAATTATCACCTTGAGCAACTTAGTTTATAATGTACAGCAATGAATCAGAAATAAAGCTAACAGGCTACCACAGCGTCTATAAAACTACTACTAATTATACTGATGTCAGGGTGGGTATGAAAATAGATGATAACTATAATTTGCCCACAAATAGATACAAGAAAACAGCAAAGGTGGCCAAATAATTTTCTGGGTCGCCATATACAACTTAATCCTGGGCGGTTGGCTGTTTAAGGTGCAGACGAAAGTGACTAGTCGCTTGGCAACATTACACATTTATAGGGATCGGTCTGGCAGAACATCTTCTATACTATTCTTTTCTGTAATAGAATGCTTCTATATTGCGAAGTTGTTCGCAACGAACGCACATGTGAATTATCACAGTAAATTACTCTCTTAATTGGTTAGATATTATAATTAATGCAGTAAAGACATTGCTAGGTGGTTGTCAATTCTGATTTGCCTTGTCAATTATGTCTCGACTCCGCTTTTTTGGGTAATGCGGTGCAGGGTTTGTAGTTTATGAAATACACTAACTTAATTAAATGGTAGTAAATATTGCACATAAAATAAGCGCTCCCCTTCCACTTCCACTAAAAAATACGAAATTCATATTAGATTTGATTGTTCATTACTCAATATGTCGGCCTCAATTAATAAGTACGATATCATCAATGTTGCAAATGTTGGGAGATCGCCGTATGTACTTTACCATCCTAAAATCCACTGCTTCAGACAGCTAGCGCATGCAGTCTCGACGAACATGGGGAGCAGTTAGTTTTCCTCGGCTTTAATGTCAGAAGAAGTCAGAATGGACAACAGCAACAGTCTTTTTTCCTCAGTATAAAGCTTGACTGTAGAAGAAGGCTGAGGGAACAGAATAGTTGTTATCGAATATTGGTTGATGTTGCCTGCGATCGGTTAGTGGCAAACCAGTCATAACGTGCTCAGTGTGGTCGATTCATCTTGATTGATACAGATACCGAATCGCGAGACAGTCATAACGTGCTCCGTGCTGGCATTCGTACTTCACCCTTGAAAATATAAAAAGAAAACCCTACGCCATCGATCGTTGGTACTTTCACGACATATACCTTGAATCTATTACTGGAAATGAAAGGAAAATACGCTACAACAAATTGCATTCTCGGCCTGGGCGAACGTTGACATAGTTCGGCCAAAAGTGGCTGAAATAAGTCATAACAGTGCACCCTGATGTATATCTCGCGAGGGTAAAGTATTATCACTAAATAGTGTATGCGCCTACTTGGCCTACTATGCCTGTCACACAGCTATAGCTTCTCCGAAAATTCATCAGATGATGGAATTTATTTTTTTGCCAAAGAAACTGCTTGATCTTAGCCCTTTTTCGATTTTGTTCAGCAGTCTGTACTGAAAAAAAAACGAGATTGCATCACCCGTAGGGTGAGATGACGTAAAATGTAAACTCCAGATTATGTCTTCGGTCCACTACAATGACCTTGATCTTAACAGTTGACTTGACAGTGACTTTGACCTGTGACCTACAGACCCCGTTAACGAACTTGCTCGGATATCGATGAGTAAATTTATACGACGAAATGTTGCGTTTTGTGGCCTACACAAAGTGCACAGACACGCCCTGAGATCCAGATTTGACCATTTAAATTCGTATTTAGCCTCTAAGATCCAGATTTGATACCTCAGACCAATATTGACCCGTCAGATCTGGCAGCTCCATAACTGTCGTTATATTAGAGCATCCTCTCAATTCGTAGCCCCATCCCAAAAGTAAATGTCACTCTTCAGTTTCGCCCCCAGGTTAACGATCTCACTCGGTAGACACCTGAAACCAAACTGCCCGTTTATTCAGTTTCGGTCTACATTTCTAGTTTCTACATCCCTACCATGCACATTAGTTTCATAGCAAACAACTCAATCATCCCACCACCCCAGCCCCCCCTCCACCCCACAACAGGGGCGGATCTAGGAATTTGCTAAGTGGGGTGGAGGGGGGCACTTGAAGAACCCGACTTTAACAGTGTATGTTCAGTTTCCCAAGGGGGGGGGGGGTTGCTCTCTGAAGACTTGGGACTTTAACATGTATAGTAACATGTATGTTGTATGTTCTGGTTCCCAAGGGGGGGGGGGTGCAACCCCCCTAACACTCCCCCCTAGATCCGCCCCTGCACAACTGTAGGCCTGCACTGTCACAGCTCGCGACAGTGAAGAGCCTCGTTGTAATGTTGCTATGATAAGATTAGCGAGTCGCGCTGTGTTGACATCTTGATAAGCCAAGTGACGAATTCCGGGCCACACATCATTGAGGTCGGCCAGCTGTTCTTAATAGTTATTAGCTCTCGTAGGGTCTTATGTTAAATTTTAGCAATTTTTTGCAGAAAAACTAATTAGGCGATTTGCAAAATACAAAGACGTGATACAAATTACCTACAGGCTCAATACGTGACATAATGTACAGCGTCATTAAATGAAAACTGTGAACGTTATAGCGACTTTCCCGATTTTTGGTCCCAAACAAACAAAATCCTGTGACCTTGACCTCTGACGTACATGCCCCGCTATTACCAGGCCTGTCTCTAACTTATCACGGGGTGCCGTTAGAGCCAGGCAGCAGTTGCTGTCTTTGCGGTGTTGCAGCGCATATTAGAGCGGCTGGCGCTGATCGAATAAATTTGGCCACAAAAAGCCCTGACATTACTAGTGAAGATAATAAATCAAAGTATTTCCTTTCCGCCAGGTCTGTAAAGTTAAAAACTGTGCGCCCTATACGCGAAAATGTGCGCTGCGACACCGCACAGACAGCAAATGCTGCCTGGCTCTAACAGCACACATGCTGCTTAGAGGCAGGCCTGGTAAACTCCGCTAACGAACTTGACCGAGCCATGTCGAATACCTATCGACGGGTAAAGTTACAGAACCAAATGTTGCGTTTTTCGACCTACAGAGCGCGCAAACACTCACACACACCCAGACCAACGTAGTGATAGATGCCGTAAAATCGAAGATTTTACGGCATCTACATACTGAGCTGCTGAACTGGGTTTACAAAGATATTTTTAGCCATCCACTCCACACCGCCGTCTGGCGGATAACACGAGCGACTGGCAGATCAACCAGGAACGAGCGCAACGTTTACGTTGGGAACCAGCCAAGCTCACATTTCCGCCGTGCCGCACATGCGCAGTTGTCACAGAGCGCCATATTGACAGTTTCCACCAACATATGATCTGATTGTTTCTTAGCTCTTTCTGTTTCGATTTTGCGTTAATTTAGTACGCCGCCAACCTGGAGAAGCTACCGGAATATATCCGCGACACCATGGATTGGTTCATGGGGTAAGTGCCTTGTTATCTTTCTAAAACCGGCTATGTTGATAAAAAAAGTCGAGAGGAGCTGCGAGTGTTTGCCAGGACAAATCTTACCGTCTTACGGTTTGTTGTCAGTTGAACAACACTCAACTGCTCAACATGGTACTCGATTCATAGACCAAACATCGGGGTTAACAACCGAACAATGTCCAAATGGTGCAATGTTTGGACATGATTAATGCAATAATGGTTGCTATGGGCGAAATGTGTCATGTTTGCTGAATCTGTTTGATAATCAAAGCCAAATATAACAAATTATTCTGTAAAATCTTATTTATTGTTTTCAAAATTTTAGCCATAAACACTGATATAAGCTTAGTCAAATTCATAAATGTGGTAGGGTTCGGTTTCAGCCCTTGTTTTCTGCGAATTGGCTTTGAAATTGCTTTAAAAATCAATTAGTTGAGTAAGCAATACAGAACTAAGCTTATTTTAATGATACCAAACTTAAGTGAAAGTCATAAATGCTGTAGACACACATTTCGGCCTATATTTTCCGTGAATTTGCCTTGATCACTCTAAAAATTACTGATGTGAGAAAGCAATACTAGATCATTTTAACGATACTAAACTTATATTTGTATTGCAATGTTATCCTGTTTTAACACACAAACAATATTTCTCCATGCTGACACTCCATTGACACCATAAACGCACTTTCGGAAACTTATTAAAGCACACATCATGAGATGAAGTAGTTGCTATGGTGCCGAACGTACTCTAAACAATATATACTCTATATTTGCATCAGCCACACGTGCCATGGCAACTATAGAGCTTTTCATTATCTGTGATTTTGTCTATTTGCGACAAAACGTCTGCTGCCAATAGTGTCATCATGGAAAAATATTGTTTGTACCTTAAAAAAGGATAACATCACAGTACATACATAAGTTTAGCATAATTAAAATGGTCAGAGATTTTCAAAGCAATCATGGCAATTTCGTGGAAAATATGGGCAGAAATGTGAGTCTACTGCATTTATGTCTTTATGACAATATATGAGAGAATGGTACTCCTTTGGGGGATACATTTAGGATGCCCTTGAAACAATTGTTGAAATATGTATATGAACCAACTTCTATTATAGTAATGATTTGTACCTGATAGCTAGATACAAGGGTGGCACTGAGTACATAATTGTAACACCTTCCATGTAGAGCTCACCTGTTACTGAGACTCAGTATTAACTTCCACTTGGTGCATTCCGGCATGGCCCTATATAGTGATCTGTGATCTATATAGGTGACAATAAACTGTCAATCTCAATCTCAATAAAAGTACATGTTTCTGGTAAATGCTCTTCAATGCTGACACAATGTAGACAAAATATACCATCATTGTCTAGATGGTAGGGTGACTGATCATGGGGGAACCTGCATTTCTGCTTACAAGTGTAGATTGCTAAAAACCCAGGTGGCTTATGAGGCATTGATGATGACTTCTTAGTTTGCAAACAAGAAATGATCTGTAACAAAGCTTGAGCTGTACACCTAGTTCCCTGCAATAATCGATGTTAGGTTCTCGTTATATGGAAGGGCTATTATTTTAGACCTGTAGGGCTGACCTGTGGACCTGTCCGGTGAAAGAAATATAGGTATAGAACTGTGGCGCCGACCTATGGACTTGTCTGGTGAACGAGATATAACTATAGACCTGTGGCGCTGACCTATGGACCTGTCCAGTGAAAGAGATATAGCTATAGACCTGTGGCGCCGACCTATGGACTTGTCCGGTAAAAGAGATATATCTATAGACCTGTGGCACTGACCTGTGGACCTGTCCGGTGAAAGAGATATAGCTATAGACCTGTGGCGCTGACCTATGGACTTGTCCGGTGAAAGAGATATAGCTATAGACCTGTGGCGCTGACCTATGGACTTGTCCGGTGAAAGAGATATAACTATAGACCTGTATCGCCGACCTATGGACCTGTCCAGTGAAAGAGATATAACCATAGACCTGTGTCGCCGACCTATGGACCTGTCCGGTGAAAGAGATATATCTATAGACCTGTGGCACTGACCTGTGGACCTGTCTGGTGAAAGAGATATAGCTATAGACCTGTGGCGCTGACCTATGGACTTGTCCAGTGAAAGAGATATAGCTATAGACCTGTGGCGCTGACCTATGGACCTGTCCAGTGAAAGAGATATAACCATAGACCTGTGTCGCCGACCTATGGACCTGTCCGGTGAAAGAGATATAACTATAGACTTGTGGCGCCGACCTATGCCGTTGATAAGGCCCTGAACCAGGCGGGCGGCGTGCCTCAAGTCTCGACTGATGCCTTTGTCTACTGCGCCACTCACAAGATTTTCGAGAGTGGGTCGAAGGCATCTTAGACTGGCGCCTTCACAACAAACACAAGTTGCTCCTTTCACTGTATGAGGCGTACGATAGATGTCCCGAGGTGACCCGCCTATTTCATGCAAACTGCTGAGCTACAAACTGGACCGAAGAAACACTTGTTAACTGCTCGGACAACCACCCATCCGTATATTGGAACTGTTGGAAACTTGGCCGTGATAGCCTCTGCCTGACCTCTGTGATGACCTTGATGTCCGTGGTTTCACCTCAAAGCTGACCTCTCCGGAATGAGCTCGTGTTGTCCCGCGCTGAGGTGGGCGGCACGGGGCACCAGCAATTAACCCAACGGGGTGCCGACACCAAGCCCCGGGGTGCCGACACCAAGCCCCGGGGTGCCGACACCAAGCCCCGGGGTGCCGACACCAAGCCCCGGGGTGCCGACACCAAGCCCCGGGGTGCCGACACCAAGCCCCGGGGTGCAGACACCAAGCCCCGGGGTGCCGACACCAAGCCCCGGGGTGCCGACACCAAGCCCCGGGGTGCCGACACCAAGCCCCGGGGTGCCGACACCAAGCCCCGGGGTGCCGACACCAAGCCCCGGGGTGCCGACACCAAGCCCCGGGGTGCCGACACCAAGCCCCGGGGTGCAGACACCAAGCCCCGGTGTGCCGACACCAAGCCCCGGGGTGCCGACACCAAGCCCCGGGGTGCCGACACCAAGCCCCGGGGTGCCGACACCAAGCCCCGGGGTGCCGACACCAAGCCCCGGGGTGCCGACACCAAGCCCCGGGGTGCCGACACCAAGCCCCGGGGTGCCGACACCAAGCCCCGGGGTGCAGACACCAAGCCCCGGGGTGCCGACACCAAGCCCCGGGGTGCCGACACCAAGCCCCGGGGTGCCGACACCAAGCCCCGGGGTGCCGACACCAAGCCCCGGGGTGCCGACACCAAGCCCCGGGGTGCCGACACCAAGCCCCGGGGTGCCGACACCAAGCCCCGGGGTGCCGACACCAAGCCCCGGGGTGCAGACACCAAGCCCCGGGGTGCCGACACCAAGCCCCGGGGTGCAGACACCAAGCCCCGGTGTGCCGACACCAAGCCCCGGTGTGCCGACACCAAGCCCCGGGGTGCCGACACCAAGCCCCGGGGTGCCGACACCAAGCCCCGGGGTGCCGACACCAAGCCCCGGGGTGCCGACACCAAGCCCCGGGGTGCCGACACCAAGCCCCGGGGTGCCGACACCAAGCCCCGGTGTGCCGACACCAAGCCCCGGGGTGCCGACACCAAGCCCCGGGGTGCCGACACCAAGCCCCGGGGTGCCGACACCAAGCCCCGGGGTGCCGACACCAAGCCCCGGTGTGCCGACACCAAGCCCCGGTGTGCCGACACCAAGCCCCGGGGTGCCGACACCAAGCCCCGGGGTGCCGACACCAAGCCCCGGTGTGCCGACACCAAGCCCCGGGGTGCCGACACCAAGCCCCGGGGTGCCGACACCAAGCCCCGGTGTGCCGACACCAAGCCCCGGGGTGCCGACACCAAGCCCCGGTGTGCCGACACCAAGCCCCGGGGTGCCGACACCAAGCCCCGGGGTGCCGACACCAAGCCCCGGGGTGCCGACACCAAGCCCCGGGGTGCCGACACCAAGCCCCGGGGTGCCGACACCAAGCCCCGGGGTGCCGACACCAAGCCCCGGGGTGCCGACACCAAGCCCCGGTGTGCCGACACCAAGCCCCGGGGTGCCGACACCAAGCCCCGGGGTGCCGACACCAAGCCCCGGTGTGCCGACACCAAGCCCCGGGGTGCCGACACCAAGCCCCGGTGTGCCGACACCAAGCCCCGGGGTGCCGACACCAAGCCCCGGGGTGCCGACACCAAGCCCCGGGGTGCCGACACCAAGCCCCGGGGTGCCGACACCAAGCCCCGGGGTGCCGACACCAAGCCCCGGGGTGCCGACACCAAGCCCCGGTGTGCCGACACCAAGCCCCGGGGTGCCGACACCAAGCCCCGGGGTGCCGACACCAAGCCCCGGGGTGCCGACACCAAGCCCCGGGGTGCCGACACCAAGCCCCGGGGTGCCGACACCAAGCCCCGGTGTGCCGACACCAAGCCCCGGTGTGCCGACACCAAGCCCCGGGGTGCCGACACCAAGCCCCGGGGTGCAGACACCAAGCCCCGGGGTGCCGACACCAAGCCCCGGGGTGCAGACACCAAGCCCCGGGGTGCCGACACCAAGCCCCGGGGTGCCGACACCAAGCCCCGGGGTGCCGACACCAAGCCCCGGGGTGCCGACACCAAGCCCCGTGTGTGGGGTTCGCTCGTCAAACTGAACTGAACTGACCTTACTGCCATAACGTAAGCGGGTAGCCCGCTACTAATGCCAGGTCTTGTATGGCATTGTTACGGGTCGGTCAGATGAGAGGGTTGGAGACTGAGTGGCCTTCTCACTTCCCTGTCGTGTCCTTTTGACTAATAACACGCGGTGTCCCTCCCCGTTCAGTGGGAGTGACTGTCATGTCCTTTTGACTAATAACACGCGGTGTCCCTCCCCGTTCAGTGGGAGTGATTGTCATGTCCTTTTGACTAATAACACGCGGTGTCCCTCCCCGTTCAGTGGGAGTGACTGTCGTGTCCTTTTGACTAATAACACGCGGTGTCCCTCCCCGTTCAGTGGCAGTGATTATCATGTCCTTTTGACATATAACACGCGGTGTCCCTCCCCGTTCAGTGGGAGTGACTGTCGTGTCCTTTTGACTAATAACACGCGGTGTCCCTCCCGTTCAGTGGGAGTGACTGTCATGTCCTTTTGACTAATAACACGCGGTGTCCCTCCCCGTTCAGTGGCAGTGACTGTCATGTCCTATTGACTAATAACACGCGGTGTCCCTCCCCGTTCAGTGGGAGTGACTGTCGTGTCCTTTTGACTAATAACACGCGGTGTCCCTCCCCGTTCAGTGGCAGTGACTGTCATGTCCTTTTGACTAATAACACGCGGTGTCCCTCCCCGTTCAGTGGGAGTGACTGTCATGTCCTTTTGACTAATAACACGCGGTGTCCCTCCCCGTTCAGTGGCAGTGATTATCATGTCCTTTTGACATATAACACGCGGTGTCCCTCCCCGTTCAGTGGGAGTGACTGTCATGTCCTTTTGACTAATAACACGCGGTGTCCCTCCCCGTTCAGTGGCAGTGACTGTCATGTCCTTTTGACTAATAACACGCGGTGTCCCTCCCCGTTCAGTGGGAGTGACTGTCATGTCCTTTTGACTAATAACACGCGGTGTCCCTCCCCGTTCAGTGGGAGTGACTGTCATGTCCTTTTGACTAATAACACGTGGTGTCCCTCCCCGTTCAGTGGCAGTGACTGTCATGTCCTTTTGACTAATAACACGCGGTGTCCCTCCCCGTTCAGTGGGAGTGACTGTCATGTCCTTTTGACTAATAACACGCGGTGTCCCTCCCCGTTCAGTGGCAGTGACTGTCATGTCCTTTTGACTAATAACACGCGGTGTCCCTCCCCGTTCAGTGGCAGTGACTGTCATGTCCTTTTGACTAATAACACGCGGTGTCCCTCCCCGTTCAGTGGGAGTGACTGTCATGTCCTTTTGACTAATAACACGCGGTGTCCCTCCCCGTTCAGTGGCAGTGACTGTCATGTCCTTTTGACTAATAACACGCGGTGTCCCTCCCCGTTCAGTGGGAGTGACTGTCATGTCCTTTTGACTAATAACACGCGGTGTCCCTCCCCGTTCAGTGGCAGTGATTATCATGTCCTTTTGACTAATAACACGCGGTGTCCCTCCCCGTTCAGTGGGATTGACTGTCATGTCCTTTTGACTAATAACACGCGGTGTCCCTCCCCGTTCAGTGGGAGTGACTGTCATGTCCTTTTGACTAATAACACGCGGTGTCCCTCCCCGTTCAGTGGCAGTGACTGTCATGTCCTTTTGACTAATAACACGCGGTGTCCCTCCCCGTTCAGTGGGAGTGACTGTCATGTCCTTTTGACTAATAACACGCGGTGTCCCTCCCCGTTCAGTGGGAGTGACTGTCATGTCCTTTTGACTAATAACACGCGGTGTCCCTCCCCGTTCAGTGGGAGTGACTGTCATGTCCTTTTGACTAATAACACGCGGTGTCCCTCCCCGTTCAGTGGGAGTGACTGTCATGTCCTTTTGACTAATAACACGCGGTGTCCCTCCCCGTTCAGTGGGAGTGACTGTCATGTCCTTTTGACTAATAACACGCGGTGTCCCTCCCCGTTCAGTGGCAGTGATGATCATGTCCTTTTGACTAATAACACGCGGTGTCCCTCCCCGTTCAGTGGCAGTGACTGTCATGTCCTTTTGACTAATAACACGCGGTGTCCCTCCCCGTTCAGTGGGAGTGACTGTCATGTCCTTTTGACTAATAACACGCGGTGTCCCTCCCCGTTCAGTGGGAGTGACTGTCGTGTCCTTTTGACTAATAACACGCGGTGTCCCTCCCGTTCAGTGGGAGTGACTGTCATGTCCTTTTGACTAATAACACGCGGTGTCCCTCCCCGTTCAGTGGCAGTGACTGTCATGTCCTATTGACTAATAACACGCGGTGTCCCTCCCCGTTCAGTGGGAGTGACTGTCGTGTCCTTTTGACTAATAACACGCGGTGTCCCTCCCCGTTCAGTGGCAGTGACTGTCATGTCCTTTTGACTAATAACACGCGGTGTCCCTCCCCGTTCAGTGGGAGTGACTGTCATGTCCTTTTGACTAATAACACGCGGTGTCCCTCCCCGTTCAGTGGCAGTGATTATCATGTCCTTTTGACATATAACACGCGGTGTCCCTCCCCGTTCAGTGGGAGTGACTGTCATGTCCTTTTGACTAATAACACGCGGTGTCCCTCCCCGTTCAGTGGCAGTGACTGTCATGTCCTTTTGACTAATAACACGCGGTGTCCCTCCCCGTTCAGTGGGAGTGACTGTCATGTCCTTTTGACTAATAACACGCGGTGTCCCTCCCCGTTCAGTGGGAGTGACTGTCATGTCCTTTTGACTAATAACACGTGGTGTCCCTCCCCGTTCAGTGGCAGTGACTGTCATGTCCTTTTGACTAATAACACGCGGTGTCCCTCCCCGTTCAGTGGGAGTGACTGTCATGTCCTTTTGACTAATAACACGCGGTGTCCCTCCCGTTCAGTGGGAGTGACTGTCATGTCCTTTTGACTAATAACACGCGGTGTCCCTCCCCGTTCAGTGGCAGTGACTGTCATGTCCTATTGACTAATAACACGCGGTGTCCCTCCCCGTTCAGTGGGAGTGACTGTCGTGTCCTTTTGACTAATAACACGCGGTGTCCCTCCCCGTTCAGTGGCAGTGACTGTCATGTCCTTTTGACTAATAACACGCGGTGTCCCTCCCCGTTCAGTGGGAGTGACTGTCATGTCCTTTTGACTAATAACACGCGGTGTCCCTCCCCGTTCAGTGGCAGTGATTATCATGTCCTTTTGACATATAACACGCGGTGTCCCTCCCCGTTCAGTGGGAGTGACTGTCATGTCCTTTTGACTAATAACACGCGGTGTCCCTCCCCGTTCAGTGGCAGTGACTGTCATGTCCTTTTGACTAATAACACGCGGTGTCCCTCCCCGTTCAGTGGGAGTGACTGTCATGTCCTTTTGACATATAACACGTGGTGTCCCTCCCCGTTCAGTGGGAGTGACTGTCATGTCCTTTTGACTAATAACACGCGGTGTCCCTCCCCGTTCAGTGGCAGTGACTGTCATGTCCTTTTGACTAATAACACGCGGTGTCCCTCCCCGTTCAGTGGGAGTGACTGTCATGTCCTTTTGACTAATAACACGCGGTGTCCCTCCCCGTTCAGTGGGAGTGACTGTCATGTCCTTTTGACTAATAACACGTGGTGTCCCTCCCCGTTCAGTGGGAGTGACTGTCATGTCCTTTTGACTAATAACACGCGGTGTCCCTCCCGTTCAGTGGGAGTGACTGTCATGTCCTTTTGACTAATAACACGCGGTGTCCCTCCCCGTTCAGTGGCAGTGACTGTCATGTCCTATTGACTAATAACACGCGGTGTCCCTCCCCGTTCAGTGGGAGTGACTGTCGTGTCCTTTTGACTAATAACACGCGGTGTCCCTCCCCGTTCAGTGGCAGTGACTGTCATGTCCCTTTGACTAATAACACGCGGTGTCCCTCCCCGTTCAGTGGGAGTGACTGTCATGTCCTTTTGACTAATAACACGCGGTGTCCCTCCCCGTTCAGTGGCAGTGATTATCATGTCCTTTTGACATATAACACGCGGTGTCCCTCCCCGTTCAGTGGGAGTGACTGTCATGTCCTTTTGACTAATAACACGCGGTGTCCCTCCCCGTTCAGTGGCAGTGACTGTCATGTCCTTTTGACTAATAACACGCGGTGTCCCTCCCCGTTCAGTGGGAGTGACTGTCATGTCCTTTTGACTAATAACACGCGGTGTCCCTCCCCGTTCAGTGGGAGTGACTGTCATGTCCTTTTGACTAATAACACGTGGTGTCCCTCCCCGTTCAGTGGCAGTGACTGTCATGTCCTTTTGACTAATAACACGCGGTGTCCCTCCCCGTTCAGTGGGAGTGACTGTCATGTCCTTTTGACTAATAACACGCGGTGTCCCTCCCCGTTCAGTGGGAGTGACTGTCATGTCCTTTTGACTAATAACACGCGGTGTCCCTCCCCGTTCAGTGGGAGTGACTGTCATGTCCTTTTGACTAATAACACGCGGTGTCCCTCCCCGTTCAGTGGCAGTGATGATCATGTCCTTTTGACTAATAACACGCGGTGTCCCTCCCCGTTCAGTGGCAGTGACTGTCATGTCCTTTTGACTAATAACACGCGGTGTCCCTCCCCGTTCAGTGGCAGTGACTGTCATGTCCTTTTGACTAATAACACGCGGTGTCCCTCCCCGTTCAGTGGGAGTGACTGTCGTGTCCTTTTGACTAATAACACGCGGTGTCCCTCCCCGTTCAGTGGGAGTGACTGTCATGTCCTTTTGACTAATAACACGCGGTGTCCCTCCCCGTTCAGTGGCAGTGACTGTCATGTCCTTTTGACTAATAACACGCGGTGTCCCTCCCCGTTCAGTGGGAGTGACTGTCATGTCCTTTTGACTAATAACACGCGGTGTCCCTCCCCGTTCAGTGGGAGTGACTGTCGTGTCCTTTTGACTAATAACACGCGGTGTCCCTCCCCGTTCAGTGGGAGTGACTGTCATGTCCTTTTGACTAATAACACGCGGTGTCCCTCCCCGTTCAGTGGCAGTGACTGTCATGTCCTTTTGACTAATAACACGCGGTGTCCCTCCCCGTTCAGTGGGAGTGACTGTCATGTCCTTTTGACTAATAACACGCGGTGTCCCTCCCCGTTCAGTGGGAGTGACTGTCATGTCCTTTTGACTAATAACACGCGGTGTCCCTCCCCGTTCAGTGGGAGTGACTGTCATGTCCTTTTGACTAATAACACGCGGTGTCCCTCCCCGTTCAGTGGGAGTGACTGTCATGTCCTTTTGACTAATAACACGCGGTGTCCCTCCCCGTTCAGTGGGAGTGACTGTCATGTCCTTTTGACTAATAACACGCGGTGTCCCTCCCCGTTCAGTGGGAGTGACTGTCATGTCCTTTTGACTAATAACACGCGGTGTCCCTCCCCGTTCAGTGGGAGTGACTGTCATGTCCTTTTGACTAATAACACGCGGTGTCCCTCCCCGTTCAGTGGGAGTGACTGTCATGTCCTTTTGACTAATAACACGCGGTGTCCCTCCCCGTTCAGTGGCAGTGACTGTCATGTCCTTTTGACTAATAACACGCGGTGTCCCTCCCCGTTCAGTGGGAGTGACTGTCGTGTCCTTTTGACTAATAACACGCGGTGTCCCTCCCCGTTCAGTGGCAGTGATTATCATGTCCTTTTGACATATAACACGCGGTGTCCCTCCCCGTTCAGTGGGAGTGACTGTCATGTCCTTTTGACTAATAACACGCGGTGTCCCTCCCCGTTCAGTGGGAGTGACTGTCATGTCCTTTTGACTAATAACACGCGGTGTCCCTCCCCGTTCAGTGGGAGTGACTGTCGTGTCCTTTTGACTAATAACACGCGGTGTCCCTCCCCGTTCAGTGGGAGTGACTGTCGTGTCCTTTTGACTAATAACACGCGGTGTCCCTCCCCGTTCAGTGGGAGTGACTGTCATGTCCTTTTGACTAATAACACGCGGTGTCCCTCCCCGTTCAGTGGCAGTGACTGTCGTGTCCTTTTGACTAATAACACGCGGTGTCCCTCCCCGTTCAGTGGGAGTGACTGTCATGTCCTTTTGACTAATAACACGCGGTGTCCCTCCCCGTTCAGTGGCAGTGACTGTCATGTCCTTTTGACTAATAACACGCGGTGTCCCTCCCCGTTCAGTGGGAGTGACTGTCATGTCCTTTTGACTAATAACACGCGGTGTCCCTCCCCGTTCAGTGGGAGTGACTGTCATGTCCTTTTGACTAATAACACGCGGTGTCCCTCCCCGTTCAGTGGGAGTGACTGTCATGTCCTTTTGACTAATAACACGCGGTGTCCCTCCCCGTTCAGTGGCAGTGACTGTCATGTCCTTTTGACTAATAACACGCGGTGTCCCTCCCCGTTCAGTGGGAGTGACTGTCATGTCCTTTTGACTAATAACACGCGGTGTCCCTCCCCGTTCAGTGGGATTGACTCATGTCCTTTTGACTAATAACACGCGGTGTCCCTCCCCGTTCAGTGGGATTGACTGTCATGTCCTTTTGACTAATAACACGCGGTGTCCCTCCCCGTTCAGTGGGAGTGACTGTCATGTCCTTTTGACTAATAACACGCGGTGTCCCTCCCCGTTCAGTGGCAGTGACTGTCATGTCCTTTTGACTAATAACACGCGGTGTCCCTCCCCGTTCAGTGGGAGTGACTGTCGTGTCCTTTTGACTAATAACTCGCGGTGTCCCTCCCCGTTCAGTGGGAGTGACTGTCATGTCCTTTTGACTAATAACACGCGGTGTCCCTCCCCGTTCAGTGGCAGTGACTGTCATGTCCTTTTGACTAATAACACGCGGTGTCCCTCCCCGTTCAGTGGGAGTGACTGTCATGTCCTTTTGACTAATAACACGCGGTGTCCCTCCCCGTTCAGTGGGAGTGACTGTCGTGTCCTTTTGACTAATAACACGCGGTGTCCCTCCCCGTTCAGTGGGAGTGACTGTCATGTCCTTTTGACTAATAACACGCGGTGTCCCTCCCCGTTCAGTGGGAGTGACTGTCGTGTCCTTTTGACTAATAACACGCGGTGTCCCTCCCCGTTCAGTGGGAGTGACTGTCATGTCCTTTTGACTAATAACACGCGGTGTCCCTCCCCGTTCAGTGGCAGTGACTGTCATGTCCTTTTGACTAATAACACGCGGTGTCCCTCCCCGTTCAGTGGGAGTGACTGTCATGTCCTTTTGACTAATAACACGCGGTGTCCCTCCCCGTTCAGTGGGATTGACTGTCATGTCCTTTTGACTAATAACACGCGGTGTCCCTCCCCGTTCAGTGGGATTGACTGTCATGTCCTTTTGACTAATAACACGCGGTGTCCCTCCCCGTTCAGTGGGAGTGACTGTCATGTCCTTTTGACTAATAACACGCGGTGTCCCTCCCCGTTCAGTGGCAGTGACTGTCATGTCCTTTTGACTAATAACACGCGGTGTCCCTCCCCGTTCAGTGGGAGTGACTGTCGTGTCCTTTTGACTAATAACTCGCGGTGTCCCTCCCCGTTCAGTGGGAGTGACTGTCATGTCCTTTTGACTAATAACACGCGGTGTCCCTCCCCGTTCAGTGGCAGTGACTGTCATGTCCTTTTGACTAATAACACGCGGTGTCCCTCCCCGTTCAGTGGGAGTGACTGTCATGTCCTTTTGACTAATAACACGCGGTGTCCCTCCCCGTTCAGTGGGAGTGACTGTCGTGTCCTTTTGACTAATAACACGCGGTGTCCCTCCCCGTTCAGTGGGAGTGACTGTCATGTCCTTTTGACTAATAACACGCGGTGTCCCTCCCCGTTCAGTGGGAGTGACTGTCGTGTCCTTTTGACTAATAACACGCGGTGTCCCTCCCCGTTCAGTGCCTTTTCTGGGGATGGTGAATGTTTGCGTTGAGTGAACATGACTGTACCGTAAGCCGCACTTACAGACCGGTTCGTTGAACATCTTTATGCTTGGAGAAAACCTTCCATGGCGGTCTTCACGAGATTAATGTGAAGTGAGAGGTATCAGTGAGAGAGGTGGGCGTTAGCGCAACAGACAGTTGCGTTTCAGTTGAGCTCTGGTAGGCGAGTTACTATTCCAACATTGGGCGAGCGAGGACGCATAATACACTGGCCGTATATTCACCGACTGTGAAGCATCCTTGCGGGAGAATGTCCTCTAGTGTGTACTGCTGTGTTAACCAAGCGAAGTCAAATTAGTTGAAATACATTCCAGGAAGTAATTCATTGGTTGTTCATGTATCACATCCTTGTAATCTATATATATAAATTAGTTGAAAACATACAAATTGGTTGAAATACATTCCCGGAAGTAATGCATTGGTTGTTCATGTATTACATCCTTGTAATCTATATAGTTCATTCGATCTCACTCTTCGTTACATTATTTCCATCTACGGGACCCACTCACTGAGCGTCATGCGACAGTTGTCAATGACCTCGTGAAAGCAACATTTAGGAGTCGGATTGAAACAAATGGTAACAAACTTAGATTTCAGTTTGGAAAATGCAAGGTCTTTTCAGCCATGTCGTGTGTCCGATGTGGTGACCGTTTAAACCACGACCGGCCCAACTTTGTGTCCTTTCAAGTGAGCGCAAACCATAGTTTACATTTTTCAAGTCTCTCGTTAGTAAATTACTGGATGTCGTTACTGGAGCCCCCCATCTGCCCATTCAGTTTCGTCATTTTTTCGTCATTTTCCATTCAGATGGATGGAGTTACTAAAATGGCCCCGAGCCCCCGATAGACGTTCGTGATACATAATCTGGCTGGTGAGCATTGTCGCTGATCTGGTACACACACCATGGGGTCACTGAGGCGTGACGGTGTGGGGGGTACACACGCCATGGAGTCACTGAGGCGTGACGGTGTGGGGGGGGGGGGGTGCGGTACACGACGGTCAGATAACCAGGAAGTTCAACCAAACGACGGGGCGGGCTTCTTCCTACAAATATGTTCTTTTGGCTTTAACTGGCAGACACAGGACTGGTTCGGGCGTGAACCTCCTTCTCGTCTTAAACAAGCCATTTGATGTCCAGTCGTGGTAGTTTGCATAAGGGGATCGTGGTGGCTACCATGGGGAAGTACAGGTAACTATTTTATACCCTTTATGTCTAACCGTGGCTGACGTTTTTGCGTGGATTCACAAGGGTTGTGGCGTTGTCACGTAACCCAAGATACGTGTTTGGTTTGGCTGTATGGCGCTGAGGGTTCACCAGAGCCACACGGTGTGTATGCTGTATGGCGCTGAGGGTTCACCAGAGCCACACGATGTGTATGCTGTATGGCGCTGAGGGTTCACCAGAGCCACACGATGTGTATGCTGTATGGCGCTGAGGGTTCACCAGAGCCACACGATGTGTATGCTGTATGGCGCTGAGGGTTCACCAGAGCCACACGGTGTGTATGCTGTATGGCGCTAAGGGTTCACCAGAGCCACACGATGTGTATGCTGTATGGCGCTGAGGGTTCACCAGAGCCACACGATGTGTATGCTGTATGGCGCTGAGGGTTTACCAGAGCCACACGGTGTGAATGCTGTATGGCGCTGAGGGTTCACCAGAGCCACACGATGTGTATGCTGTATGGCGCTGAGGGTTCACCAGAGCCACACGATGTGTATGCTGTATGGCGCTGAGGGTTTACCAGAGCCACACGGTGTGAATGCTGTATGGCGCTGAGGGTTCACCAGAGCCACACGATGTGTATGCTGTATGGCGCTGAGGGTTGACCAGAGCCACACGATGTGTATGCTGTATGGCGCTGAGGGTTGACCAGAGCCACACGATGTGTATGCTGTATGGCGCTGAGGGTTCACCAGAGCCACACGATGTGTATGCTGTATGGCGCTGAGGGTTCACCAGAGCCACACGATGTGTATGCTGTATGGCGCTGAGGGTTCACCAGAGCCACACGATGTGTATGCTGTATGGCGCTGAGGGTTCACCAGAGCCACACGGTGTGTATGCTGTATGGCGCTGAGGGTTGACCAGAGCCACACGGTGTGTATGCTGTATGGCGCTGAGGGTTGACCAGAGCCACACGATGTGTATGCTGTATGGCGCTGAGGGTTCACCAGAGCCACACGGTGTGTATGCTGTATGGCGCTGAGGGTTGACCAGAGCCACACGATGTGTATGCTGTATGGCGCTGAGGGTTCACCAGAGCCACACGATGTGTATGCTGTATGGCGCTGAGGGTTCACCAGAGCCACACGATGTGTATGCTGTATGGCGCTGAGGGTTCACCAGAGCCACACGATGTGTATGCTGTATGGCGCTGAGGGTTCACCAGAGCCACACGGTGTGTATGCTGTATGGCGCTGAGGGTTCACCAGAGCCACACGGTGTGTATGCTGTATGGCGCTGAGGGTTCACCAGAGCCACACTGTGTGTATGCTGTATGGCGCTGAGGGTTGACCAGTGCCACACGATGTGTATGCTGTATGGCGCTGAGGGTTCACCAGCGCCACACGATGTGTATGCTGTATGGCGCTGAGGGTTCACCAGAGCCACACTGTGTGTATGCTGTATGGCGCTGAGGGTTGACCAGTGCCACACGATGTGTATGCTGTATGGCGCTGAGGGTTCACCAGCGCCACACGATGTGTATGCTGTATGGCGCTGAGGGTTCACCAGAGCCACACTGTGTGTATGCTGTATGGCGCTGAGGGTTCACCAGTGCCACACGATGTGTATGCTGTATGGCGCTGAGGGTTCACCAGCGCCACACGATGTGTATGCTGTATGGCGCTGAGGGTTCACCAGAGCCACACGGTGTGTATGCTGTATGGCGCTGAGGGTTCACCAGAGCCACACGGTGTGTATGCTGTATGGCGCTGAGGGTTGACCAGAGCTACACGATGTGTATGCTGTATGGCGCTGAGGGTTCACCAGAGCCACACGATGTGTATGCTGTATGGCGCTGAGGGTTCACCAGAGCCACACGATGTGTATGCTGTATGGCGCTGAGGGTTCACCAGAGCCACACGATGTGTATGCTGTATGGCGCTGAGGGTTCACCAGAACCACACGATGTGTATTCTGTATGGCGCTGAGGGTTGACCAGTGCCACACGATGTGTATGCTGTATGGCGCTGAGGGTTCACCAGCGCCACACGATGTGTATGCTGTATGGCGCTGAGGGTTCACCAGAGCCACAGGATGTGTATGCTGTATGGCGCTGAGGGTTCACCAGAGCCACACGATGTGTATGCTGTATGGCGCTGAGGGTTCACCAGAGCCACACGATGTGTATGCTGTATGGCGCTGAGGGTTCACCAGAGCCACACGATGTGTATGCTGTATGGCGCTGAGGGTTCACCAGAACCACACGATGTGTATGCTGTATGGCGCTGAGGGTTCACCAGAGCCACACGATGTGTATGCTGTATGGCGCTGAGGGTTCACCAGAGCCACACGATGTGTATGCTGTATGGCGCTGAGGGTTCACCAGCGCCACACGATGTGTATGCTGTATGGCGCTGAGGGTTCACCAGAGCCACACGATGTGTATGCTGTATGGCGCTGAGGGTTCACCAGAGCCACACGATGTGTATGCTGTATGGCGCTGAGGGTTCACCAGAACCACACGATGTGTATGCTGTATGGCGCTGAGGGTTCACCAGAGCCACACGGTGTGTATGCTGTATGGCGCTGAGGGTTCACCAGAGCCACACGATGTGTATGCTGTATGGCGCTGAGGGTTCACCAGAACCACACGATGTGTATGCTGTATGGCGCTGAGGGTTCACCAGAGCCACACGGTGTGTATGCTGTATGGCGCTGAGGGTTCACCAGAGCCACACGATGTGTATGCTGTATGGCGCTGAGGGTTCACCAGAGCCACACGATGTGTATGCTGTATGGCGCTGAGGGTTCACCAGAGCCACACGATGTGTATGCTGTATGGCGCTGAGGGTTGACCAGAGCCACACGATGTGTATGCTGTATGGCGCTGAGGGTTCACCAGAGCCACACGATGTGTATGCTGTATGGCGCTGAGGGTTCACCAGAGCCACACGATGTGTATGCTGTATGGCGCTGAGGGTTCACCAGAGCCACACGATGTGTATGCTGTATGGCGCTGAGGGTTCACCAGAGCCACACGATGTGTATGCTGTATGGCGCTGAGGGTTCACCAGAGCCACACGATGTGTATGCTGTATGGCGCTGAGGGTTCACCAGAGCCACACGATGTGTATGCTGTATGGCGCTGAGGGTTCACCAGAGCCACACGATGTGTATGCTGTATGGCGCTGAGGGTTCACCAGAGCCACACGATGTGTATCCTGTATGGCGCTGAGGGTTCACCAGAACCACACGATGTGTATGCTGTATGGCGCTGAGGGTTCACCAGAGCCACACGGTGTGTATGCTGTATGGCGCTGAGGGTTCACCAGAGCCACACGATGTGTATGCTGTATGGCGCTGAGGGTTCACCAGAACCACACGATGTGTATGCTGTATGGCGCTGAGGGTTCACCAGAGCCACACGGTGTGTATGCTGTATGGCGCTGAGGGTTCACCAGAGCCACACGATGTGTATGCTGTATGGCGCTGAGGGTTCACCAGAGCCACACGATGTGTATGCTGTATGGCGCTGAGGGTTCACCAGAGCCACACGATGTGTATGCTGTATGGCGCTGAGGGTTCACCAGAGCCACACGATGTGTACTATTTAGACAAACTGCGTTTGTACATCAGACGGGATAACAAGGGACTGACCCTGCATATCGCTTTGTCTTCACATGAAATATGTCAACAAACTTGGCCGCCACGTCTGCATTATGACAATGTTGCCTGCTGATTTAGCGTATGGATCGTCCAGACTGGACAACAAGGGACTTATCTGTAGCCAGACGTACTCATTATGTAATCTTCGAGGTGACATGAGGACCGGATGACGTGGAAATGCCTTTCGCATAGTTCACTGGCTGTCCGCCAAAACGCAATGCCCTTGATTGTCGTCTTAGGCCTAGTTGCGTGTGCAGAGCCTACGTGGGCCGCCTGCGGCCGGTTGATGCTTTCCCAGAGGCGCCTCTCTAGGTCTGCGGCCGGTTGATGCTTTCCCAGAGGCGCCTCTCTGGGTCTGCGGCCGGTTGATGCTTTCCCAGATGCGCCTCTCTAGGTCTGGGGCCGGTTGATGCTTTCCCAGAGACGCCTCTTTAGGTCTGCGGCCGGTTGATGCTTTCCCAGAGGCGCCTCTCTAGGTCTGCGGCCGGTTGATGCTTTTCCAGAGGCGCCTCTCTAGGTCTGCGGCCGGTTGATGCTTTCCCAGAGGGGCCTCTCTAGGTCTGCGGCCGGTTGATGCTTTTCCAGAGGCGCCTCTCTAGGTCTGCGGCCGGTTGATGCTTTCCCAGAGGGGCCTCTCTAGGTCTGCGGCCGGATGATGCTTTCCCAGAGACGCCTCTCTGGGTCTGCGGCCGGTTGATGCTTTCCCAGAGGCGCCTCTCTAGGTCTGCGGCCGGTTGATGCTTTCCCAGAGACGCCTCCCTGGTCTGTGGCCGGTTGATGCTTTTCCAGAGGCGCCTCTCTAGGTCTGCGGCCGGTTGGTGCTTTCCCAGAGGCGCCTCTCTGGGTCTGCGGCCGGTTGATGCTTTTCCAGAGGCGCCTCTCTAGGCCTGCGGCCGGATGATGCTTTCCCAGAGGCGCCTCTCTAGGTCTGCGGCCGGTTGATGCTTTTCCAGAGACGCCTCCCTGGTCTGTGGCCGGTTGATGCTTTTCCAGAGGCGCCTCTCTAGGTCTGCGGCCGGTTGATGCTTTCCCAGAGGCGCCTCTTTAGGTCTGCGGCCGGTTGATGCTTTCCCAGAGGCGCCTCTCTAGGTCTGCGGCCGGTTGATGCTTTCCCAGAGGCGCCTCTCTAGGTCTGCGGCCGGTTGATGCTTTCCCAGAGGCGCCTCTCTAGGTCTGCGGCCGGTTGATGCTTTCCCAGAGGCGCCTCTCTAGGCCTGCGGCCGGATGATGCTTTCCCAGAGACGCCTCTTTAGGTCTGCGGCCGGTTGATGCTTTCCCAGAGGCGCCTCTCTAGGTCTGCGGCCGGTTGATGCTTTCCCAGAGGCGCCTCTCTAGGTCTGCGGCCGGTTGATGCTTTCCCAGAGGCGCCTCTCTGGGTCTGCGGCCGGTTGATGCTTTCCCAGAGGCGCCTCTCTAGGTCTGCGGCCGGTTGATGCTTTCCCAGAGGCGCCTCTCTGGGTCTGCGGCCGGTTGATGCTTTCCCAGAGGCGCCTCTCTAGGTCTGCGGCCGGTTGATGCTTTCCCAGAGACGCCTCTTTAGGTCTGCGGCCGGTTGATGCTTTCCCAGAGGCGCCTCTCTAGGTCTGCGGCCGGTTGATGCTTTCCCAGAGGCGCCTCTCTAGGTCTGGGGCCGGTTGATGCTTTTCCAGAGGCGCCTCTCTAGGTCTGCGGCCGGTTGATGCTTTTCCAGAGGCGCCTCTCTAGGTCTGCGGCCGGTTGATGCTTTCCCAGAGGCGCCTCTCTAGGTCTGCGGCCGGATGATGCTTTCCCAGAGACGCCTCTCTGGGTCTGCGGCCGTTTGATGCTTTCCCAGAGGCGCCTCTCTAGGTCTGCGGCCGGTTGATGCTTTCCCAGAGACGCCTCTCTGGGTCTGTGGCCGGTTGATGCTTTCCCAGAGACGCCTCTCTAGGTCTGCGGCCGGTTGATGCTTTCCCAGAGACGCCTCTTTAGGTCTGCGGCCGGTTGATGCTTTCCCAGAGACGCCTCTCTAGGTCTGCGGCCGGTTGATGCTTTCCCAGAGGCGCCTCTCTAGGTCTGCGGCCGGTTGATGCTTTTCCAGAGGTGCCTCTCTAGGTCTGCGGCCGGTTGATGCTTTCCCAGAGGCGCCTCTCTAGGTCGGTTGGCATGTAAGCGGAGATGCAAATCAACAGGTTGGGGGTTCGAATCTTGGAAACTGGATCTGGGGGCTGTTTCAGTCACCCTGTTCATTGTCTCGGGATGCTGCTTGGCCCAGTGTCGCCCTCATGTGGACATCAGTGGCGTGGACAACCAACGTGTTCCAGCATCTCCCCTTCTGGAAGGGTTGAGCCGAGTGACGAAGTGGCCTCCATCCATCCATCCATCCATTCATCCATCCATCCAGTATTGTCTTAGGCCTGACGTGGTACAAAAAGTCACCATATCGGGTGAACGTTCTGATACATTAACCTGACGAGTGAGGACGCCACTGCATGACACAGGATGGCCTTCGATACAAACCATGCGGCCTTGACATCTGGTTAGTTACAAATAATCGTTTGGGGCCCGTGAAACAGAGAGACAGGGTGCGCACAGGCTGGAAAAGTGCTTGAATTTTGACTGATGCCTGGAAAAGGTCATAAAAACAGAAATGGGCCTTGAGGTCGATCCAATGTACTTGAATTTGCTTGAAAATAGGGCAGTTACAATGAAAAGTGCTTGATTTCAAACTGGACTGGGCACTGGCAAAGACCTAAGAAAAAATCGAACAAAAGCTGGCTGAATTGAAGAAGTAGCAATTGATAAAAGTAAAGTGATTAACTCCAATAAATGCTGTTGGTTGGTAATAAATAAACGTGCACACTTATTTCCGCATATCAAAATTGTATGCATAAAATTGAGTCCCAAGTTTTGCAATTTGTATCCTTATAATAAACTAGAGAAGGTAAAAATTGTCCTTGGAAAAGAATTTTTCTAGTACTTGCCTTAAGGTAAGCCACCCATAATAGCAAGGTAAAATAATTCTGTATTTGTGATTATTTTATGAAAGTATACCCAATTACACACCTTCTGGTGAATTTTTAGGATACTTTACGGTCCCGTTAGAAAAATATTCTCCATTTTCCTAGTATACCCCTATTTCACAAAATGACCGAAACTTGACACCTACCACGAATATGTAATTTTGCTACAATTCAGCTCAATAGGAAGTCGTTATCATCAGTAATAGCTCTTTGGAAAGCTTAAACCTAGTGCAATACAGGAATGATATTCAACAATGTAAATAGTAGCCACAAAAAATAACCGAATGGTAATAATAAAGTGCAGTTATGCAAAAACAGGACCGTTTTTGCCAAAATTCGAAATCACCACCTTTACAAAATTGGCTATAATTTCATCAAAAATGAAAATCTTGACACCAAACCACGTTTAAAAACTTTTAAAAACATAGTTCTGGTAATAAAAATAAAGAAAAATATAGGTAGCCGTGCAAATTTCTCAAGAAACACCTCCTAAAACTTCAAATTTTTTATTTCAGAAATATTTTTTGGAGCAGCTTATTTCACACCAATTATCAGTAATTTACGCCTTGTGTTCACATTTTAATAAATCTGGTTATATGTAATGGTCTCCGATCTAATTATGATCTACACGAATGTTTTCTGAACTATTTACACGTTTTCTCCATGTTTTTTTCTTGAATATTCGGAATTTATCACGAAGAGCCATTCCCGGGGAAATACCCTGTGAATGACGTCATGAATTAGGGATTCCCTGTGAATGACGTAACGAGTTAGGGATTCCCCTTTCACTGACACCCGCCGATGTTTGTCGATGTTTACCGAGGTCTTCTTTAAATCGCCGAAGCTTATTATACGATGCTCTATTTATTTTACCTATGTCACCACTTCTTTTGCTGTGTTTTATTCATGCTTTGTTTCATTAAGACTGCTTAAAATATCAGGGCTACAGCCCGCCGATGTTTGCCGATGTTTACCGAGGTCTGCTAAAAATCGCCGAGGCTCATTATGGGTGGCTTACCTTAAAAAGGCTTGAATTTGATGGAACCTTGCCTGTATAAACCCTGCTGAGAGGGGGAGAGAGGGGGAGAGGGAGAATGACGGGGGGTGTGACGACGGTCCGGGCGCGGCCCCGTGGATTGGCCCTGACGTTAGAAGTTAGGTGTCAAGGAAGGTGACAATACTGGCCGATACAAATAGTGGGACGGTAGCTGCGAGACACGCAACTGCGTGTTAGCCTTAGAATATAATTAGGACAACTGTCAACATTGGATACACAAATTGAAGATCCCCTTTCTGTCGGCTTGCCCCGCGGGCGAGATCTGTCATTGCGTTGAAGCGTGTTTTCCCCACATCTTCACCCCCCCCCCCCCCCGATGTACTGCGCCCCACTAACTGGATTATATAAAGCAGAAGCGTGCAGAACACCATAAATAAATGGCAGTTGTTGCACCAAGAGCTCGTGGTTGGCGTTGTGCCGGAGAGGAGAGCCGTGGGGCTGTCTCTGTATCCTGGCCCACAGACGCTGGCCGGATGTGTTGCCCCGGTTAAAAATGAGGCTGCGGTATCTGGCTGAGGTAGCTATAGCTAGCTGAGGTGTGGCCTCGTACTGCTGCTAGTACCAACGTATCAACGGCTGGTCGCCAACAGTACAAAGCCGCAGTTTGCCAGGCGTCGACTGGTTGTGTTTTCTACGGCGGACCCGATAGACAGCCCTGTATCTGTAGGTGTGGCTCCCCTCCTTACGGAGTCAGTCAGTGACTGACGGACTGACTGACTTAGTAATACTGATTGACTGACTAGTGTAGCCAAGAGGCGGCCACACTCGCTGCCCACCCCGTTACCTTCTCGACGGGAGTGCCTCTGACTTCCTTTCTTCCGCCACAGCCACGGCCACCAACGGGCGGCTTACTTATGCCGTGTGTACCCTCGGGACGAGAGCTAACCGCAGCCAGAAGCTGCCCCGCCAGCCATCGGAACAGCTGAGACGTCCAGTAGGCAAGGCTGGGCCAGGCGCTGTACGTTATGTTCATACGCTCAAGGCAGGCAGTGGATATGTCAAGCCGACACAGGTAACAGATGAGCTGCTATATACTCGGGCCTCCCCGTGGTGTTGGCGGGGGTGGTGCACCCGGCAGACGGCGGCGGTGAGACGAGGACCAGGATTAACGCGCAGTGACTGGGGAGAAGGAGGGGAGATACGGTCCTCGGTGGACCGTGGAGGGATTACCCATCAATCTGCTGTAACCTCCCTCCCCATCCCGTCCCGCCCTGTGTTGTTGCCCGGGTCGCTCCCCGCCCCGTGGCCCGTGTATCCGCCGTGGGACGACCACAGAGACACATAGACATCCCGACGACACCCCTGACGGCAACAGCTCCCCCCAGAGCCTGTGGCGTGACACCCCTGCCACGTGCTGTGGGCGGCCACGGTTGTTAGGGTAACGGTACCCCTGTCGCCGCCGCTGCTCGCCCCGCTCCCATAGTGGCGATGTCAACAACCCCAGCGGTGTCCATGTCGAGGTCCCCCAAGAGTCGGACCTCTGGCGTCTCTGGTCTGATTCCTCGCCAGCCTACTCCCCAACGACACCCGGATTACGCGCACCAATAGAGAGAGCTGAGGGGGTCACAGTGGAACGTAGGGTACCACGTGGATGTACATAGCATAGCGCGGTGACCTGGAGAGCGTAGAGTTTGAACTTGGGGGGGGTAACGGCTACGCAATATCGGTAGACGGGCGGAATGTAATAGACAATATTCATGTCGGGAAGAACCGATGCCGTTGTCAAGTTGAACGTACAAGCTGTTTAACATCGTGGCCTTGTCAAGTTCAACGTACTAGCTGTTTGACATCGTGGCCTTGTCAAGTTCAACGTACTAGCTGTTTGACATCGTCGCCTTTCGGGAACGCGCATCAAACAACAACACACGTGACTTGATGACGTCACCGCGGGGAGACCTGTTGCGTCTTACCTTTATGCAACACACGTAGGACGCCGATTATAGATCCCTCGCCTGTATTTCTCCCCGTCTCTCTCTCTCGCTCTCTCCATCCCTGATAGCGCCACTAGCGGCGTGTGGTACGCTACAGATCTGGACACAGAGACTGCGGACTGGTCGGTGGTGCACAATACGTGCCGCGTGTCCTGGCGTGTTGAGCAGTGACTGGTGGCGATAATGTGAGGCTAGATACAACCTGTGGCATGCTCAACCTGCTTGGGGGGCACCGCGGCGATATGTGGCATGCACGCAGCCCGAGCGCGGGCCTGGGACATCACATTCTGGACTTCCTGTAAGTGACCACGCCGTGTCGAGCATGTAAACATGGGGAATTATGGTATGAAATTATCGTTGTTTTTTTCAGCGGTTGTACAACTTAAACAGGGATAATGTTTTAAACCACCTCACTTACGGCTGTTATCTTTCGGTTTCGGGTTTTGAGATTCGTACTGGTTTTTGTCGTGGCTCTTATAGTGGATGTCGTCGTCTCGGCGAGGTAGTTCTCTGTACCGGAGGTCTAGAGGTGAAGGGTACGCTGATGAGCTTAACATGTCGACGATCTTGAGGCCGTTTTTGTTGCTGCGGCTCCGCCTTTCATCAAGTCGTCTGAGGCGTTTAGTGTGGCAGTCGGCGGGACAGGTCTCCGGCAATTGTTCGCAGCTGTGGGACATCTGGAAGGGAAGATAGAGGCGCAAATTGCAGCGTCGATCACTGGGTTCACACTGGATGGATTAATTTTTTTTACGAGTACTAACAAGTACTAACCATTGTGTTTGTGCGGGACTGGTGGCAGTGCGGGACTGGAGGCAGTGCGAGACTGGTGGCTGGCAGTGCGGGACTGGTGGCAGTGCGGGACTGGTGGCTGGCAGTGCGGGACTGGTGGCAGTGCGGGACTGGTGGCTGGCATTGCGGGACTGGTGGCTGGCAGTGCGGGACTGGTGGCAGTGCGGGACTGGTGGCAGTGCGGGACGGGACTGGTGGCAGTGCGGGACTGGTGGCAGTGCGCATGACACACCGGAAGACGGGGAAGCTGGCTCTGATTGCGCATGTGCGTGTATGTGTATTGTCTCGTACAAGGGTGAAGCAAAGAGCAGGTAGAGGGGGGGGGCCCTCTCCTGCCCCCCCCCCCATCCCCCAGCCTCCCCATTGGCAGCAATCATCGAGCTGGCCATCACGGCTATGATAATGAGACATGTATCATGTCGTCGTTATGTTAGTGTTCGGGAAGCCAGCCACTTGTCGCGGCCACAGCGGGCACAGTGACATCGACTGACTGACTGACGGACTCACTCCCACGCGAGCGTTTGTAAATGACCTCTCTTACACGACACCTGTGGCTAATTAGCCGTTTGACCCCCGGGACGCGCCCAGCCATCTGTTGGAGGGCCTCGAGGTCCCCAGGGGGTCCCCTCGGTGTCTACCCGTGGCAATACCACGGTAACCGCTTTGTGACGACAGCGTCATGTCGCCGACGGTAAAATGTGATTCGTTTCCGTATTGTAGTGTACGGGTTAAAACGTAACTTACGATATCAGGTTCTGTGTTAAAATATTACCTTGTGTGATACGACATTGTGTATTGAAATTGGGTGGCTTTGTGCGATAAGACATGGACTCTTGTCACTGCAGTGGGTTTGAGTATGTTTGATCCAGCCGCATTTCATTTTCCCGAGAGTATTCTTGGCCCAGTTTAGTCCTTTCCCTGGGCGTCGTGTGATCAGACGTTGTCCGGCCTGGCCGTCGTGTGATCAGACGTTGCCCGGCCTGGCCGTCGTGTGATCAGACGTTGCTCGGCCTGGCCTGGCCGTCGTGTGATCAGACGTTGCCCGGCCTGGCCGTCGTGTGATCAGACGTTGCCCGGCCTGGCCGTCGTGTGATCAGACGTTGCCCGGCCTGGCCGTCGTGTGATCAGACGTTGCCCGGCCTGGACGTCGTGTGATCAGACGTTGCCCGGCCTGGCCGTCGTGTGATCAGACGTTGCCCGGCCTGGCCGTCGTGTGATCAGACGTTGCCCGGCCTGGCCGTCGTGTGATCAGACGTTGCCCGGCCTGGCCGTCGTGTGATCAGACGTTGCCCGGCCTGGCCGTCGTGTGATCAGACGTTGCCCGGCCTGGCCGTCGTGTGATCAGACGTTGTCCGGCCTGGCCGTCGTGTGATCAGACGTTGCCCGGCCTGGCCGTCGTGTGATCAGACGTTGCTCGGCCTGGCCTGGCCGTCGTGTGATCAGATGTTGCCCGGCCTGGCCGTCGTGTGATCAGACGTTGTCCGGCCTGGCCGTCGTGTGATCAGACGTTGCCCGGCCTGGCCGTCGTGTGATCAGACGTTGCCCGGCCTGGCCGTCGTGTGATCAGACGTTGCCCGGCCTGGCCGTCGTGTGATCAGACGTTGCCCGGCCTGGCTGTCGTGTGATCAGACGTTGCCCGGCCTGGCCGTCGTGTGATCAGACGTTGCCCGGCCTGGCCGCCGTGTGATCAGACGTTGCCCGGCCTGGCCGTCGTGTGATCAGACGTTGCCCGGCCTGGCCGTCGTGTGATCAGACGTTGTCCGGCCTGGCCGTCGTGTGATCAGACGTTGCCCGGCCTGGCCGTCGTGTGATCAGACGTTGCCCGGCCTGGCCGTCGTGTGATCAGACGTTGCCCGGCCTGGCCGTCGTGTGATCAGACGTTGCCCGGCCTGGCCGTCGTGTGATCAGACGTTGTCCGGCCTGGCCGTCGTGTGATCAGACGTTGCCCGGCCTGGCCGTCGTGTGATCAGACGTTGCCCGGCCTGGCCGTCGTGTGATCAGACGTTGCCCGGCCTGGCCGTCGTGTGATCAGACGTTGCCCGGCCTGGCCGTCGTGTGATCAGACGTTGCCCGGCCTGGCCGTCGTGTGATCAGACGTTGCCCGGCCTGGCCGTCGTGTGATCAGACGTTGCCCGGCCTGGCCGTCGTGTGATCAGACGTTGCCCGGCCTGGCCGTCGTGTGATCAGACGTTGCCCGGCCTGGCCGTCGTGTGATCAGACGTTGCCCGGCCTGGCCGTCGTAGGCCCTGACGTTGAAAGGTGACGGGGAAGAGGCAGACGCCGGGGCCCCCGGGGCCTCCGTTAGACTATCGATCCGTGGCCGCTGACTCAGCGACCCGCTTTATACAGCAGCAACAACAACACCAGCGGCAAGCAGGCGACCACCTCCGCCCGCCGCCGCCGCCGCCGCCGCCGCCGCGCCGCTGACCTGCCGTTAGCTGGGTCCCATATCAATATCATCAACCATACCCGCTATCTCATCCGTCCATCTGTCTGTTCGCCTGACCACAGCATCCTGTAGACGTCTCCCGATCCAACGCGAGTCCCATCGGCCAGTCTACCCTGTGACCCCCCCCCCCCGCCTCCTCCCCCGTCATTCCGGGGCCCCCACCCAGCCCCTCGCCCTGACCACACACTCCCATCTGTTGCAGTGACATCATCAGGGGTGAGTGAACCGGTAGCGAGCCTCCGTCAGTTCCAGCTACGGTGTAATCACACAGATCGCTTATAACGTATCCGCCATGGTTAATGGGTGTAGATAGAAACATGTATATCTATGTATGCCTAACATTGATATGTGGGGGGTCGGATAACCCTGGGTGTTGACCTGATGTCACCCCCGACCAGGCTGGGGCGTGGGCTGTGACGGTCTGTAGTGTTGCGGTGTGGGGGGGGGGGGTAGTCCTTGGGTTACTGGGGGTCATACAGTCTCACTTTACCTCTTTTGCAAAGAGCACTTTTTAATGCACCAGAACAGTTTGGCGAACACACCTCTGATATTGCCTGACATTGGTAGGTGCTCTATAAATCTTGATATGTTTGCTCTCCCAGCCTTGAAAATAGTGATGGCGCAGATAACTAGCTCACCAGCTGCGGAAAAAATAATGCATAGCAAATTGGAAATAAATTCAAAGGGGCCGAGGGAACATTGAATTTAGCCAAAGAGGCTTTTACATAGTGTTTTGTTAGATTCAGACTAAGTGAGCCAGTACTGAAACGTAGTTTTAATTAAGACGTTAAATACAGTAAAATTGTCAGTAAAATCGCCATTAGTGTGACGTGGTGTGTTGCCTTGGTTATCGATTGCACGGATCAGCTCCATCATGTGAACTTTACTCAGCCTCATGGCTGAGTTGTCAGCATTTCTGCAATGTTTCAGGAAGACAAATATATCGAACGCCCTGCATATTCAGTTTCTCGTTGAATGCCCGACTGTTTCGTGTACGCGTCGACCACACGTCGTGGCTTCCCTCCACTGAGTGCCACTGGATGCATGAAGCACTGTGGCAGGACCTCCACTCAGGGGATTGGAGTAGTTTACTAGCGACACGAAACGCTGGCCTTCTTAACCTTTCTGGTTGGTCGTATCTTGTCAGGTCGCTAGTTTATCAATTTGGATAATCACCAAATATTCTGGACGAATCCAGTAATGAGTGGATCGGCTGTTGGTTGCTTACGGCACGGCGTGTTTACCTTCCTCATACAGCGCCAATGGCAGGGGTCAAAGAGAGGTCGAGGCCGTACTGTCTCCAAGAGACCCCACTAGGTGGCAGTACTTCACTTATCGAGAACCCCAATCTCAGAAACTCTAAGCTGGTACAAGTATACAAGCGAAGTTGGGGCCGCGGAACCAGGTTACAGAAAGCTGTGCCGCGTGTGTGGCGTATGAGTTTCGAATATGTTTGATCAGTTTGGGGCTGAGCAAGGCAGGAGGCCGTATCCACTGGGATATGGCCTCAAGAATCATTTAGTCTTTTAAGCTTAAGCCATGTATGTTCTGTGGTAGCGAGACAGGTCATATTTTGAGAGAGTCGGGGGACTGCGAGGTACTACAAACCGGGAAAAATGGCCAACGGAACCATCCTATCAAAGTCCATGGAACTATGTCCATCCTATCGAAGTCCATGGAACTATGGTCATCCTATCAAAGTCCATGGAGCTATGGCCAACCTATCAAAGTCCATGGAACTATGGCCATCCTATCAAAGTCCATGGAACTATGGCCATCCTATCAAAGTCCATGGAACTATGGCCATCCTAGCCAAGTCCATGGGACTATGGCCATTCTATCCAAGTCCATGGAACTATGGCCATCCTATCCAAGTCCATGGAACTATGGCCATCCTATCCAAGTCCATGGAACTATGGCCATCCTATCAAAGTCCATGGAACTATGGCCATCATATCAAAGTCCATGGAATTATGGCCATCCTATCAAAGTCCATGGAATTATGGCCATCCTATCAAAGTCCATGAAACTGTGGCCATCCTATCAAAGTCCATGGAACTATGGCCATCCTATCCAAGTCCATGGGACTATGGCCATTCTATCCAAGTCCATGGAACTATGGCCATCCTATCCAAGTCCATGGAACTATGGCCATCATATCAAAGTCCATGGAATTATGGCCATCCTATCAAAGTCCATGGAATTATGGCCATCCTATCAAAGTCCATGGAACTGTGGCCATCCTATCGAAGTCCATGGAACTATGGTTCAAAAGCGTAGAATTCCATGCGATAAGTCGACCACTTTCCCTACTCTACCCCCCCCCCCCCCACTCCCTGTTCGTTGCACAGACGGGTGTATCCCTGTATGACCGGCCACACCCAGCACTGCCAGGTCCAACAGACGGGTGTATCCCTGTATGACCGGCCACACCCAGCACTGCCAGGTCCAACAGACGGGTGTATCCCTGTATGACCGGCCACACCCAGCACTGCCAGGTCCAACAGACGGGTGTATCCCTGTATGACCGGCCACACCCAGCACTGCCAGGTCCAACAGACGGGTGTATCCCTGTATGACCGGCCACACTCAGCACTGCCAGGTCCAACAGACGGGTGTATCCCTGTATGACCGGCCACACCCAGCACTGCCAGGTCCAACAGACGGGTGTATCCCTGTATGACCGGCCACACCCAGCACTGCCAGGTCCAACAGACGGGTGTATCCCTGTATGACCGGCCACACCCAGCACTGCCAGGTCCAACAGACGGGTGTATCCCTGTATGACCGGCCACACCCAGCACTGCCAGGTCCAACAGACGGGTGTATCCCTGTATGACCGGCCACACCCAGCGCTGCCAGGTCCAACAGACGGGTGTATCCCTGTATGACCGGCCACACCCAGCACTGCCAGGTCCAACAGACGGGTGTATCCCTGTATGACCGGCCACACCCAGCACTGCCAGGTCCAACAGACGGGTGTATCCCTGTATGACCGGCCACACCCAGCACTGCCAGGTCCAACAGACGGGTGTATCCCTGTATGACCGGCCGCACCCAGCGCTGCCAGGTCCAACAGACGGGTGTATCCCTGTATGACCGGCCACACCCAGCACTGCCAGGTCCAACAGACGGGTGTATCCCTGTATGACCGGCCACACCCAGCACTGCCAGGTCCAACAGACGGGTGTATCCCTGTATGACCGGCCACACCCAGCACTGCCAGGTCCAACAGACGGGTGTATCCCTGTATGACCGGCCACACCCAGCACTGCCAGGTCCAACAGACGGGTGTATCCCTGTATGACCGGCCACACCCAGCGCTGCCAGGTCCAACAGACGGGTGTATCCCTGTATGACCGGCCACACCCAGCACTGCCAGGTCCAACAGACGGGTGTATCCCTGTATGACCGGCCACACCCAGCGCTGCCAGGTCCAACAGACGGGTGTATCCCTGTATGACCGGCCACACCCAGCACTACCAGGTCCAACAGACGGGTGTATCCCTGTATGACCGGCCACACCCAGCACTGCCAGGTCCACCAGACGGGTGTATCCCTGTATGACCGGCCACACCCAGCACTGCCAGGTCCAACAGACGGGTGTATCCCTGTATGACCGCCCACACCCAGCACTGCCACGTCCAACAGACGGGTGTATCCCTGTATGACCGGCCACACCCAGCGCTGCCAGGTCCAACAGACGGGTGTATCCCTGTATGACCGGCCACACCCAGCACTGCCAGGTCCAACAGACGGGTGTATCCCTGTATGACCGGCCACACCCAGCGCTGCCAGGTCCAACAGACGGGTGTATCCCTGTATGACCGGCCACACCCAGCACTGCCAGGTCCAACAGACGGGTGTATCCCTGTATGACCGGCCACACCCAGCACTGCCAGGTCCAACAGACGGGTGTATCCCTGTATGACCGGCCACACCCAGCACTGCCAGGTCCAACAGACGGGTGTATCCCTGTATGACCGGCCACACCCAGCACTGCCAGGTCCAACAGACGGGTGTATCCCTGTATGACCGGCCACACCCAGCGCTGCCAGGTCCAACAGACGGGTGTATCCCTGTATGACCGGCCACACCCAGCACTGCCAGGTCCAACAGACGGGTGTATCCCTGTATGACCGGCCACACCCAGCGCTGCCAGGTCCAACAGACGGGTGTATCCCTGTATGACCGGCCACACCCAGCACTACCAGGTCCAACAGACGGGTGTATCCCTGTATGACCGGCCACACCCAGCACTGCCAGGTCCAACAGACGGGTGTATCCCTGTATGACCGGCCACACCCAGCGCTGCCAGGTCCAACAGACGGGTGTATCCCTGTATGACCGGCCACACCCAGCACTGCCAGGTCCAACAGACGGGTGTAGCCCTGTATGACCGGCCACACCCAGCACTGCCAGGTCCAACAGACGGGTGTATCCCTGTATGACCGGCCACACCCAGCGCTGCCAGGTCCAACAGACGGGTGTATCCCTGTATGACCGGCCACACCCAGCACTGCCAGGTCCAACAGACGGGTGTATCCCTGTATGACCGGCCACACCCAGCGCTGCCAGGTCCAACAGACGGGTGTATCCCTGTATGACCGGCCACACCCAGCACTGCCAGGTCCAACAGACGGGTGTATCCCTGTATGACCGGCCACACCCAGCACTGCCAGGTCCAACAGACGGGTGTATCCCTGTATGACCGGCCACACCCAGCACTGCCAGGTCCAACAGACGGGTGTATCCCTGTATGACCGGCCACACCCAGCACTGCCAGGTCCACCAGACGGGTGTATCCCTGTATGACCGGCCACACCCAGCACTGCCACGTCCAACAGACGGGTGTATCCCTGTATGACCGGCCACACCCAGCACTGCCAGGTCCAACAGACGGGTGTATCCCTGTATGACCGGCCACACCCAGCACTGCCAGGTCCAACAGACGGGTGTATCCCTGTATGACCGGCCACACCCAGCACTGCCACGTCCAACAGACGGGTGTATCCCTGTATGACCGGCCACACCCAGCACTGCCAGGTCCAACAGACGGGTGTATCCCTGTATGACCGGCCACACCCAGCACTGCCAGGTCCAACAGACGGGTGTATCCCTGTATGACCGGCCACACCCAGCACTGCCAGGTCCAACAGACGGGTGTATCCCTGTATGACCGGCCACACCCAGCACTGCCAGGTCCAACAGACGGGTGTATCCCTGTATGACCGGCCACACCCAGCGCTGCCAGGTCCAACAGACGGGTGTATCCCTGTATGACTGGCCACACCCAGCGCTGCCAGGTCCAACAGACGGGTGTATCCCTGTATGACCGGCCACACCCAGCGCTGCCAGGTCCAACAGACGGGTGTATCCCTGTATGACCGGCCACACCCAGCACTGCCAGGTCCAACAGACGGGTGTATCCCTGTATGACCGGCCACACCCAGCACTGCCAGGTCCAACAGACGGGTGTATCCCTGTATGACCGGCCACACCCAGCACTGCCAGGTCCAACAGACGGGTGTATCCCTGTATGACCGCCCACACCCAGCACTGCCAGGTCCAACAGACGGGTGTATCCCTGTATGACCGGCCACACCCAGCACTGCCAGGTCCAACAGACGGGTGTATCCCTGTATGACCGGCCACACCCAGCACTGCCAGGTCCAACAGACGGGTGTATCCCTGTATGACCGGCCACACCCAGCGCTGCCAGGTCCAACAGACGGGTGTATCCCTGTATGACCGGCCACACCCAGCACTGCCAGGTCCACCAGACGGGTGTATCCCTGTATGACCGGCCACACCCAGCACTGCCAGGTCCAACAGACGGGTGTATCCCTGTATGACCGGCCACACCCAGCACTGCCAGGTCCAACAAACGGGTGTATCCCTGTATGACCGGCCACACCCAGCACTGCCAGGTCCAACAGACGGGTGTATCCCTGTATGACCGGCCACACCCAGCACTGCCAGGTCCAACAGACGGGTGTATCCCTGTATGACCGGCCACACCCAGCACTGCCAGGTCCACCAGACGGGTGTATCCCTGTATGACCGGCCACACCCAGCACTGCCAGGTCCAACAGACGGGTGTATCCCTGTATGACCGCCCACACCCAGCACTGCCAGGTCCAACAGACGGGTGTATCCCTGTATGACCGGCCACACCCAGCACTGCCAGGTCCACCAGACGGGTGTATCCCTGTATGACCGGCCACACCCAGCACTGCCAGGTCCAACAGACGGGTGTATCCCTGTATGACCGGCCACACCCAGCACTGCCAGGTCCAACAGACGGGTGTATCCCTGTATGACCGCCCACACCCAGCACTGCCAGGTCCAACAGACGGGTGTATCCCTGTATGACCGGCCACACCCAGCACTGCCAGGTCCAACAGACGGGTGAATCCCTGTATGACCGGCCACACCCAGCACTGCCAGGTCCAACAGACGGGTGTATCCCTGTATGACCGGCCACACCCAGCACTGCCAGGTCCAACAGACGGGTGTATCCCTGTATGACCGCCCACACCCAGCACTGCCAGGTCCAACAGACGGGTGTATCCCTGTATGACCGGCCACACCCAGCACTGCCAGGTCCACCAGACGGGTGTATCCCTGTATGACCGGCCACACCCAGCACTGCCAGGTCCAACAGACGGGTGTATCCCTGTATGACCGGCCACACCCAGCGCTGCCAGGTCCAACAGACGGGTGTATCCCTGTATGACCGGCCACACCCAGCACTGCCAGGTCCAACAGACGGGTGTATCCCTGTATGACCGGCCACACCCAGCACTGCCAGGTCCAACAGACGGGTGTATCCCTGTATGACCGGCCACACCCAGCACTGCCAGGTCCAACAGACGGGTGTATCCCTGTATGACCGGCCACACCCAGCACTGCCAGGTCCAACAGACGGGTGTATCCCTGTATGACCGGCCACACCCAGCACTGCCAGGTCCAACAGACGGGTGTATCCCTGTATGACCGGCCACACCCAGCACTGCCAGGTCCAACAGACGGGTGTATCCCTGTATGACCGGCCACACCCAGCACTGCCAGGTCCAACAGACGGGTGTATCCCTGTATGACCGGCCACACCCAGCACTGCCAGGTTGGATCATGCCGTGGGTCATGCGGATGGCAAGCTGGGGCCAGACAGACATGTAGCGAGCGTGGTGGGTGTAGCTATGTATATTGCAGCTGGCTGATGATGTCTGACGTCACAAGGAGGCCGGAAAATCACTCTTCTTCCCTAGGGTATTGTAAACACTGAGGGTTTGTTTTTGTAATCAGTACGGGGGAGGGGGCGAACGCGGGTAGAATTGGAGTGAGGGAGGTGGGGGGGGGGGGGCGGGCGGACATGTAAACATTGCAAACTTCAGCTAATCAATGAAGTCTTAAGAAGACAAAAAAATGAAGAGACAAATGCAATATGTGATTTGTAAAATATCCCCACATAGTCATCCGACGAAGAGAACCATTTCCATTCCCCGTGACGCTCGGCATCCGAATTTGGTGATTATCTTGACTGTCTCAGTGTCTCAGAGACTGCGTCGCTCGGATTAACTAAGCCAATATATTTGCTTCAAGGTGGTCTGCTGAAGCAGCAATAGGCAGACCCATACTCCCTGAAGACGATAACTGGCAAACAAACAAGACATTCAGGGACGTGCACACTCGAGTTAAAGAATGAGCATACTCGAGCAGTGCCGGGGGGGGGGGGGCGGGGGGGGGGGGGGGTGTCCGTGGATGGCTGGGCGTCGGCTGTTTGTCAGCTACATTGCCCGACACACTGTCTCCTGGTCGGTGTTGTCTTTAGCCGCCTCGTAAACACGGGAAAAAATATTCCTTCAGCACCATGTTGATGCCACGCTCCCGCTAGAGGTCGCTAGTCGTCTTGGGGAGTGAGTGTAACTAGGTAAAGGTTGGAACTCTAGAACAAGCGAAAGGTGGGGTGGAGTGGTGGTGGTGTGCCGGGAGGGGGGGGGGACGTGGACGGATATATATATATATTATCAAGAACAAAAAACGCCACATAAAGGTGTCATGGGCTAAGGCCTAAATAGTCCGGCCCGAATCTTGTTTTTCTTGTGTTTTTTCTCCCCCATCGCGTCTTTGTCTGGTGAGTCTGGCGGCTAAGACCCGTAAAGCGGCGCTCCGAGCCATCAAGCGTTCACAGCTATACATTTGTGGATGCCATTGGCGCTACAGGCGTGAGGAGGAAGAGCCCTTCAGCGTTATTGTCTCTGGGGATGTAGACCAAAGTCTGGGGGTGTTGGGAGGGGCTGGGACATAATATGGACGCCGCCATGCTGCTCACAACACCCCGCCGTCCCACAATGAGACCACGTGCTTATAGCTTATGGTTTAGTTGCCATGGCTACACGGCTAGGATGGCCGCTCAAACAGGGCCTCTGTCTGCCCGCTCCCGTGGGTCTGTCTTAGGCAGGGAGACTAGAGTCGCGTGTCCAGTTTCCAGTTGTGGCCAGTGTCGGTTGGTGCAATATCTCCTCTTTGCTATTCCGGCAATGAATAACGTGCTGACGACTCCAGTTGTAACCGCTGTTGCAAACCGTTACTCAGTTTTGCCTGAAGGGGGGGGGGGCAGTTTGTCTCCCCTCCCCTAACTTGTGATGTGCTGCTCCTGAACATCGGTGTCCCCTTCCCCTAACTTGGGACACCACACCTATTTGGAATGTCTCTCTTCTACTAACTTGGAATGCATTGCTTCTTATGGGGTTAGAGGGTAAGGTAAACTAAAAAAAGAAATTCTCTGAATAGTTTACTCTGTTTACGTAACGTTTATCAAATGATGAGTAAAAGACTGAAGTGAAAGTAGTAGACGATCAGCTGATGCCGGATAAAATGTCAAATGGCAGTCTTTAAGGCCTGTGATTGATCCCTTCTTGGTCACTAAATGCTTTATGTTCGCCATACTTTCCTACCTGGTTCGCTACTTTTTTGTCAGATCCCTACGTGTTCGGCACTTTTTCCAAGTTGTCTCGTGTTGACCAGGTGATATCAGTGGCGGATCTAGGGGGGGGTTAGGGGGGGTTGGGCAACCCCCCCCCCTTGGGAGCCAGAACATACAACATCCATGTAGACATACATGTTAAAGTCCCAAGTCTTTAGAGAGCACCCCCCCCCCCGTGGGAAGCTGAACATACACTGTTAAAGTCGAGTTTTCCGAGCACCCCGCCCCCCCCCCGCCGGGTCGCAAGTTTTTCAGAGCGCATATTCCTAGATCCCCCCCATGGATATGAATAGAATCCTACTAAATCAAGCAGATCGGGTAAACACGCTTGAAGCCACGCTATCGGGATACTCATGCCGGTTTTGGATGGACGGTCATGTGATAATGTACGGTACTTGTATGCACTTTGCCTGGTCAAGTTCTAACAATACTGTGTTCTTATCTCTGTTGGACCCAACGTAAAGGGTCGATAAGTCGTTGGGTAAGTTTAATTACAACAGAACATTTATGACGAATTACCATGAGAATACCCTATTTTTTCGGATACATCTCTATCTTTCATGCCTTCTCCTATTTTTAGGGACTAAGTAGCCCTACTTATCTCCTACTTTTCTGTGTGAAGTCCTTTACAGGCCTGCCGTGTATACAACGCTCGGTACTTTCTTTTGTTTTTACACTTCAAGTTATAAGAGCTTCTTCCACACGAGATGGGAGCCGAATCAACGTCTACAAACGGATTTTGGCGATCTATTCAGAGAACAGCAGTTGCGATGTTTCCTGGTAGACATGTCATCAGTTACCCCCGTAAACGGCTTCCTGGCAGGTGAAGGATAGTCGTTCGTTTCTGTGTTTAATGGTCTATGGATATCGGATATCGGATGCTGTGATTGGTTGGCTATTAGACCCCGTGGCGCACGGATGTTCTGATTGGATGGCTATTGGGGCCCGTGGTGTACAGATGTTCTGATTGGTGGCTATTAGACCCCGTGGCGCACGGATGTTCTGATTGGATGGCTATTCAGAGCCCGTGGTGTACAGATGTTCTGATTGGTTGGCTATTAGACCCCGTGACGCACGGATGTTCTGATTGGATGGCTATTCAGAGCCCGTGGCGTACAGATGTTCTGATTGGATGGCTATTGGGGCCCGTGGCGCACGGATGTTCTGATTGGATGGCTATTCAGAGCCCGTGGTGTACAGATGTTCTGATTGGATGGCTATTGGGGCCCGTGGCGCACGGATGTTCTGATTGGATGGCTATCATTTAGTGCCAATCTCAATATCATGCCGGCTACACTTATATTCCGTAATAAGTTTGGAGACCTATCATCCCGATGTCAGTATAATTGACTGAATTGACAAGGGATATTGAGGACTTCCTGAACAAGAAGGGGTAATAAATTACACGACATATACGGGCCACATATATTGGTGTTGTTACTGAATGGCCGTTACGCGTTAAGCCATGGGCGGTGTATGTTTGCGATGTGTGGGCTGTAGTTAAGACCAGCGGTAACAAGCGGGAAGCATGGTACGTCTACTGACGGTGAATGGGGCTCCGAAGTCTAAAGTAAGCTCTCATTATCAAGTGACTACACCAAGAATCCTTTACGTAAATTTTATTTCTGGCTATCTTTCTGTGTCTCTCTCGCCCTCTCACTGACGTTGGTCTCGCGGTCTCCTTTCTGTTCTCTCATGCGCTGTTTTGATCAAGTTTCGCCCTCCCCCCGTCCACTTCCGTCACCCTCATTCTATCCTTCTTTCTCCTTCACCAATCGACCAAAGTGCGCAGTGTTTGGTGTGTAGCTTACACCTTTGTAATGGGACAATACGTATAGCGGTGGGCGATAAATAGGAAGTGTGCAGCCAGGAGCACTCTCCGACGGCCACAGGATCACGTGACCACGGAGACGCCCAGGCGGTGGCCTGGATACTGTGTGTTTTGTGCCGGTACGAAATAACAACAAGACAAGTCACGTTAGTTGCTATATACATGTGTATACATACCAACGTGTCGTTGGTTGTGTCGCTCGCCCTTGTGTTCCGGGGCAGAGAGTTCAAGACTGTCAGGACGCACAATAGAACGAAAGAGCCCGGCTGTTGATTAACCGTTTTCATGCTGAAGCAGGCTGGAATAAAATGTAGACTGGCGTAAGATGAAGTATGCAATACTTTCCAATGAACAGAATGCCACTATAACATACAAAACGGGGATTCTGAAGTGAATCAAATGACGGAATAAATCTTGTCTGGGTTTTGCTTGCAGTCCATCATCCCGAGAAGTTCTGCTCCTCCCACTCAGCTGGGTCGACGTGGGGAAATTATTGGATGCCCAGATCGCTATATATAGACTACGTTGATTTGCAATGAAAGCGGCGTGCCCTCGGCAATGGGAGAAGTAGGGGGAAGGAAGGGGGAGGGGGGAGGGGGCGCTGACAGTCGAACCATTTGCTCCTCGATGTTGCAGCCACCCAGTAGCTGATGAGCTGTCAACCACCCGCTCTGCCCTCTTTTAAAAAATCTTTGCCTCCCCCGCGCCACTCGGGCTCTTCCCCTCATTCACTTACTCCATCCGGCTTTACCCATGGCATTACCCCTGTCAGGAATCCGGTCGCTGGAGGGCGCCACCTCCTGTGGGCCATGCTTTCACGGCCTCATTTCAGCATCTAGCGAGATGGGGGTGGGATTAGAGGGTGGGGGGGGTGTAGCGATATGTGACCTTGAACTTCTCAGTCGCGTGGCTCATCCTGCCTTGGGGTGGTGAATGGGTTAATCCGAGACCTATCGCAGGCAACCTGCTGCCCCGATGGCTTCAGGTGCCGAGGACCACGTCATTTCCGGTTCCCGTGGCGTAACAGCGTAGATTGCCGGCGTACCTGTCATAACACCCGTGTTGTTCAACGCAAAATGCTCAAATGTTCTTCTTCTTCTCAATTCATATTTCTAACTCCGACAATTGAACTGAAGTAGTTCCGTTTTAAAACGACACTTCCTTCTTGGTTAATGACTTGGTGGAAGAAATTGTTATTCGCCAATGTCCGGACACCCAACTGTTTACATCGATGGATAGGGCTGGGATAAGCGTCTTTGTGCCGCCTCGTGAATCCCGAATCGGAAAGAATGGCGCAGTAATGAGGAGAGAGAATGGTGGTAGTGGGACGCCATGGACGTTGGAAACCAGCACTGGGCAACAACCGGTGCCAGTTGGCGGAGAGGGGATGAGCAGGAGTAGAAGGAAGGAAGAGGAGGAGGAGAGAGAGGAGGGAGTAGGAGGGGAGAGGAGGGAAGAGGAGGAGGAGAGAGAAGAGGGAAGAGGAGGAGAGAGTACGGAAGAGGAGGGAAGAGGAGAGAGGAGGGAAGAGGAGGAGAGAGTACGGAAGAGGAGGGAAGAGGAGAGAGGAGGGAAGAGGAGGAGAGATAGGAGGGAAGAGGAGAGATAGGAGGGAAGAGGAGAGATAGGAGGGAAGGGAAGAGGAGCAGGAGGGACAGACGAGGAGGAGGAGGAGTTGAAACTCAAGGAAGAGCAGAGGGAAGGGAAGGAAGTGGATGAGAACTTTTCAGATGGCCATTCTGTTGTTGTTTTCACCGTTTTATCCCTGTCACGGTTTAGTGGCATACAAAACCTAATTGACTGCGTTGTGTGCGACTTGCGTCTGCTGATTGTGGTGAGGAGGGCGGGGGGTTAGTGTGTGTGTGTGTGGTGGCGTGAGGGGGGAGATTGGCACCTCCTGTGCCTACGTCACCGCTGCCCTTCCGTGTCAGTTTGGCGGCCCAACCTCTGGCGTAGAGCTGTGCGCGGATACAACTGAGTGGCGGTGTGGGGTGATGCGAGGGGGTCTGGGGTGAGGGAGTGTAGATGGGGTGGAGTCTATGGAAGATGTAACTTGGGTCCGACACAGCACCCGAATCTGGGTCGGGCGGCGGGGGGTGAATGGTGGCAGTGGGGGGCTGGGAGGGCAAGAGGGGGGGAGGGGAGGTATAGAAGGGTCTGTGTTATTATTGGAATGAAGGCGGGGAATGGGCGTGTCAAATAAATGGGAAACGAGCAGTGAGGGACGCACGGTGAATTGGGAGCAAAACCTGGAAGCGGGAGATAAGGATAGGGGGGTATGGGTGGGAAAGGGTGTGATCAGTCAGCTGGGTGGAGACCTGTTATTATCTGTGGATGTTTACTTAAACCGGCTCCGACATATAACCTTCCACCAGGTTGAATTCGGTGCGGTATGTTTTAGTTAACAACTCACTCACTCGGAGAAGAATTGAAGCCTTAAATATAATAGATTAATATAATAAGATAATTCTTTTGTGCGCAGAAATCCGTTAAATGATCTAACCCCCCCCCCCTAACAAAAAGCAAGATCCCCATGGGTTAGTTGGTATGAGGAACTCTAGGATTATGATCTGGCCGTTACGCGGGCCAGGTGGGCCGCTTACTGGGCCTGCTGGCCCATCGAACGCCAACAATAAGTGACAATGGCCATATGAAGAATGAGTAATTCACGGGTTTTTTGTCCCCCCCCCCACCCGACGAGGTTACCCAGGACTTACTTTTGAAATGATTAATATCCTCTCCCCCCACCCCCCCTCTCCCCACACACACACCCGCCCGAACGTTGTGCCGAAGTTAGCCTGTCAGCCTGTGTCGTTTGGCGCTTATCCTGAGCGATAGATATCTTTTACCTCTACAGAGAAATAAGACTGAAATAACCCACCCGGCGTGGTCGTGTCGGGACTGGCACCCAATGTGGGCCGACGTGCAAGATAGTGAACGCCCCAGCCGTGTCACTGGCTTCCTCTTCGGTTTGGCGGCGAGGTGGTGGTGTCACTGCCCCCCGCCCCCCCCCCACCCCTACCCCCACTACCTTGGTTTATTCGCTAGGTGGCGGTGTCACCGGGGCACTCCTTGGTTTGTTCGCTAGGTGGCGGTATCACTCGGCCTGCCTTGGTTTGACCGCTAGGTGGCGGTGTCACTCGGCCTGCCTTGGTTTGACCGCTAGGTGGAGGTGTCACTGGGGCACCTCTTGGTTTATTCGCTAGGTGGCGGTGTCACTCGGGCCCCCTTGGTTTGACCGCTAGGTGGCGGTGTTACTCGGACACTCTTTAGTTTGACCGCTAGGTGGCGGTGTCACTCGGCCTGCCTTGGTTTGACCGCAAAGGTGGCGGTGTCACTCGGACACTCTTTGGTTTGACCGCTAGGTGGCGGTGTCACTGGGGCACTCCTTAATTTGACCGCTAGGTGGCGGTGTCACTCGGACACTCTTTGGTTTGACCGCTAGGTGGCGGTGTCACTCGGCCTCCCTTGGGTTGACCGCTAGGTGGCGGTGTCACTGGGGCACTCCTTGGTTCGACCGCTAGGTGGCGGTGTCACTCGGACACTCTTTGGTTTGACCGCTAGGTGGCGGTGTCACTGGGGCACTCCTTGGTTTGTTCGCTAGGTGGCGGTGTCACTCGGCCTCCCTTGGTTTGACCGCTAGGTGGCGGTGTCACTGGGGCACTCCTTGGTTTGACCGCAAGGTGGCGGTGTCACTGGGCCACTCCTTGGTTTGACCGCCAGGTGGCGGTGTCACTCGGCCTCCCTTGGTTTGTTCGCTAGGTGGCGGTGTCACTGGGGCACTCCTTGGTTTGACCGCTAGGTGGCGGTGTCACTGGGGCACTCCTTGGTTTGACCGCCAGGTGGCGGTGTCACTCGGCCCCCCTTGGGTTGACCGCTAGGTGGCGGTGTCACTGGGCCACTCCTTGGTTTGACCGCCAGGTGGCGGTGTCACTCGGCCCCCCTTGGGTTGACCGCTAAGTGGCGGTGTCACTGGGCCACTCCTTGGTTTGACCGCTAGGTGGCGGTGTCACTCGGCCTCCCTTGGGTTGACCGCTAGGTGGCGGTTTCACTCGGCCTCCCTTGGTTTGTTCGCTAGGTGGCGGTGTCACTGGGGCACTCCTTGGTTTGTTCGCTAGGTGGCGGTGTCACTGGGGCACTCCTTGGTTTGTTCGCTAGGTGGCGGTGTCACTCGGCCCCCCTTGGTTTGACCGCTAGGTGGCGGTGTCGCTGGGGCACTCCTTGGTTTGTTCGCTAGGTGGCGGTGTCACTGGGGCACTCTTTGGGTTGACCGCTAGGTGGCGGTGTCACTCGGCCTCCCTTGGTTTGACCGCTAGGTGGCGGTGTCGCTGGGGCACTCCTTGGTTTGTTCGCTAGGTGGCGGTGTCACTGGGGCACTCTTTAGTTTGACCGCTAGGTGGCGGTGTCACTCGGCCTCCCTTGGTTTGACCGCTAGGTGGCGGTGTCACTGGGGCACTCCTTGGTTTGTTCGCTAGGTGGCGGTGTCACTGGGGCACTCCTTGGTTTGTTCGCTAGGTGGCGGTGTCACTGGGGCACTCCTTGGTTTGACCGCTAGGTGGCGGTGTCACTGGGGCACTCCTTGGTTTGACCGCTAGGTGGCGGTGTCACTCGGCCCCCCTTGGGTTGACCGCTAGGTGGCGGTTTCACTCGGCCTCCCTTGGTTTGTTCGCTAGGTGGCGGTGTCACTGGGGCACTCCTTGGTTTGTTCGCTAGGTGGCGGTGTCACTGGGGCACTCCTTGGTTTGACCGCTAGGTGGCGGTGTCACTGGGGCACTCCTTGGTTTGACCGGTAGGTGGCGGTGTCACTCGGCCTCCCTTGGGTTGAGCGCCCCGAGTCAGTAGCCTGTCTACCTCGACCTTTGTCCCAGGCCGACACTTGAACCTCGCTACTGACGCCGCGTCACGTTACACATCGCAAGGGTCCTCAACGTAACAAAGAGCCTAAATGTGAAAGTACTTGTCTCCACCCACCTCGGGGAGTGAGCGGGGCGTCTGCCTGGGTGCCGCCCCGTGGGTGCCGCCCCGTGGATGCCGCACCCCTCCCCCCGGGGAGGGGGTCAGGGTGTGGGGTCTCATCCAAGGTGGGCAGCCATTTTTTTTTTATTGATTCCTAATTAAGTCGGGTGGTAATGAGCGTCGTCTTTGATGTCGGTCATCTCGCGAGATTTGCGTCCGTGGAAAGACGAGTAATTACGGTTAATCCGTATTATATAACTTAAGGACGCTCCCCATAATCCCACGTCACCCTCCCCCCCCCCCCCCGCCGTGCCCCTGCAGCGCCGTGCCCCTGTAGCGCCGTGCCCCTGCAGCGCCGTGCCCCTGTAGCGCCGTGCCCCTGTAGCGCCGTGTCCCTGCAGCGCCGTGTCCCTGCAGCGCCGTGCCCCTGTAGCGCCGTGCCCCTGTAGCGCCGTGTCCCTGCAGCGCCGTGTCCCTGCAGCGCCGTGCCCCTGTAGCGCCGTGCCCCTGTAGCGCCGTGTCCCTGCAGCGCCGTGTCCCTGCAGCGCCGTGCCCCTGTAGCGCCGTGCCCCTGCAGCGCCGTGTCCCTGCAGCGCCGTGTCCCTGCAGCGCCGTGCCCCTGTAGCGCCGTGCCCCTGTAGCGCCGTGCCCCTGCAGCGCCGTGTCCCTGCAGCGCCGTGCCCCTGTAGCGCCGTGCCCCTGCAGCGCCGTGTCCCTGCAGCGCCGTGTCCCTGCAGCGCCGTGCCCCTGTAGCGCCGTGCCCCTGCAGCGCCGTGTCCCTGCAGCGCCGTGTCCCTGCAGCGCCGTGCCCCTGTAGCGCCGTGCCCCTGCAGCGCCGTGTCCCTGCAGCGCCGTGTCCCTGCAGCGCCGTGCCCCTGTAGCGCCGTGCCCCTGCAGCGCCGTGTCCCTGCAGCGCCGTGCCCCTGTAACGCCGTGCCCCTGTAGCGCCGTGCCCCTGCAGCGCCGTGTCCCTGCAGCTCCGTGCCCCTGTAACGCCGTGCCCCTGCAGCGCCGTGCCCCTGCAGCGCCGTGCCCCTGCAGCGCCGTGCCCCTGTAACGCCGTGCCGTGAGTCACTTGACAATGGCTTCCGCCAGGCCGCGCCGAGCCGACTGGTTGGGCCAGCGTTTAGCCGGGTCCATAAACGGTGAATGTGGCGCAGGGAATCAGATCGCTAGGGTGTAAGACGGTAGTTAATGAATGACACTTTGGGTCCTCGTTATTGCTGGAAGTAGGCTATCTCCCCCCACCCCTTTCCCGGGGCCTCGTTATTACTGGAACTAGCCCCCCCCCTTTTCCGGGTCCTCGTTATTACTGGAACTAGCCCCCCCCCCCTTTGCCGGGTCCTCGTTATTACTGGAACTAGCCCCCCCCCCCTTTGCCGGGTCCTCGTTATTACTGGAACTAGCCCCCCCCCCCTTTGCCGGGTCCTCGTTATTACTGGAACTAGCCCCCCCCCTCCTTTCCCGGGTTCTCGTTATTACTGGAACTAGGCCCCCCCCCTCCTTTCACGGGTCCTCGTTATTACTAGAACTAGCCCCCCCCCCTCCCTTTTCTGGGTCCTTGTTATTACTGGAATTAGCCCCCCCCCCTTTTCTGGGTCCTTGTTATTACTGGAATTAGCCCCCCCCCCCTTCCCGGGTCCTTGTTATTACTGGAACTAGGGGTTAAATCCTCGTGGTTCGGTATTGGGTGGACCTGTGTAACGTAGAACAGTTTTATCTGTCTATTATTGCTAACGGTGCCTGAATGAGGCTTGTTACCTAAGATATTCTGACCACGTCTGAATGACTGTTTCAAATTAGTTGACACATTTGTCTTCATTCAGAATTGGCGAAGGGTCAAACCGCACTGAAGAAGTCTCCCTTAACTGACCCTCAATAATCAGACTATTAATATTGGTTTTTGATGCCTTCCTTGGCAACGAGACAAACACATTTTTTTCTCTGTCCAATAAGGCCCTCTAATTAGGCAACCGTCATATTGGCTGAAAGGTTGTCGTGTTTACCTAATCTATATATCAGATGGGTCATCATTCATCGCGCGCCACCTGGCGATATCGCGGGGAGATACACCGATGAAAATGCTTCAGTCGGTATCCCACTGGTTCGGGATATTGGCTAATCACAAGTGGCCTCGTCGATGTCTGCGGTCATAATGCTCGACAGCTGCTTGACCTAGTAAACAGGATGTTTGTGTGATGTTTGTGTAACAACCAGTCAGACAACAAGGCGAGGTGTAGTGACAACTAACGCCTTTGTGGTAGGCCCGCTCCTTATATGATACCGCATATAAGGCGCCCTCCATGTGAAGACATGTAAGGCGTCCTCTATGTGAAAACATTTAAGGCGCCCTCTGTGTGAAGACATGTAAGGCGCCCTCTGTGTGAAGACATATAAGGCGCCCTCTGTGTGAAGACATGTAAGGCGTCTTCTGTGTGAAGACATGTAAGGCGCCCTCTGTGTGAAGACATGTAAGGCGCCCTCTGTTTGAAGACATGTAAGGCGCCTTCTGTGTGAAGACATGTAAGGCGGCCTCTGTGTGAAGACATGTAAGGCGCCCTCTGTGTGAAGACATATAAGGCGGCCTCTGCGTGAAGACATGTAAGGCGCCCTCTGCGTGAAGACATATAAGGCGCCCTCTGTGTGAAGACATATAAGGCGGCCTCTGCGTGAAGACATGTAAGGCGCCCTCTGTGTGAAGACATGTAAGGCGCCCTCTGTGTGAAGACATATAAGGCGGCCTCTGCGTGAAGACATGTAAGGCGCCCTCTGTGTGAGGACATGTAAGGCGCCCTCTGTGTGAAGACATATAAGGCGCCTTCTGTGTGAAGATATATAAGGCGCCCTCTGTGTGAAGACATATAAGGCGGCCTCTGCGTGAAGACATGTAAGGCGCCCTCTCTGTGAAGACATGTAAGGCGCCCTCTCTGTGAAGACATGTAAGGCGCCCTCTGCGTGAAGACATATAAGGCGCCCTCCATGTGAAGATATATAAGGCGCCCTCTGTGTGAAGACATGTAAGGCGGCCTCTGCGTGAAGACATGTAAGGCCCCCTCTGTGTGAAGACATGTAAGGCGCCCTCTGTGTGAAGACATGTAAGGCGCCCTCTTTTTGAAGACATGTAAGGCGCCTTCTGTGTGAAGACATGTAAGGCGCCCTCTGTGTGAAGACATGTAAGGCGCCCTCTGTTTGAAGACATGTAAGGCGCCCTCTGTGTGAAGACATGTAAGGCGCCCTCTGTGTGAAGACATGTAAGGCGCCCTCTGTGTGAAGACATATGAGGCGCCCTCCATGTGAAGACATATAAGGCGCCCTCTGTGTGAAGATATGTAAGGCGCCCTCTGTGTGAAGACATGTAAGGCGCCCTCTGTGTGAAGACATGTAAGGCGCCCTCTGTTTGAAGACATGTAAGGCGCCCTCTGTGTGAAGACATGTAAGGCGCCCTCTGTGTGAAGACATGTAAGGCGCCCTCTGTGTGAAGACATATGAGGCGCCCTCCATGTGAAGACATATAAGGCGCCCTCTGTGTGAAGACATATAAGGCGCCCTCTGTGTGAAGACATGTAAGGCGCCTTCTGTGTGAAGACATAAGGCGCCCTCTATGTGAAGACATAGAAGGCGCCCTCTGTTTGAAGACATGTAAGGCGCCCTCCATGTGAAGACATATAAGGCGCCCTCTATGTGAAGACATATAAGGCGCCCTCTGTGTGAAGACATATAAGGCGCCCTCTGTGTGAAGACATGTAAGGCGCCCTCTGCGTGAAGACATGTAAGGCGCCCTCTGTGTGAAGACATGTAAGGCGGCCTCTATGTGAAGACATATAAGGCGCCCTCTATGTGAAGACATGTAAGGCGGCCTCTGCGTGAAGACATGTAAGGCGTCCTCCATGTGAAGACATATAAGGCGCCTTCTGTGTGAAGAGATGTAAGGCGGCCTCTGCGTGAAGACATGTAAGGCGCCCTCTGCGTGAAGACATGTAAGGCGCCTTCTGTTTGAAGACATGTAAGGCGCCCTCTGCGTGAAGACATGTAAGGCGTCCTCCACGTGAAGACCTGTAAGGCGCCCTCTGCGTGAAGACATGTAAGGCGCCCTCTGTGTGAAGACATGTAAGGCGGCCTCTGCGTGAAGACCTGTAAGGCGCCCTCTATGTGAAGACATGTAAGGCGCCTTCTGTGTGAAGAGATGTAAGGCGGCCTCTGCGTGAAGACATGTAAGGCGCCCTCTGCGTGAAGACATGTCAGGCGTCCTCCATGTGAAAACATATAAGGCGCCCTCTGTGTGAAGACATGTAAGGCGCCCTCTGCGTGAAGACATGTAAGGCGCCTTCTGTGTGAAGACATATAAGGCGCCTTCTGTGTGAAGAGATGTAAGGCGCCCTCTGTTTGAAGACATGTAAGGCGCCCTCTATGTGAAGACATGTAAGGCGCCCTCTGTGTGAAGACATGAAAGGCGCCCTCTGTGTGAAGACATATAAGGCGCCCTCTATGTGAAGACATGTAAGGCACCCTCTGTGTGAAGACATATAAGGCGCCCTCTATGTGAAGACATGTAAGGTGTCCTCCATGTGAAGACATATAAGGCGCCCTCTGTGTGAAGACATGTAAGGCGCCCTCTGCGTGAAGACATGTAAGGCGCCTTCTGTGTGAAGAGATGTAAGGCGGCCTCTGCGTGAAGACATGTAAGGCGCCCTCTGCGTGAAGACATGTAAGGCGCCTTCTGTTTGAAGACATGTAAGGCGCCCTCTGCGTGAAGACATGTAAGGCGTCCTCCACGTGAAGACCTGTAAGGCGCCCTCTGCGTGAAGAAATGTAAGGCGCCTTCTGTGTGAAGACATGTAAGGCGCCCTCTGTGTGAAGACATGTAAGGCGGCCTCTGCGTGAAGACATGTAAGGCGCCCTCTATGTGAAGACATGTAAGGCGCCTTCTGTGTGAAGAGATGTAAGGCGGCCTCTGCGTGAAGACATGTAAGGCGCCCTCTGCGTGAAGACATGTAAGGCGCCCTCTGTGTGAAGACATGTAAGGCGCCCTCTATGTGAAGACATGTAAGGCGCCTTCTGTGTGAAGAGATGTAAGGCGGCCTCTGCGTGAAGACATGTAAGGCGCCCTCTGCGTGAAGACATGTAAGGCGTCCTCCATGTGAAAACATATAAGGCGCCCTCTGTGTGAAGACATGTAAGGCGCCCTCTGCGTGAAGACATGTAAGGCGCCCTCTGTGTGAAGACATGTAAGGCGCCCTCTGCGTGAAGACATTTAAGGCGCCCTCTGTGTGAAGACATGTAAGGCGCCTTCTGTGTGAAGACATATAAGGCGCCTTCTGTGTGAAGAGATGTAAGGCGCCCTCTGTTTGAAGACATGTAAGGCGCCCTCTATGTGAAGACATGTAAGGCGCCCTCTGTGTGAAGACATGAAAGGCGCCCTCTGTGTGAAGACATATAAGGCGCCCTCTATGTGAAGACATGTAAGGCGCCCTCTGTGTGAAGACATATAAGGCGCCCTCTATGTGAAGACATGTAAGGTGTCCTCCATGTGAAGACATATAAGGCGCCCTCTGTGTGAAGACATGTAAGGCGCCCTCTGCGTGAAGACATGTAAGGTGTCCTCCATGTGAAGACATATAAGGCGCCCTCTGTGTGAAGACATGTAAGGCGCCCTCTGTGTGAAGACATATAAGGCGCCCTCTATGTGAAGACATGTAAGGCGCCCTCTGTGTGAAGACATGAAAGGCGCCCTCTGTGTGAAGACATATAAGGCGCCCTCTATGTGAAGACATGTAAGGCGCCCTCTGTGTGAAGACATATAAGGCGCCCTCTATGTGAAGACATGTAAGGTGTCCTCCATGTGAAGACATATAAGGCGCCCTCTGTGTGAAGACATGTAAGGCGCCCTCTGTGTGAAGACATATAAGGCGCCCTCTATGTGAAGACATGTAAGGCGCCCTCTGTGTGAAGACATGTAAGGCGCCCTCTGTGTGAAGACATGTAAGGCGCCTTCTGTGTGAAGACATATAAGGCGCCCTCTGTGTGAAGACATGTAAGGCGCCCTCTGTAAGAAGACATGTAAGGCGCCCTTGAAGTTCGTGGCATGGTCACATAATTGAGACCACTCTTTGCTACCGATGAGCAGTTCGCTTCCTCTAATAGCAAACGAACGATGCTGGTCATACTAGTGTCGATCGATGCGAAAATTGAAGCGCCCTCTTGATTGAGATTGTTAGGCCGCGGAACCAGGTTATGGAGATCCACGGTAGTCATCTCCGTGTGGCGGCGCTAGTGGTAGAGCGGGGGCCACACTTGTCTCTTGTGTTCGTTGGGTCCCAAGTATGATGAACGTGAAAGACCGGAGCCGCAAGAGGCCAGGATCAATGCTAATACATTTAGCTTATTGAGCAGAGCCCGCGTAATATTTGTTCTGGCCGCTGGTACATTTTTTTGTTCGTTCTGACAGGGAGACGATGGCGCAGGGACAGATGGTAGAAGTGGGGTGGGTGGTGGTGGAGGGGGGGGGGTCTGATGTGGGGGCGAGGGTGGGGGTAGTGGGGTGGTCTGGGAGGGGCGGAGGCGAGGGTGGGGGTAGTGGGGTGGTCTGGGAGGGGCCTGCGAAGCTGGGTACGAGGAGGGCAAACCCAAATACATGATTCTATTGATCTGCCGTTATTGTAGGCCGTGTGGTGGTGGGACCCAGAAGGCCGGCTCAGCTGGCAGTTCATCACGTTTATTGTTTTCACGGACAGACCATGCCCGACCCCCCTTTCCCTTCACCCATGCTGTGCGTTACCACTTCCCCCCACCCCGATCCCCTTTGAAGCTTCATACTTACCTTCCACACGCCTGTGATAACTACTCACCCTCCCACCCCTTGTCGCAACTACTCACCCTCCCACCCCTTGTCGCAACTACTCACCCTCCCACCCCTTGTCGCAACTACTCACCCCCCCACCCCTTGTCGCAACTACTCACCCTCCCACCCCTTGTCGCAACTACTCACCCCCCCACCCCTTGTCGCAACTACTCACCCTCCCACCCCTTGTCGCAACTACTCACCCCCCCACCCCTTGTCGCAACTACTCACCCTCCCACCCGTTATAGCAACTACTCACCCCCCCACCCCTTGTCGCAACTACTCTCCCTCCCACCCCTTGTCGCAACTACTCACCCCCCACCCCTTGTCCCAAATACTCACACCCCCACCCCTTGTCGCAACTACTCACCCTCCCACCCCTTGTCGCAACTACTCACCCTCCCACCCCTTGTCGCAACTACTCACCCTCCCACCCCTTGTCGCCACTACTCACTCTCCCACCCGTTATGGCAACTATTCACCCTCCCACCCCTTGTCGCAGCTACTCACCCTCCCACCCCTTGTCGCAACTACTCACCCCCCCACCCCTTGTCGCAACTACTCACCCTCCCACCCCTTGTTGCAACTACTCACCCTCCCACCCCTTGTCGCCACTACTCACCCTCCCACCCGTTATGGCAACTACTCACCCCCCCACCCCTTGTCCCAGCTACTCACCCTCCCACCCCTTGTCGCAACTACTAACCCCCCCACCCCTTGTCCCAACTACTCACCCCCCACCCCTTGTCGCAACTACTCACCCTCCCACCCCTTGTCGCAACTACTCACCCTCCCACCCCTTGTCGCCACTACTCACCCTCCCACCCGTTATGGCAACTACTCACCCCCCCACCCCTTGTCCCAACTACTCACCCCCCCACCCCTTGTCGCAACTACCCACCCTCCCACCCCTTGTCGCCACTACTCACCTCCCACCCGTTATGGCAACTACTCACCCCCCACCCCTTGTCGCAACTACTCTCCCTCCCACCCCTTGTCCCAACTACTCACCCACCCACCCCTTGTCGCAAATACTCACCCTCCCACCCCTTGTCGCAACTACTCACCCTCCCACCCCTTGTCGCAACTACTCACCCCCCCCACCCCTTGTCGCAAATACTCACCCTCCCACCCCTTGTCGCAACTACTCACCCTCCCACCCCTTGTCGCCACTACTCACCCTCCCACCCCTTGTCGCAAATACTCACCCTCCCACCCCTTGTCGCAACTACTCACCCTCCCACCCCTTGTCGCCACTACTCACCCTCCCACCCCTTGTCGCAACTACTCACCCTCCCACCCCTTGTCGCAACTACTCACCCCCCCACCCCTTGTCCCAACTACTCACCCACCCACCCCTTGTCGCAAATACTCACCCTCCCACCCCTTGTCGCAACTACTCACCCTCCCACCCCTTGTCGCAACTACTCACCCCCCCACCCCTTGTCGCAAATACTCACCCTCCCACCCCTTGTCGCAACTACTCACCCTCCCACCCCTTGTCGCCACTACTCACCCTCCCACCCCTTGTCGCAACTACTCACCCTCCCACCCCTTGTCGCAACTACTCACCCCCCCACCCCTTGTCGCAACTGCTCACCCTCCCACCCCTTGTCGCAACTACTCACCCTCCCACCCCTTGTCGCAACTACTCCCCCTCCCACCCGTTATAGCAACTACTCACCCCCCCACCCCTTGTCGCAACTACTCACCCTCCCACCCCTTGTCGCAACTACTCACCCTCCCACCCGTTATGGCAACTACTCACCCTCCCACCCCTTGTCGCAGCTACTCACCCTCCCACCCCTTGTCGCAACTACTCACCCCCCCCACCCCTTGTCGCAACTACTCACCCTCCCATCCCTTGTCGCAACTACTCACCCCCCCACCCCTTGTCGCAACTCCTCACCCTCCCACCCGTTATAGCAACTACTCACCCCCCCACCCCTTGTCGCAACTACTCACCCTCCCACCCCTTGTCGCAACTACTCAACCCCCACCCCTTGTCCCAAATACTCACACCCCCACCCCTTGTCGCAACTACTCACCCTCCCACCCCTTGTCGCAACTACTCACCCTCCCACCCCTTGTCGCCACTACTCACTCTCCCACCCGTTATGGCAACTATTCACCCTCCCACCCCTTGTCCCAACTACTCACCCCCCCCACCCCTTGTCGCAACTACTCACCCGCCCACCCCTTGTCGCCACTACTCACCCTCCCACCCGTTATGGCAACTACTCACCCCCCACCCCTTGTCCCAGCTACTCACCCTCCCACCCCTTGTCGCAACTACTAACCCCCCCACCCGTTATAGCAACTACTCACCCTCCCACCCCTTGTCGCAACTACTCACCCTCCCACCCCTTGTCGCAACTACTCACCCCCCCACCCGTTATAGCAACTACTCACCCTCCCACCCCTTGTCGCAACTACTCACCCTCCCACCCGTTATGGCAACTACTCACCCTCCCACCCGTTATAGCAACTACTCACCCCCCACCCCTTGTCCCAACTACTCACCCCCCACCCCTTGTCGCAACTACTCACCCTCCCACCCCTTGCCGCAACTACTCACCCTCCCACCCCTTGTCGCCACTACTCACCCTCCCACCCGTTATGGCAACTACTCACCCCCCCACCCCTTGTCCCAACTACTCACCCCCCCACCCCTTGTCGCAACTACTCACCCTCCCACCCCTTGTCGCCACTACTCACCTCCCACCCGTTATGGCAACTACTCACCCCCCACCCCTTGTCCCAACTACTCACCCTCCCACCCCTTGTCGCAACTACTCACCCTCCCACCCCTTGTCGCCACTACTCACCTCCCACCCGTTATGGCAACTACTCACCCCCCACCCCTTGTCCCAACTACTCACCCACCCACCCCTTGTCGCAAATACTCACCCTCCCACCCCTTGTCGCAGCTACTCACCCTCCCACCCCTTGTCGCAACTACTCACCCTCCCACCCGTTATGGCAACTACTCACCCCCCCACCCCTTGTCGCAACTACTCACCCCCCCACCCCTTGTCGCAAATACTCACCCTCCCACCCCTTGTCGCAACTACTCACCCCCCCACCCCTTGTCGCAACTGCTCACCCTCCCACCCCTTGTCGCAACTACTCACCCTCCCACCCCTTGTCGCCACTACTCACCCTCCCACCCTTTATGGCAACTACTCACCCCCCCACACCTTGTCCCAACTACTCACCCCCCCATCCCTTGTCCCAACTACTCACCCCCCCACCCCTTGTCGCAACTACTCACCCTCCCACCCCTTGTCGCAACTACTCACCCTCCCACCCGTTATAGCAACTACTCACCCCCCCACCCCTTGTCGCAACTACTCACCCTCCCACCCCTTGTCGCAACTACTCACCTTCCCACCCCTTGTCGCAACTACTCACCCTCCCACCCGTTATAGCAACTACTCACCCCCCACCCCTTGTCGCAACTACTCACCCTCCCACCCCTTGTCGCCACTACTCACCCTCCCACCCGTTATAGCAACTACTCACCCCCCCCCACCCCTTGTCGCAACTACTCACCCCCCCACCCCTTGTCCCAACTACTCACCTTCCCACCCCTTGTCGCAACTACTCTCCCTCCCACCCCTTGTCGCAACTACTCACCCTCCCACCCCTTGTCGCAGCTACTCACCCCCCCACCCGTTATAGCAACTACTCACCCCCCCACCCCTTGTCGCAACTACTCACCCTCCCACCCCTTGTCGCCACTACTCACCCTCCCACCCGTTATGGCAACTACTCACCCTCCCACCCCTTGTCGCAACTACTCACCCTCCCACCCCTTGTCGCAACTACTCACCCTCCCACCCCTTGTCGCAAATACTCACTCTCCCACCCCTTGTCGCAACTACTCACCCCCCCACCCCTTGTCGCAACTACTCACCCTCCCACCCCTTGTCGCCACTACTCACCCTCCCACCCGTTATGGCAACTACTCACCCTCCCACCCCTTGTCGCAACTACTCACCCTCCCACCCCTTGTCGCAACTACTCACTCTCCCACCCCTTGTCGCAACTACTACTTTCGACCTCTTTCCTCGATCCCTTCCTTTCACTCCCTCCCTCGTTCCATCTCTTCGCTCCCACCACCTCCCTCTCTCCCTACCCCTTCCATGCCACCCCCTCCACCTATCCCCTGGCGCCATCGCCCCCACCCCTTGCCACTGGCGGACACCCAGGACCTTAGCGCACTTTCTCCCTGGGGCCCCTCAACACATATTTTCCTCTCGTACATTTTACTTGACCTTTGGAAAAAGGAAAGGTACCGACCGGTCAATGTTTTTATATACCCGTACCTTCTACCCTCCCCTGCCCTCTCTTCCCCTGCTATATCCCCTCTGTCCTCACCCCCGCCCCCCCCCCCCATTGCCCTCTACTCCCACCTTGCGCTTTTCCTGTTTCCTGGATCCTGCCATATTGGGAGTCTGGCACCCATCGCTGGCACGTTCACCGTCAACCCCATCTCTCCTTTCCTACCGCCCCCCCCCCCCCCCATCCATTCCCCTGGGATTTCCTTCTTCTAGCCGCGTGTCCCACCGATTGTCACGGCGACCCCATCGCGCTGACCGCCGCCCGTGTCCCTCAGCCCCTGGGCCGTGGTTCCCACTGACCGCCGCCTGTGTCCCTCAGCCCCTGGGCCGTGGTTCCCGCTGACCGCCGCCTGTGTCCCTCAGCCCCTGGGCCGTGGTTCCCGCTGACCGCCGCCTGTGTCCCTCAGCCCCTGGGCCGTGGTTCCCACTGACCGCCGCCTGTGTCCCTCAGCCCCTGGATCGTGGTTCCCGCTGACCGCCGCCTGTGTCCCTCAGCCCCTGGACCGTGGTTCCCGCTGACCGCCGCCTGTGTCCCTCAGCCCCTGGACCGTGGTTCCCGCTGATCGCCGCCTGTGTCCCTCAGCCCCTAGGCCGTGGTTCCCGCTGACCGCCGCCTGTGTCCCTCAGCCCCTGGGCCGTGGTTCCCACTGACCGCCGCCTGTGTCCCTCAGCCCCTGGATCGTGGTTCCCGCTGATCGCCGCCTGTGTCCCTCAGCCCCTAGGCCGTGGTTCCCGCTGACCGCCGCCTGTGTCCCTCAGCCCCTGGGCCGTGGTTCCCACTGACCGCCGCCTGTGTCCCTCAGCCCCTGGATCGTGGTTCCCGCTGACCGCCGCCTGTGTCCCTCAGCCCCTAGGCCGTGGTTTCCGCTGACAGCCGCCTGTGTCCCTCAGCCCCTGGACCGTGGTTCCCGGTGGGTGTCGCTAACAGGTGCAGAAAGTACGAAGTTAGTACCCGCCATCTAAAACATGGAGCAATAAATCGGAGAACGCGACCGATAATTATAATTATAATAATTACTATTATTGTTATTATTCCGTTCTGTCTGGTTAGGGCCAGACCGAGCTGAGCCACCTCCTGGGCTGGGGAGGCCGGACCGAGCTGAGCCACCTCCTGGGCTGGGGAGGCCGGACCGAGCTGAGCCACCTCCTGGGCTGGGGAGGCCGGACCGAGCTGAGCCACCTCCTGGGCTGGGGAGGCCAAACAAACCTAGGCATCTGAAGATGTAGCCCTTGGCCATCTCCGCGTCGCCTCTCCATCGTGTGTGCATCGTGTGTGCTATGTCTTGGGAGGCGGGTAATTCGTTAATATTGCGTTATGTCCAGCTGTAGTGGCTGGAGACGTGTGGTGGAGGAAATCTGTCCCAGATTCGTTACCTTTATGGTTCACTTTATGGCTCGATGCTCGGGGGATCCTTTGTCCGCGCCATTGTGTATGGTCACGTGACACGGAAGGGTGGCATCGGCTACGGGAAGGGGAGGAGAATGCATCTGCACCCCCTGCCACCCCGCTACCCTATTATCCCTTATCCCGTCACCCTACAACCCCCCATCGCATTACCCCGTCACCCTGCCACTCCGCCCGCCACCGTCAGGCCACCACCCCGCCCCGCCACCCTATCACATTACCCCACCACCCTACCGCTCCGCCCGCCACACTCCTTACCGCTCTGCCCCGCCACCCTGCATCCTTAACACTCTGCCCCGCCATCCCACCCGTCTAGCCGCCTTAACAGTAGGTTACCCAGCTCCTTTTTAATCCCAGTTCATCTGTGACAAGATCGAAGGGCCATACGTCGGAAGGTTTTAGGTCGAATGCAGTCATTGCTTCCAAGTGCTGAACGCAGCGTCCAGACCCCCCCTCCCTCCACCATCTCCCCCCCCCCTCCTCCCTCCCTCCACCCTCTCCCCCCACCCCCTCCCGCCCCACCCCGGGCGTACCACTAGGAACAGGTGGACTGGGATTAGGATGGAACTGTGTCAGGTCATTTATAGCGTCCCGGTAAAGCAAACTGAAAGTGGCGTTCGCTCTCCGTTTTGTAATCCGCCGACCCGGTATGGGGACCACGTGATCACTGTGCGTGTGTGTGGTAGTCTCTGTACGTCGAGTGGTAGTGCCCCTAACTACAGAGCCACACGACAAGGTCGAAGGGCCCCAAGCGCAAGGTCGAAGTGCTCAATGTGGAAGGATCGAAGGGCCTCAAGCCCAAGGTCAAAGGGCTCAATGTGGAAGGGTCGAAGGCCCTCAAGCCCAAGGTCGAAGGGCTCAATGTGGAAGGGTCGAAAGGCCTCAAGCCCAAGGTCAAAGGGCTCAATGTGGAAGGGTCGAAGGGCCCCAAGCCCAAGGTCAAAGGGCTCAATGTGGAAGGGTCGAAGGGCCCCAAGCCCAACGTCGAAGGGCTCAATGTGGAAGGGTCCAAGGTAGAAGGGTCCAGGGTCCAAGGTCTAAGGGTCCATGGTCGAAGGGTCCAAGGTCGAAGGGTCCATGGTCGAAGGGTTCAAGATCGAAGTGCCCAAGGTCGAAGGACCCAATGTCGAAGGACCCAAGCTCGAAGGGTCCAACCTCGAAGGGTTCCAGGTCGAAAGGTCCATGGTCGAAGGGTCCAAGGACGAGGGGTCCAAGGACCCAAGGTCGAAGGACCCAAGGTCAAACGACCCAAGGTCAAACGACCCAAGGTCAAACGGCCCAAAGTCCAACGACCCAAGGTCAAACGACCCAAGGTCAAAGGAGTCAAGGTTAAACGACCCACGATCAAAGGGCCCAAGGTCGAACGGCGGGGCAAGGCCCTAGGTGAAAGGGCCCTAAGTAGAAATGTCTAGTGCCGAAGTCCTCGAGGCCTAAAAGCCCGAGTCCTGAAAGCCCGAGGCCCACTGGGTCCCGCGCCACGTGGTCTGTGGCTGGACGGTCATGTTGACATAGTTAGACCAAAGGTGTCTCCCCTCATCGGTCTCACTGTGTGTGTGAGCGAAATATTAATTCATTCCCATTTGAGTAAGGACAAAAGAGGTCTGTAAGTGAAGCGCGGTGCGTCCTGTGGTTGTAGGGGGGTGGGGGTGGGGAGGGGGGGGAGCGGTGATAGGGCTGGTGATGGCGCAGATTATAGGAGTGGTCTGCTATGTAGTGGGGAGTCTCCTTGTTGTCTAGATTGAATTGCGGTGACGTAATTGCGCCTCGCCCGGCCCCCCGCCCAACCCCGCACCCGCTCGTCCCCTGGGACCATCTGGACCTTGCTCGATGTCACACCCCACTACCCCCCACTACTCCCACGATGGTACGGGCGTCTGCTATATAGTGGGCCGGGCTGCACAGCTGGTCCGAACGGAAGGGGTTCCACCCTCCTTTCTCTTCCCTCCACACCGCCTCAACTCCTCTCCCCTCACAAACTGTCACTCGCTCCTCCCCGCCCCCCCCCCCCACGCCGTAGCGGCCGGCCACCCCGCGGCTTGGCCTGCAGTGGGCTCCCCGTGCCCTGCCTGGCTGGTGGGTTACCATGGGGTGTGCTGACGGGCCAGCCACGGAGCCTCGACAGCTGACAGCTGACGGCCTCACCCTCCTCTAGTCAGGTTTTCAGTTTGTCGGTTAGTATGTATTTCAGTCTGTATTCATTCTGTATTTCAGTCTCGATCAGTCAGACTATCAGTCTGTCGGTCAGTTCCCCCTGGCGGTCGGCGCGCCGTGAATCTCGCTAGCGATGGCTATTGACGCCGGAAACTCATCGCCCTCCGCGTCCTATCGCCACGTGAACCTTGCCGACCCTTACGGCGTCTTGCACTGGGCGATGGCTGCGGGGTGGCCTCTAGACACCCCCACCCATCCCCCAGTCATATCTTACCACCCCACCCAGTCCTATCTCACCGCCCCCCAGTCATATCTCACTACCCTACCCAGTCCTATCTCATCCCCCCAGTCCTATCTCACACCCCACCCTGTCCTATCTCCCCCCCCCCCCAGTCCTATCGCACGCCCCCACCCAGTCCTATCTCACCGCCCCCCAGTCATATCTCACTACCCTACCCAGTCCTATCTCATCCCCCCAGTCCTATCTCACACCCCACCCT
>OZ025261.1:40399501-40435554 GCA_964019135.1 Arenicola marina
ACCTGAGCGGACACAAACTGGAGGGTACGATAGGGGATTGAACTGTCTGGGAACAGTCCATATGGAGCCAGTCCCCCGCACCTAGTCCACCCGATCACCCCAACGTCTCATGTCGTTTTCAATAGTTAATTGGAAGTGGCATTTTATCACGTAGCGTGTAGCCATGCGGCATTGTGAATGTGACTGTGGCATTGTGACTGACATTGTGACTGTGGCATTGTGACTGACATTGTGACTGTGACATTGTGACTGACATTGTGACTGTGACAGATAGTGTAGCATTGTTACTGTGACATTGCGACTGACATTGTGACTGCGGCATTATGACTGTAACATTGTGACTGTGACATTGTGACTGTGGCATTGTAACTGACATTATGACTGTGGCATTGTGACTGACATTGTTACTGACATTGTAACTGACATTGTGACTGTGACATTGTGACTGTGACATTGTGAGTGTGGCATAGTGACTGCGACATTGTGACTGTGGTATAGACTGTGGCATAGTGACTGTGACATTGTGACTGTAGCAAAGTGACTGTGGCATAGAGACTGGCATAGTGACTGTGACATAGATACTGTGGCATAGAGACTGTAATATTATGGACGTCGGTATTTGTTCTGGATACTCAGAACGCCTTTTCCACCGTTGCTATGACAACGAGTATTGAGAGACACAAGAGGCACCGCCCGAGACCACCACGCCACCCACCATCCAGATGATTTGTGTAGGCAGGGATATGGACAAATCAAGGGGCCTTTGGGGTCTGATGAGGGGTAGGTGGGAAGGGGCTCCCCCCTGGAGGGCGGGGCGACACATCCTGGTCGTTCCCAGCCCTGCCTAGGATCTGGATAGCAAAGCACACACCCCGGCCACCACACGACTCTTCCTGTTGACACACAATCGAGGAATAACAGCAGAACTTTTAGTTGTTTTTTTATTTCTAAATATGGCGCCCAAACTCTCTTCAAAACAACCACCAAGGAAGGCCGGGGTGGGTGGGTGTGGGTGAGAGTTGGGTGAGGGTGGGTAGGTGAGGGCGGGTGAGTGAGTGAGGGTGGGTGAGTGAGGGTGGGTAACAGTGCCAGTGAGTAAGGATAGTTCATGGTGGGTGAGGGTGGGTGTGGGTGAGTAAGGGTGGCTTAATAGTGGGTGAGTGAGGGCGAGGTAGGGTGGGGGATGGCAAGGGTGGGTGAGGGCGGGTGAGGATGGTCACGGGTGGATGAGGGGGCGAGGAAGTGAAGTGGATGGGTAAGGGCGGATGGGGCGGGTGGGGGTGAGGAGTTACAGTTAGCAGCAGGGCCCACAAGAGCTGATCACCAGGGTCATGATCATTGTCAAGTCCGGGGGAGAGGGGGCATAATCCCCATACTCCGGTGGCGTGTGTGTGTGTGGGGGGGGGGGGGGGAGGGGGCAGAATCCCCATACTCCGGTGGCGTGTGTGTGTGGGGGGGGGGGGGGAGGGGGCAGAATCCCCATACTCCGGTGGCGTGTGTGTGTGTGGGGGGGGGGGGGGGGGCATAATCCCCATACTCCGGTGGCGGGTATGTGTGTGTGTGTGACACAACCTATGTGACAGTGTGAGAGTGAGAAGGGGGCAAGAGGAAGGGGGTGGAGGGAGATCCCACTTACCATATTTTGTCGGGAAGACGGCCTCATCATGAATGGTCTTCTGTGCGAAGGACATGACCATGTCGACGTACTGCGGGGCGGGACACTTCGTCTTCTTACCCTTCTCGTCTATCCACAAGTATTGTCTGCACGGGAAACACGTGTCAATCAACGGTGTATACACTGACAACATGTGTCAATCAATTGTGTATACACTGACAATATGTGTCAATCAATGGTGTATATACTGGCAACAGGTGTCAATCAATGGTGTATACACTGACAACAGGTGTCAAACAATGGTGTATACACTGACAACAGAGGCTAATCAGCATTATATGTAATCGAAACCAGCGTCTACCAAAAGGAACAAGGTAATTCTGTCACATTAAGTTACCGACCTATAATATGTTGTTCCTAACAAGGCCGAACACCGTTTTGGATTATCTTTCACTTACACATTATGTGAGTTCTGAAATGGCTGAGCAAATGTAGGCGTATTTTACTTACATATTGGCGGGTCCTGACATGGCTGAACACCCTGTATTCGTGCAAAATTCGGACACGGCTCCGTACAGCAAGTTTGTGTGGTCAAAAAATGATATGGCTGCAAAGTAGACACAAGTGTTTGCATTAAAGTACTACAGAGGTAAACATTCAAGTCTTCATGTGAATGTATCACACAAAAGAAACAAATAGGAATATAAACAAATAAGAACGATGCTATTTATAGCCATGAAGGCATAAATCCAACATAATTATCGAACATAATGTTTAATGTTAAGGTACCTTAGCTCCACTCTACGTAATCCACGTTTATCCCGTTGACGCCTTCTGTTGACCCAGTTAAAAAAGTCCCCCTATATTTACCTCGTTAAAAAACCCTATGTTTACCCCGCTCAAGTCCCCCGATGTTTACCCCCATAAAGTCCCCCTATGTTTACCCCCTAAAGTCCCCCTGTTTACCCCGTTGAAGGCCTCTATGTTTACCTCGTTGAAGGCCCCTATGTTTACCTCGTTGAAGGCCCCTATATTTACCTCGTTGAAGGCCCCTATGTTTACCCCGTTGAAGGCCCCTATGTTTACCTCGTTGAAGGCCCCTATATTTACCTCGTTGAAGGCCCCTATGTTTACCCCGTTGAAGGCTTCTATGTTTACCTCGTTGAAGGCCCCTATGTTTACCTCGTTGAAGGCCCCTATATTTACCTGGTTGAAGGCCCCTATGTTTACCCCGTTGAAGGCCCCTATGTTTACCCCGTTGAAGGCCCCTATATTTACCCCGTTCAAGCCCCGTATATATACCCCGTTAAAGCCCCCTATATATACCCTAATATTTACCCGGTTAAATCCCCCACGTTTATCCCGCTTACCCTCCTGCAACCCCCCCCCCCCGTCCCCCCGGTGCACCCCCCACCCCCACGCCCCACTTACTGTGTGTGGCCAGCCACTCATTCCGGTCTATGCTGTGTGGTATATCTACAAGCTTTCCCACTTCAGTGTCCACGACTTTTTCCCTGACGTATTCGTCCTCAAGGTAAGGTTTCGATTCCCCCGGTGTGCTCGGTTCTTTATCTTTTCGTCTCCCCTTCCTGGAGAAAAACAACAAGAGAACGCTGTTTAGTGAATTGCTCTGGTACATACCTAAACATACATTAACATGCATTAACATACATTAACATGCATTAGCAGTGGATGGAATAAATCATATCAATCAGTTATCTAAAGACCGAAAGGCGAGAAGGTCAAGGATAATCAAGTCCAGGAGTCAAACAGCCTTATCAAACAAACCACTAAATCACCATTAAGAGGAATGGGTAGAAGTGACGGGGTATCACCTCACATTACCCAGAGACCCCATGGATACATGGTACCCCCTCACATTACCCCGAGACCCCATGGATACATGGTACCCCCTCATATTACGCCGAGACCCCATGGATACAGGGTACACCCCTACATTACCCCGATACCCCATGATACCCCCTCATATGACCCCGAGACCCCATGGATACATGGTACCCCCTCACATTACCCTGAGACCCCATGGATACATGGTACCCCCTCACATTACCCCGAGACTCCATGGATACATGGTACCCCCTCACATTACCCTGAGACCCCATGGATACATGGTACCCCCTCACATTACCCCGAGACTCCATGGATACATGGTACCCCCTCACATTACCCTGAGACCCCATGGATACATGGTACCCCCTCACATTACCCCGAGACTCCATGGATACATGGTACCCCCTCACATTACCCTGAGACCCCATGGATACATGGTACCCCCTCATATTACCGTATTTCACGTATGTTTTCGGACACTTAAAAATAATTGTTTTTCTGGCTGTCCGAATATTTACAGTCAACAAAATGGACTCCCGCATCTACTGTCCGAAAACATACATACATAACAAAATATCGATTAAGAATTACTACATTGCGAGTCGACTGATGCCGATTATATCACTTAACACCCAGGTATTGCTGCTTCACACCTTAACAGCGGCTAAGGTGATCAAGAGTATAATATTGTTTTGAAGATACTCGGAGTGCAATCTGCTAGTGTCAGATCTCTCATCTGTTACAGGAGATAAAATATACTCGATAACTTTAATGTCAATGAAGATATGGCTTTAGGCAAACAGTGGTTATGAATTGCAATCAGTGACAATGAACTGCAATCATCGTGCCAAATATAACGGTAACTTCTGAGAGATAAAACACAGTTACAAGAACAAAGGGGATTCCCATCCGAGAGGTGCCATATATATAGCTGCGCATACGATCCTGTGACAGTTGTTCGGAAAACGATATAGAGCATGGATCAATTCTTGAGAAACTTTGATTCTGCAGCCAACGCGCCGCAGTCTTCGGTAAAATAAATTAATCAAATACTTTCATGCATTCTGTGATTTAAGGCTTGTTTACTTTCGCGGTTTATAAACAACTCCTCCGCTGACTGACTCGTCCGCCGGCCTGCACAATGGAGACCAAAGCCCAGCTCATTACTTAGCAACCAAGGTGTTGCTCTTTCACACCTGATACACGGCACAAATAACCCCGTAGACAGGGACTTGCCCCTCTCGCCGAAAGCCTGCAATCACAAGCAGTGAAGTGCAATCATGGGGGCCGGCACTACGCAATAACAAAGGAGCCTAGACGCATTGTTAATTTAGGTCCGATAGTGTCCGAAAATATACATACAATTGAAAAATTATCTGCGTTGGGTGTCCGAAAACTTACAGTACACTAAATTTATCCTATTTCTGCCTTTGAGGGGGTGTCCGAAAACATACAGTGTCCGAAAACATACGTGAAATACGGTACCCCGAGACCCCATGGATACATGGTACCCCCCTAAATTACCCCGAGACCCCATGGATACATGGTACCCCCCTAAATTACCCCGAGACCCCATGATACCCCCTCATATTACCCCGAGACCCCATGGATACATGGTACCCCCCTACATTACCCCGAGATCCCATGATACCCCCTCATATTACCCCGAGACCCCATGGATACATGGTACTCCTATGGCTGGTTGGTTGGTTGCATATTCAGGACGCTTTAACCACTTTTGGTCATCGCGTTAATGGGAGAAGGAAGGGAGATTGGAGCCATGTCCCCAGGGGCAACCACCTACTCTTTGCGAAAAAGGACTTGGGATCTTTATCCTGCGACCACACAGACATGGCCACAGCGGGGCGCGAACCACCGATCCACGTGCCGTTAGGCTCCCAGGTGACCAGAACACTCAATGTGTGCGTTCTAACCCACTGAGCTACGGGGCTTCCCCGAGCACAACTGGCATGCAAACAGCCGTTCATTGGTGGCCAGAGCACGACACTCCTATGGGCACCCCGCACCCTCATAGACCCCTCGTTAACCATGAAGCAGTATCCTTTACCCAAACGAGGGTCAGAGAGTCCAGTGGTACTCGCCCAGTGCTTGACCGATAACGGAAGGAGACCACGTGACACGTTAACATGGCGCCAAGTCCAATAATAACCCTACTTAACTCAACGGAGAAGCATAAGGTAATTGCCGGATTTATGGTGAACACAGCCTGGGATGGACGGCGTAGGGGATGAGTTTCAGAGCCTCCAAAACCCGAAGCTTTTATCAGCCTCCAGTGTGAGCAGCAGACTCCATTTGAGAAGACCTGAGGTTAGGAAGGATTGACGCCATAATATGGCGGCCATCTTGGATTTATGCACCTATGTTTGACGCAGTGCAGATGCGTCATATCATATACACGACGCGATACATAACGGGTTGTAATACTATTGATTTAATTATATCAGCAAGACATCAATAGCTCGCCTCCTGGCGTTTTCAATCATGACCTGGGTGACCATCTAGGGAAACATGGCCATGATCAAGGTGGCCCAGTCCGGTCGCCCACTCTAACATGCGTCGCCATGGTCTACATAACCAGTGTAAGCACCAAATGTGGTCCGTTCATAAGCCACTGGAGGAATAATATACTGACATCTGTATAGTCGGTACCACGGACCCACCATTTGTCTATGGACCCGCCCACGGCATAATGGTGTTTCTTCCCTCTCCGCCAATCCATCATGGAAACCTCTCCGAAGGCCTTTCACAGTCTCTCCCCACACGCCACACAGCTCCTCTGTCACAATCCTTTCAACCCAAGCAGCAATTAATCAACTCGGGAATTTACAATGTCGCTAAATTCTTCTGGCGACGAACTGCGTGAATTCCAGTAGAGCCATTAACCTACAAAATGGCGATACATATACTAGGTCAAGGTCAGCCACCCAGTGCCACGTGACGACCGGTAAGGTCAGCGGCCCCCGGCGTGGGCGTGGGCGAACAAGCCACCAGTCGAGGTCCACTGATCATATATTGAAAAAAAATGTCTCCTGCATCCAGCACATAAACAAAGAGGTTGCGCCACTGATGAAGAAGTCTCTACTTTACTCTAGATCTCCTTTTCCAGAACGCAATGATTTTTTTTCTGTAAACAAGTCTTTTATAATGTCACGATTGGCGCGGACGTGTTTTTAATGACGTCATTGGCATCATCAAGCACCGGAGAAACACGGAGAGATTCTGGTCAACAGTCGCCAGCGCCACCTAGCCGGAAGTGAGGGAGGGAGAGGGGGCCGCGGTGTGTCTGACGTTGGCGACGGCTCCACAGGGCCACAAGCACCCTGCCCGCCCAGCCACTTGGCTAGCCACCCGTTCAGCCACCCGGCCAGCCACCCGTCCAGCCACCTGGCCAGCCACCCGTCCAGCCACCCGTCACATCAAGAGACACGCGTTGCTCTCAGTCCTCCCCCTGCGCAGGTCAACCTTCCAAGCTGTTCATTTTGAATGTCCAAGCCGCTTTATTCCTGGAAAGAGAAGACTGGTCGCCGCTCTGTCTTGGCTGTCAACACACTCAAATGGCGGCGCTCGTCACGTTCACAAAACACCCTTTTTTGATCTACCGTCGAGGAGGAGATTGCAATCCGGCTGTTAAGCGGGGCACTGGACTAGGGCTAAAACTGCCCACGACTCCGGCGGTAGTACGTAGAGTAGGGGCTAAGACAAGATGGCCGCCTCCCTCCCCTTCCCCGCGGAACCAGTCATTGACTGGAATGACCTTCAGGCACACCGGCAGCATACAGAAATTAGTCTCCGATGGGGGGCGATGTCCGCCAAGTGGACAACCATAGGTCTGTTTCCCTGCCGCCGCAATAAGTCTCCGATGGGGGACGCTGTCCGCCAAGTGAACGACCATAGGCCTGTTGCCCTGCCGCCGTTGGTCCGCGAGCACCACTGACTAAGTGACCAGCAGCAGTACCATAACTGGCTGACCACCCTTCACGTAACACATGTACTAACGGGTACACGTGGCTGACACCCAGTATGTACCACTGGGACGACCAAGGCGGCCACCATGCAGCAGTGTAAGTAGCAAACGAAGGGTCGTACGGTGTCCACCACTGCTATCGCCTATTCCTCGTCCTCCCGGTGAGGCAGGCAGCACACATACATGCACACAGACACATTGATAGACGGTTAACCCTGACAGCTTCACCGAGACAGGTCAGGTCTGGTCCATCGACCCCTCTTGGCGGACCATTATACATCCGGGACTTGCACATTGCGTGGCCGAGGTCTACCTGCTGGCGGTGGTGGCGGCCTCCAGCGGTGGAGTGTAGAGTGGAGCCGCCCCGCCACCAACAACAGCCAGAGTCCAGAGTCGCTCCTAAGTCAACCAATATTGACCCAGCGAGGCCAGGGGACGGGTTTCGTTACGACAGCCTGGGACAGGTGGCGGCGGCCGATAGGGGGAGCCACATGTCCTTGTGAGGCCACTATATGAGGTCGCTATATGGGCTGTGCAACAGGGGGGGGGGGGCGTGGGGGGATGGGGGTGGAGTGGGGTAGGCTGATAGGTTGGGGGTTGGGGGTGGGCGATAGGGTGGGGGATGGGGTATGGGATAGGGTTGGGTGGGGTAGGTTGATAGGTTGAGGGTTGGGGGTGGGTGATAGGGTATGGGATAGGGTTGGGTGGGGTAGGTTGATAGGTTGAGGGTTGGGGGTGGGTGATAGGGTGGGGGATGGGGTATGGGATAGGGTTGGGTGGGGTAGGTTGATAGGTTGAGGGTTGGGGGTGGGTGATAGGGTATGGGATAGGGTTGGGTGGGGTAGGTTGATAGGTTGAGGGTTGGGGGTGGGTGATAGGGTATGGGATAGGGTTGGGTGGGGTAGGTTGATAGGTTGAGGGTTGGGGGTGGGTGATAGGGTATGGGATAGGGTTGGGTGGGGTAGGTTGATAGGTTGAGGGTTGGGGGTGGGTGATAGGGTATGGGATAGGGTTGGGTGGGGTAGGTTGATAGGTTGAGGGTTGGGGGTGGGTGATAGGGTATGGGATAGGGTTGGGTGGGGTAGGTTGATAGGTTGAGGGTTGGGGGTGGGTGATAGGGTGGGGGATGGGGTATGGGATAGGGTTGGGTGGGGTAGGTTGATAGGTTGAGGGTTGGGGGTGGGTGATAGGGTATGGGATAGGGTTGGGTGGGGTAGGTTGATAGGTTGAGGGTTGGGGGTGGGTGATAGGGTATGGGATAGGGTTGGGTGGGGTAGGTTGATAGGTTGAGGGTTGGGGGTGGGTGATAGGGTATGGGATAGGGTTGGGTGGGGTAGGTTGATAGGTTGAGGGTTGGGGGTGGGTGATAGGGTATGGGATAGGGTTGGGTGGGGTAGGTTGATAGGTTGAGGGTTGTGGGTGGGCGATAGGGTGGGGGATGGGGTATGGGATAGGGTGGCGGGGTGGGGTGGGGTAGGGTGATAGGTTGGGGGTCGCGGGGGTGGGGTAAGGTAGGCGTGGGAAAGATGGGGTAGAAGATGGAGGATGGGGTGAGGGGGATAGGATAGGGGTGGAGACGATAGAGGTAGCGGGTGGGGGATGGGGTGGGGCGGCAGGGAAGGGACAAGGAGCAGGGCAAATCAGTGTTCTTATCAACCTGTCGCCTCATAAGAGACCATATTTTATATCCTCATCGGTAATAAATATCACACAATATGACAGTTCGGCCCTGGGGAACCCGCCCAGATAGTGAGGAGCCACACATAGAACGAGGCCGCTGAACTAAAACACACACAGAGAAACCGGCCGACACCTCTGGCAGATAACCCACATCTATTCTTCGCAATGCTACACTCAGTAGTCTCAGTAAGGAAAACATGTCCCTCTCCTGAATATTGCGGTTCGATCTACGTACGGGAGACTGCACTGTGCCAATCTAGAGCGTGTACTATGGGTGGCCCGGCCAAGATTACCTTCCTTAGGGCCGCCAGGGGACGATATCCCAGCGGTGTATGGCACCAGTGGAGCGCACACGACGTGTTTACCGCGGATAACGTACACATGTGTAAAGCCAACGCCTCGGCCGAGGGGGGACGGCCTTTTAGGCCAGCTTCCAGTGTCCACAGGATCTAAGCCGGGGCGAGGAACCCGGCTTTACAAGGCGATGAACTAACATATTGCCCTTGTGTGCTGATTGGCGTTAACTTAATTTTGGCCTTGTATTGGCCTTGTGCTCGTCTTGTGTTGGCCTAACGTGTGCCTTGTGTTGGCCATAACAAAGTTTGCCTTGTGTTGGCCTAACGTTTTCCTTTTGTTGGCCTAACAACGTTTGCCTTGTGTTGGCCTAACGTTTGCCTTGTGTTGGCCTAACGTTCGCCTTGTGTTGGCCTAACGTTTGCCTTGTGTTAGCCTAACGTTTTCCTTTTGTTGGCCTAACGTGTGCCTTGTGTTGGCCATAACAAAGTTTGCCTTGTGTTGGCCTAACGTTTTCCTTTTGTTGGCCTAACAACGTTTGCCTTGTGTTGGCCTAACGTTTGCCTTGTGTTGGCCTAACGTTCGCCTTGTGTTGGCCTAACGTTCGCCTTGTGTTGGCCTAACGTTTGCCTTGTGTTGGCCTAACGTTCGCCTTGTGTTGACCTAACGTTTGCCTTGTGTTGGCCTAACGTTCGCCTTGTGTTGGCCTTACGTTTGCCGTGTGTTTGACCTAGCGTTCACCTAGTGTTTTCTTTGTGTTCACCTTGTATTTTCCTTGTGTTCACCAATCGAGAATAGACAAAACAATACTCGTTTCTGGACAAGAAATGCCATCTGACAGAGCCAACGGAACGTTCCAGCGTCACTGCAGACCAAATACCTCCGGGGCCCTCAGTCGATCCCGCCCCTCTTCCCACCCTCTCCCCCAGACACACACCCCCACCCTCCATCCCCGAGACGGCTTCCCTCCCCCAGACACACACTCCCACCCCTCCACCTCCGAGACGGCTTCCCTGCCTTACTAGATGGAGCCTCCGGAGCAACACGAGGCCCTTTCACCCCATCGAGCCCCAGGCTTTACAGGGTGGCGGTGAGCTTTCACGTCCATTTCCCAGGTGGGCCACTGGCGCAACCACCATCAATACAGACTGCCGGCATCCACAGCGCAGCGCCAAGGTAAATGATACATCGCTATCTCAGCATGGAAGGGAACAAAATGATGGATGTGTCGGACCGTCGTTATGCAAATGAAGGTAGAATGGGACCAGGAAACCTGCCCGGACTATGACATGGGGCTGGAAGAAACTAGCCCCAGATTCAGGTGCCAGACCGGATTGGAACCCACCACGACACGTGGATCTGCAGCTGCTCAGCCCGCGCACCAACTGAGCCAGAGAGGAGGCTCGGGACAAGGACAATTGCAGAGTAAAATATAAATGAAAAGTAAATTCAGAAGAAAAATCCAAAACATGACAAGCAAAAATAAGTTTGATTAATAATCATGGCTTCAACATATTCCGGCTGGACGGAATGACATGATGACGTCACAAACCTTTGCGTGGCGGCGCAGCAGAACATGCGACCGTAGCGACAAATCAGGCGCCAGGTCTGTCTCCGCCACACTGCCACCTGGCGGCAGCATGGCATGGTCCTCGGACAGCCGACGAGAGACGAGTCACATCCAACGAGGTCACATCCAGCGAGGTCACATCTAGCGAGGTCACATCCAGCGAGGTTAGGCCACCGGCACCACGTATAATACACATAGGGTATCTCGGGTAGCAGAGGCGTCTGGATGCAGTGGCAGTATGATTGTCAACTAGTGGCGCCCTCTTCACGGAGAGTGCTACGCGCCAGAGGCCACTCGTTGTCGCTAGGGGGCCACTCACTCACGTGGTGGGCCTGAGATGATTGTCCATTGCTGTAAATATGACCGGCACCTGCGCATCATGGGGTGATGGGTAAAACACGTGTTTCCAGGCAGGGGTTTCAGTCCCACGCAACAGATGTGGCCTTCCGGGCCGATTAAACCACACCAGCCGTCCAGACGAGTCCAGTCCTCCATACAGTGTATGGTCTGTGGCGCTGTAATGAGGGTCAGGGCTTGATACTGCTACACGGTTCCCATGCCAGGGGCAGCTAACGATTCGTTGTTGTTCGCGGAGCGCGGGGACGTCACCTCCCTCACCCTCACCCTCACCCCCCATCCCCTTGAACACACAGGTCCGGTGGCGCCAGCCGCGCGCGGTGAGACGGCGCTAGTACCCCCCCCCCCCCCCGCACCCCACCCCCCGCACCCCCGCTTCGTTGGTCGGATAGGTGTTTCCATACATCCCACCTCACCCCTGAGTGTATCGCACACGTGCGCCAAGGCAGCCCCGACAGGAGATATATATGGTGTATTCATATATATGTACTGCACATACATATATATATAGACAGGTAGATATATACAATATGTATGTATTATATGATGGCATGTCCAAGCACGTATACAGCTGTAGTGTTGATCAGGCCTCCCGGGTCAATCATAGCTATCGCCAGGGCTGCAGACCCAGCTCAACGCTTACAAGCGAGGGTTATCCGAGCTGATGGGGGGGGGGGAGGGGTGTTTACAAGGGGACCAAGGTGACTGCGAAGCTCTTGGTATTATCGGGTGAGGGGAGAGGCCGGGAGTCGGGGGGGGGGGGCTGGTGGGGGTAACACTGGGCTGGCAGGATAGGGGTGGGAGGACTACGTTTACATCCAGGTATGTATGGCCACACCATTCCCAGAGGCCCGGGGAGGACAGGGGAGACAGACGCTCGATAGTATCGAGCCCGCCACCGAATGGGCCACTGGGACGGCCACCCCGGGCTCGTTTGCGAGATGTTAGCGCAAAAACAAAGCCGTTTGTTGTTCTTTCTGCCGAGAAAGCCTTTTGTCTTTCGTTTGGCCCCGCCGTCGCCGCCGGCGGTTGTCCTCAACATGGCCTCAACGTGATAGATGTACAGTCCTCACCCTGACTTCACCCCCACCCCCCACCCCCCGCCCCGCCTCTACATCCCACCACCCATCCTCGACCCATCCACACACCGCTCCCAACCCAACCCGACTACGCCTTCTCACCCCCTTCCCACCCCCATGTGACACCCGCTGTCATGGCAACCCTAATTGATCAGCCTCGGCGGACCCCGCACAAACTCCGGTGACCTTTTTTGTAGCTTTTGTCTAAACCAGACCTGGGTGGATGCCAGGATGCCAGGGGACCTAAGGTTTATGGAATCTTCATTTCTCCCGTCGACTCCATCCTGTCCCAGTCGGGAAAACTAAAAGCCGATTACGTCAATGACAACTTTAAGACCCGCTCACAGCCGTAATGACGTCATTACGTCATCAGCCCCTCCTGGAGACGCTAACGATTTTGGACAATCCATCACGGTTAAACATGTCATACTCAGCATGATTATTGACGGAGGCTGATGTTTCTTATGATGACGTAAAAAATCATCTTTCTTATTATGACATCAGAGACTGATATTTGTTATTATGACATCAGAGACTGATATTTGTTATTATGACATCAGAGACTGATATTTGTTATTATGACATCAGAGACTGATATTTGTTATTATGACATCAAAGACTGATATTTGTTATTATGACATCAGAGACTGATATTTGTTATTATGACATCAAAGACTGATATTTGTTATTATGACATCAGAGACTGATATTTGTTATTATGACATCAGAGACTGATATTTGTTATTATGACATCAAAGACTGATATTTGTTATTATGACATCAGAGACTGATATTTGTTATTATGACATCAAAGACTGATATTTGTTATTATGACATCAGAGACTGATATTTGTTATTATGACATCAAAGACTGATATTTGTTATTATGACATCAGAGACTGATATTTGTTATTATGACATCAGAGACTGATATTTGTTATTATGACATCAGAGACTGATATTTGTTATTATGACATCAGAGACTGATATTTGTTATTATGACATCAAAGACTGACATAAAAGTTATTAGGCAGTCACGTGTTATTCATTATCAGGTACTGGGAAACCTGTTATTTTCACTGTTATTTCCTTTATCCTAGGTTTCAATGCGTTGTTACTTGATAGTGCCATATTTTCTATCGTCAATTATTGTAATCTACTATTATCAAATATTGCAATCTATTATTATCAGATATTGTAATCTACTATTATCAGATATTGTAATCTACTATTATCAGATATTGTAATATATTATTATCAGATATTGTACTGTTTTCATTATCATATATCGTAATCTGTTATTATGTGATGTTGTTACCTTTATTATCATGTATTGTAATCTATCACCCGATATGGTCGCCTTTCCTATTATGAGACATTTCCGTATCTTTAGAACATGAATCGTAGGATCAGAGAAAGACCATCGACTACCAGAGTCGGGACATTGACAGCCGTCAGTAACAAGCCGATTGGCGCATTAGGCATTCACAACGTGGGAAGCAATAGATGAATCAGCTGGCAGCCAACAAGGAACTGAAGGAAAGGCAGCCATTGAAGCTGGCAGAGGTTAGGGCCCTCATTACCCGCAGCCTGATGTCCGTAAACATCGTTACCACGCGTGTCAGGGGCAGCATCAGGACAGGGCTAGGGCCAGGACAGGGCTAGGACAGGGCCAGGGGCAGGGCTAGGACAGGGCTAGGACAGGGCTAGGGCCAGGACAGGGCTAAGACAGGGCCAGGGGCAGGGCTAGGACAGGGCTAGGACAGGGCTAGGACAGGGCTAGGACAGGGCCAGGGGCAGGGCCAGGACAGGACAGGGCCAGGACAGGGCCAGGACAGGGCCAGGACAGGGCCAGGACAGGGCCAGGACAGGGCCAGGACAGGGCCAGGACAGGGCCAGGACAGGGCCAGGACAGGGCCAGGACAGGCCAGGACAGGCCAGGGCAGGCCAGGGCAGGCCAGGGCCAGGGCAGGGCAGGGCAGGGCAGGGCAGGGCAGGGCAGGGCAGGGCAGGGCAGGGCAGGGCAGGGCAGGGCAGGGCAGGGCAGGGCAGGGCAGGGCAGGGCAGGGCAGGGCAGGGCAGGGCAGGGCAGGGCAGGGCAGGGCAGGGCCAGAGCCAGGACAGGGCAGGGCAGGGCAGGGCAGGGTCAAGGCATGGTCGGGCCAGGGCCAGGGCCTGGGCCAGGGCAGGGCCAGGGCAGGGCCAGGGCCAGGGCCAGGGCGACGGCCCCAGGTGATGGTGGCGGTGACAGTGGTGGTGATGGTGATGGTGATGGTGGCGATGGTGATGGTGACCGTGACGGTAACGGTGGTGACGGTGACGCTGACGGCAGGCCGCCCGCTGGCCGGCGCCACAGATAACCATGAATATTACATGTCTAAACCCCCTCCCCCCCCCTTCGCCCCGTCACCCCTGGAGAGAAGTCCCGGAACACAGACCTATCCGCAATCCGCATTATACGGGTAGCAACACTTTAACAGCCAAATGTACACTAAAACATTAATAAAGTTCGTTATGTCTGCCGCTAGCGGGTGTTTTTGTTTACAATACAAGTATTTATATACAGTTTTCTGTCGTTATAAAATATCCGACGCCATACTCAGTGTATCTCCTGGATCGGACGGTGCTTTAGTGGCATCCGGGTACTGACATCCAGGGGCGGTAGTCATATTCCGCAGCTCACGGATCACATTTCCAGAAGTCCTTTCACAGCTACCGAAGCACGGACTGGGGTGTTCTACGCTCCATTCAAAGCACGGACTGGGGTGTTCTACGCTCTATTCAAAGCACGGACTGGGGTGTTCTACGCTCTATTCAAAGCACGGACTGGGGTGTTCTACGCTCCATTCAAAGCACGGACTGGGGTGTTCTACGCTCCATTCAAAGCACGGACTGGGGTGTTCTACGCTCTATTCAAAGCACGGACTGGGGTGTTCTACGCTCCATTCAAAGCACGGACTGGGGTGTTCTACGCTCTATTCAAAGCACGGACTGGGGTGTTCTACGCTCTATTCAAAGCACGGACTGGGGTGTTCTACGCTCCATTCAAAGCACGGACTGGGGTGTTCTACGCTCCATTCAAAGCACGGACTGGGGTGTTCTACGCTCTATTCAAAGCACGGACTGGGGTGTTCTACGCTCCATTCAAAGCACGGACTGGGGTGTTCTACGCTCTATTCAAAGCACGGACTGGGGTGTTCTACGCTCCATTCAAAGCACGGACTGGGGTGTTCTACGCTCCATTCAAAGCACGGACTGGGGTGTTCTACGCTCCATTCAAAGCACGGACTGGGGTGTTCTACGCTCCATTCAAAGCACGGACTGGGGTGTTCTACGCTCCATTCAAAGCACGGACTGGGGTGTTCTACGCTCTATTCAAACCACGGACTGGGGTGTTCTACGCTCCATTCAAAGCACGGACTGGGGTGTTCTACGCTCTATTCAAAGCACGGACTGGGGTGTTCTACGCTCCATTCAAAGCACGGACTGGGGTGTTCTACGCTCCATTCAAAGCACGGACTGGGGTGTTCTACGCTCCATTCAAAGCACGGACTGGGGTGTTCCACGCTCCATTCAAACCACGGACTGGGGTGTTCTACGCTCTATTCAAACCACGGACTGGGGTGTTCTACGCTCCATTCAAAGCACGGACTGGGGTGTTCTACGCTCCATTCAAAGCACGGACTGGGGTGTTCTACGCTCCATTCAAAGCATGGACTGGGGTGTTCTACGCTCCATTCACAGCACGGACTGGGGTGTTCTACGCTCCATTCAAAGCACGGACTGGGGTGTTCTACGCTCCATTCAAAGCACGGACTGGGGTGTTCTACGCTCCATTCAAAGCACGGACTGGGGTGTTCTACGTGTCAGTCAAAGCACGGACTGGGGTGTTCTACGTGCCAGTCACAGCACGGACTGGGGTATTCTACGTGCCAGTCAAAGCACGGACTGGGGTGTTCTACGTGCCAGTCAAAGCACGGACTGGGGTGTTCTACGTGCCAGTCAAAGCACGGACTGGGGTGTTCTACGTGCCAGTCAAAGCACGGACTGGGGTATTCTACGTGCCAGTCAAAGCACGGACTGGGGTGTTCTACGTGCCAGTCAAAGCACGGACTGGGGTGTTCTACGCGCCAAAGCACGGACTGGGGTGTTCTACGTGCCATTCACATTAGATATGCCAGCAGTGGCAATAAGTTTGCGGCATATAGAATCGTGATGACGCCAGTAACTATATGGTGGGTCTGCCAAATCCCACGCCTAAGCCACGAGGGGTTTATAAACCCCACGTGATGAACACAAGCTGGTGTTTTATGCCACTCTTGTGCCCACATGGAAAACTCCTGCGGAGCCCTTGGGACAATGAGATGAGAATAGGACACGGCCTTAGACACGGTTGGTGTGTGTGTGGTCTGCGGTCGGGTACGTTACCGCTAGGCCACGGAACAGTCAAAGGCTGGAGGTAACATCGAGTCTACGATGGATGGACGTATCAAGTGACCGCGATATGATAGATGGTGTGGTCAGGGACACGGCAGGGCGGGCCGGGGCGGGGCGGGGGGGGGGAGGGGGTATGGGGGTGGGGGCGGCGGGGATGGAGTATGAGGGCAGAGGAGTATGTGAAGCCTCCGTCTGTTAACACGCCATGTAACAGTAATAAAACCAATAGCGCCATCTGCACGACGTACTGTCTTGTACGCTGATTTGTGCCAAACGCCTTATAGCATATTACGGATGCAAAACATAAATGACCCCCATCAAACTTTTTTTCATTTCATAGTTACTTGTACGCCATCAGGATAAACATAATATTTATATATACATATGATTTATTTGTCATAATATATTTTGATCTCGATGTGAATACTTCATTCCACCTTTATAACACACCAGACTATTGGGAAGGAGGCGTAGTCTTCACAGGAGGACTGTGTGAGAGGAGGAAAAACCAAATGATGATCTTATTACAGCCTGAAGTCATCATATGGTCGTCTTGGGCAGGATGTGAAGTGAAGACATGTTCCTGGAGTGCCCCCCACCCCCTCCCACACACACACACACTCCGCTGCCAGCACCCCTATCCATACTTTACTGTAATAGGGATATTTCTCGTGTGAAGACTTGAGAGCTATATATATGGCAGCCAGATATACACCTACACCTCTGTCTATATATATATATGTGTGTTGGACATACATGTGTAACGCTAGGTGCTATATGGCCCAGTCAGCAGACGCACATGGATATCTCACATGTCGAGCACTTCACACGGAGATACACACCTTCAGTCAACAAAATGGTCACGTCATTTCAACAACAAACGTACGCTACCAGCCGGAGGGAGTGTGGGGTCCGCCTAGGTATCCGGGCCAGGGACACTGTGGGGTACAGCTAACCAGTGTGAGTGTGAGTGTGTGTGGGGGGGGGGGCATCCCAGGGCCTGGTAGATATAATGGGTCTGGATGAGATCCTCAGCGGGGAAGAGGTTGGGTGGGTGGGTGGGGGGGGGGGGGGGTATCACACCACTTGGCCCATGCATGTCCATGGCACCGGTCCAAGCATAACAAGACGGTCGGAGTTAGCATATTGCAAAACCAGTCCTAAACTTCACAAACCATTGCAGCGAGTCACCAGCAATATTGACCAGTTCTCACAATATATTGGAGGTCATAATAGGCGATAATAAATTAACTGTAAAAAACACGCGTCGACGATTGAAATAAATGTCTTTCTTTCTCGAGAGTGGGTGCATGGACCCCCCTCCACCCCCCCCCCCCCCCCCCCCGAGCCCCACACACACACCAACCCTCCCTGCTCTGACGTCACACCGTCCCCTTCCCGAAAAGGGGATGTTTGCTTTGCAAAATTTAATTTTAAACAAGGAAGTAACAAAAAGGCATCGAGACGTGACGAGCAATATCCGGTGGTTGGCGCCGTCCCCACCGGTCCCTGGGCGACCGTGGCGCCACCACGGGCTAGCGGATTGGCGGCAAGATTCAGTGAGGAAGCTTCTGGGTAATACCTACATTGATATCAGGAAGCGGCGAATGAACGGCACCTTGAACTTCTTGGCCAGGTCAAGGGTCACTTCCTGTTTACATCTGGCGGCTAGAGAGACCAGCAGCGACCCCTGTTGACCGTCGGACATCTCGATATGCGCCTCGGCGGTTGCCTTCACCATGGCGACGGGTGGGTAGCAGTATCCCAGGACCCGGGGCGTTTTATATAGTGTTTTGTGGCCGATAGACAACTCGGCAGTCTATCTAGGACCGTCCTTTGTTCTCTCAGTAACACTTAAGGGTCAAGTATGTATCCACTTTAGTGCCTTCAGTCATGTCCTGGCGATGTGGTCCGTCCAGATGATCGACACACACTGTAGTAGTGTGTAAATCAGCGTCGATAGCCGCGGGAAGACGCCTCAGTCCGGGGAGACCGTGGTCAAGCCTGAGAATACGGCTACTAGTTCGTCACTCCGACCGATCCGGGGCGTGGGACAGCAACAACAGGTTGTGACAGTGGGAAGCCGTCCTAATCCTCCGCCATAGCCAGTGTAGATGACAGGCTATCTATACGTACGGCTCACACATATCAGCCATAGCAGTCCATTGCCCATATAAGTGTCGCCACAACAGACTGGTCCGTATGACAGTCAGACCACGAATAGATCTCTTAGTCCTGTGCTTCAACGGCAATTTGTGTCCACCAAGTTCCAATGTGAGTCAGAGGGTGAGAGTGAGAGGGTGAGGGAGACGGGGTGCGGTAGAGGGGGGGGGTATGTTCAAATCCTTTCGCTCGGTTGATGACGAAATCTTAGGGGCTGATTGATCAACTGCGGCGGTGTCCCTGAAATAACCAATATCCTGTTGTCGTTGGGGTGCAGTCAGTCAGCTATAGTATACCCCGGGCTTCCTGCCCCGCTCGCCCGCCGTGCCCTGTTGGTGTAGTAAGGACACCCGCCGTCAGCAAGCATAGCTCCGTCAGGCCCCGGTGACCAGGACGCCGGGCCGCCACATCACCTGACTGGGTTTTCCCCTCACCCGTGGCTCAAGCCACGCGTGTCGCCTTGGCTACGTACGGCGGGCGCCCCTTCCAAGCACAGCGGTGTCTCCACCAGTTTACCAGGTATAAATAGATGTATATATATATATATGTATATATATATTTATACCAGCTCTTTACGTCGTAACGGTGGTGAGCCACACCGAAGAGCGTGTCAGACAGACAGACAGAGAGGCAGAGAGAAGTAAGCTAGTCACCGATCAAAGTCCGCTTGAAATGATCTGTCCGCGTGTTGCGATGACTGTATTTCCCCGCCACACCGTATAGGTAGATCTACTATACACCCAAGGCTGTTCCCTAGTGACATGTAACACGTCATGGAGACGGCAGCAGTGTCAGCTACCGCAGGGGCTGTCACCGCCCCCCTCCCCCCCCCCCCCACCCGCACCCCCTAGTGACATCGACACGTCCAGCGGTGACATTGTTGTCACTCACTGAACGTCACCTCTCAGTGACGCCAACGACATAGCCTTGTCAACTGACGACATGGCTTGTCAAGAGAGGACATGGCTTGTCAACTGACGACAAACTTTGTCAAATTGCGGCGACGTCTCTGGCAACGTAATTATGTGACATAATCTCACCGATCATTAAGACATCGCGACTTCTCGCTATATATATAACTAATTAAATAATATTCCCTCAATATGGTCCGTAGTACGTGGCGACCCTTCATGGTCCGCACTAACGGGCGGGTCGTATAACTATCATGGACTGTCCGCTTTGTAGGCCAGCTTTCTTTTCTTTACGCCCATTTTATCGCAGTGTTAGCCAATTTGTGCAGCATTTTAAGATGGAGTAATGTCGGCAAGGCGACATAAGGCGACTATAAATCTCGACTATAGCTACTACAAGGCCCTGAGTGGGCCAGACCCGGACCCAGCTGTCAACACATAAACCTGGGCGGGGTGGGGGGGGGGGGGGGCGTGACGTGGGCCCCGCTCGCTAGGTGGCGTGACACTGCTGGTGGCCTCCGAGAAGAACGAGGGATGCCAAGATGGAAACCGACGTTCTGCGTGATCTTTTCATTATCACAGTTACAAAAGGCGGGAATCAGTGAGACGGAGTCCTATTACAACTCCGCCGCACGAGGAGAAATTGTCGTCTGCTCTTGGCAGTAAGCGCGCGGTTGCGGGGTTCTCTGTCGGCAAGTCGCGTGGCGGCGGTGTGACCGGTCGCTGTCCGGCTGGCTGGGTTGTCACGGAGCCTGCCACGGGTATGACGTCACCAGGACACCGCCGCCCAAGTGTAATAATCCCCGATGGCCCCATCAGACAAGAAATCAATATGGCGCCACCCGTACCCCGCACCCTCACCCACCCCTGTCACCACCGCCACCACCACCACCGCCGCCACAATCGCCAGCGGCAGCATCACAAATCCCCACGTCGCCGCCTTCACTGCCGCGTTGTCGCGATGACGTCATAGCTGGGTCTATAAGAGCAATCTTGCCCTAGAGGGCGCTGTCGCTGAGTCAGTTCGTGAATCACTCGCCTGTGTACATTGAGGGCGTCAAGTGCCGTCGGTCGCATTGACAACTGTCGTGGATGGGCGCCATCTTTATCAGCAATACCGGGAGCGAGACCACGTGATGAGAGGCCGAGACAACGTGAGGCCGAGACAACGTGAGGTCGAAATGATGAAAGGCCGAGACAAACGTGAGCCCGAAATGATGAAAGGCCGAGGACAACGTGAGCCCGAAATGATGAAAGGCCGAGACAACGTGAGGCCGAAATGATGAGAGGCCGAAATGATGAGCAGCTGAAATGACGCGCGACAGAGATGACGATAAGTGACGAAATAATGTCACTGTCGAAAACATGTAAAGCTGAGATGACACCAATCCGAGATGACGAGAAGGTCGCAATGACGTGAGATGACGCCAAGCCGAGATGACAAGAGGGCGCGATGATGTGAGATGACGCCGAGCCGAGATGGCGAGAGGTCGCGATGACGTGAGATGACGCCAAACCGAGATGGCGAGAGGTCGCAATGACGTGAGATGACGCCAAGCCGAGATGACGAGAGGTCGCAATGATGTGAGATGACGCCGAGCCGAGATGGCGAGAGGTCGCGATGACGTGAGATGACTATAGGCCAAGATGACACGTTGGTCGAGCGTTGTTGTTGCCAGAGCGATGACACGCGACCTGGTACATAGTACAGGCCATGTCACCCTCTAACCGGCTTTGACCTAACAGCCCACAGATTAACCAGATTAGTAGTCCGGTAACACCTAACCTCTTTTAAGGTCAAAAACCACAAGCACCCACCTCCACCCCATCCTGCCCTAATGCAGCCCACCCGGCCCTCAGGTGGCCTTAATGCCACTCTTACTGCAGCTTTGGCCCTTGTCCGGCAAGGTCAGACACTCCGCTTATCTGTAATCTCATCCTGCCCCCCCCCCCCCATACCCCTCTCCCCCGCACATCCTAGGAGATAAATCTACCTTGTAAATTCTATATTTATGCACGCACGTTGTAAATGCCAAATATAGATAAGATACGCTGCACATACATTACAAACTCGCATATAACCGTTAAAGAACCGGTATTATATAAACCGATATGCCGCGGTAAATTCGTCCGCGTTCCCAAACGCTTCAAACTTTAAATAAACATTTCTAAACCTATTTTTTTAAGTAAGTCCAAATCCATAATTGCATAGCCCCCCACCCCCCCCCCCTGATGTACGTTACCCATCACTCCGCCCCAGCCTCGCCTAAACTCTCGCGTCATCACGTGGGTATTTTACAAAATGTCGGTGTTGACATGAAAAGACACTCTGCCGCGGGGCTCTATTCCAGCACAGCATGAGGCCGCCACGCTAGGTCCGAGCGGGCACCCCAGGGACCTCCTGAATCTACCCAGGACTAGGGCACCTCAGACCGGTGGCCCAGGCCCAGCCTCCGTGGCCATCTGGTTGTCATGGGAGCAATGAGGTCGATGGGTCTCGGGTTCAAATCCCTTCAAGACAAGCATCAAAGTTTGGGGGTTTGTATTTGTCGCGAACCCTCATAATTTGCGCATAGCTCATGTACTACTTAGTGTATTAAACATAATTGATTTTGCAGGCGGCCAGACACGAACCCCTGGCTTGTACCCTACAATGTCCCAGAGGGACCGGTAGCGAGCGACTCTTTGTCCTAAAAGGGTTCGTTGGCCCGCCTTCAACGTGAAGGGAAGGGTAGCACGCGAGACCCGGCGGGTACCTGGCCACCCAGCCACCCAGTGGCACCCACCCAGGCACCCACCCAGCCTCCTAATGGAGGATGGTGAGGGTGGACTTCAATCCCTGAGGCCATGTAGGTAAAAACACACAAGGTTCTCTCGCCAATGAAACTAATAACGAAGTCGGAATCGATGGATGAATTGGTCTTGTATGCCAGTTTTTTGCTCGCATAAACTAAACCGGGCCAAGGAACCGTCAGGGACCGCGAGATGGAGACGTGAAGTATTGAACAGACTCAGAGACCGAGCGTGATGTAATGAGGCTTGACCCAGAGTCTGTCCCTCTCTCTGTCTGTCTGTCTGAGGCTCAGAGGACTACGATCACTAGAGCCACGGAGACTCCTGTGCCTCCAAAGATAGCCTGCGGGGTGTACAGCTCAGAATGAGGCAAAGAAATCTGACGAGTAAATACATCAGGACACACTGAGCCTGACAACCGATGCCATCTGCGGGCGTAGTCCTATTGGTCGATAACAATAACACATTGGTGACAAGACTCCTGATTGTACCAATGGTAAGTGTGTCCACCGAGGCTATCCCTTGTGTCGACCAGACCTTTGTCTCCCTCTGTGCAATGTGACTAAGATGCCGTCCAGCCAGGCTACAAGGGACGAGGCGACTGGTCACTCCCCCTGGTGAATAAAACGGCAGCGAGACCGGCACAGACCAGGTTACATACAGCCACACTCCGATTGGCTAATAATACCTCTCCAGATTCCGTATCCGGGCCAGGTTACATCCGGGCAGTCCCGGCTATAATGTCTCCGTTAGGGGGCGTTGTCTGTGATAGATACACCGGGGGGACAGGGATCATCCGACCGCCTCGCTCGATACATACGCGCAATCACACGACCTATATCCTATCGCCGGCCAGCAGACAACAACAACAGGCACACCGCACCATGCCGTGAATCCGGGTGGCTTACTGGTGGAAACTGAGCCCCGGTCACCAAGGCAGCGGAGATGGTTGTTGATGATTGGTGGGGCGGATACTCACCGCGGGGGTGGAGGGGGGGGGTAGCCGCGGCGAGGTGGCCAGTGGGAGGTGTGGCGTATGTAGGGATGTGGTGTGGGGTGCAGGTGTGGGGTGTGGGGAAGGGGGTTAGGACCCGTGGCGCATCTCCCGCCTAGAACATCACGTGACCGCGCCGAGTAGTGTGGTGCCTACCTGCAGAGAGTCGCGGCGCCGCTTAGGCCACAACAGGTGGAGGTCATAGGTCAAAAGGTCGAAGGTCAAAACGCTGTCAGGCGACAGCTGCTGTATGGCGACTGAGTATCTAGCGGTGTCTCGCGGTCTCAACTGAGGCAGTCCAGGCTAACGAGACGTGGGGAGTGGGGTGGGGGGGGGTGTAGTGCCGTCAATGCTCAACCTCCCAGCACATGCTCAGCCCTATATAGTGTCCCCAACGCCGTCAATACCGTACCCCCCTCGCCCAAAACCCTCCCGTGTCTCCACTCCACCCACCATATCCCACCGAATCCTGGTCATGCCTCCGCCTCCCCCCACCCCCGCTGCTCGCCTCTGCTCCAATCCTGGTCACGCCCCCCACACCCATTGTGTCACCCCCGGTGCCCATCCCTGCCCCACACAGTCCTGCACATGCCCCCCCCCCCCCCAAGTGGTGTCACCCCCGGTGCCCCGCCCCTGCCCAACAGTCCTGGTCACGCCACCACGAGTCCTCCGCGGGAATCCCTACAAAGGACACCTGAGCGTGTTATACACAGCAGGCCTGTCAGCCATGGGGCCAAAGTCACCGCACTCTGCCCTCCCCCCCAGCTATCTCCTCCAATAGTTCTTAGAAACGTCCCACTCACCCCTCCTCCTCCCCGACCCCCCTCACCACCACTCCCCCATCCCCAGCAGCCGGGGTCTGTCCACCAGAGGTCCGGCCTCCTGATTGGTCAGACCCACCTCACCCGAAACTCCGGACCCCTGCCGCGTCCTCCCATTGGATGACACGGGTCACGTGACGGACCCCTCTCGCTATGGCGGGGACACCATAAATAGAACATTTTACATATATAGATATCGACGGCACGAGGCAAAGGCACGTGTACAGTGAAAACAAACAGGGGCGGCCCGGCACCTTGTACACACAACACAGACCCTCCAGCACCAGCCAAGCTGACAGACCGCTAGCGGACGTCCCGCGGACAGTCAGCGGACAGTCAGCGGACAACAGCAGAACGCCGCTTGTTGTCAGGGGCAACCTGGAGTCGCTGACTGGCCGGCTGGCCCGCCCCTTCCACAACTGGTATATTGCATTGCAGGCGTTGAGGGGCGGGGGCAGGGAAGGGGAGAGGGTGGGGGGAGGCAAAGAAAAGCTTACTCTCCAGACATCCACAATAAGGCGACCCCCCCCCACAACAACATATCATGGCCTATCTACCCCCTCGAACGACTTTTGTTGCATGGTGTCTCGAGATGGTCTGAGGCGATGACGTCATGAGGCGAGCCATCCTTGACAGCGACAACAACCGACACACAACGAGCATTTTAGCCCAGCGCAGCAGTCACGTGACTTTTGGACTGGGTACGGTAGGTCCGTCACCCAGATAACCACTGAACCTTGCCCCCCAGATAGCACCCCCTCCCCGCGACACACACACACCTCACCCTACTGACCCCGCCCCACAGAGCCTCCCCTCACCCCCCAGAAGACAATGCGCTTGCCACCCTTACGGAGGTCGCTTTGTGTGATACAAAGGGTGCGGGGCTCAGAACGGACCAGGAAGAAGACTCCTACTCGTGTATACAGGCCACTTCAAGCAACAGGTTGTCTGGCTGAACGAGCCACCCACCACAGCCAGTCCTAACCGCCTGTTATATACACCCTGCACTACTGAAAACTAGGACACTTTGTTGTTGCTCTGTAATATGTGCTAACACTAGTTCTGATGTGCACCTTTTTCCCAATATGGCCATGCTAGGCTTAGATGCCAGACGTGATCTTGGGTTGTGCTCACATTAGCTCTGTTGAAATAGGCTCTGTTGTGCTAAACTTGGCTACATGGCTGTTGTGCTACATTCTGCAATTGTGTCTGTTGTGCCAGACTTGCCTCTATGATGCCAGCCCTGGCTCTATGACGCCAGCCTTGGCTCTATGGCGCCCGGCTTGGCTCTATGATGCCAGCCTTGGCTCTATGGCGCCAGGCTTGGCTCTATGATGCCAGCCTTGGATCTATGATGCCAGACTTGGCTGTGTGGTGCCAGACTTGGCTCTATGATGCCACCCTTGGCTCTATGATGCCGGCCTTGGCTCTGTGGTGCCAGACTTGGCTCTATGATGCCAGACTTGCCTCTGTGATGCCAGACTTGGCTCTATGTCGCCAGCCTTGGCTCTATGATGCCAGACTTGCCTCTGTGGTGCTAGCCTCGGGAGACCCAACGGCGGAACAGAGTGGGTCTCCCGAGGCTACTGTGGTGCCAGACTTGGGTCTGTGATGTCAGACTTGGCTTGCGACCTTGGCTTGGCGGTGCGGACCCCCACCGGTCTCGGGACCCCACCAGTCCCAGCTGTTGGCTGTGGCATTCGTCACGCGAGGCTAAGTCGGCTCTCCGTACACCAGACAGGACACTCAGGCAGGAGGTACTTGTCAGCTTGTAGATATATTTAACATCTATTCCCGCCAGTCACTCACTCAGCCACTAAGTACAACGCTACAGTACAAATACTGCGCACACTGCACAAACAACCGAAAATACCAAAGCCAAAATGAAGTAAACTATATGATGTAATTGGTCATATTTAGATGTGGCGTTCATAGGTGTGCATAGTTGTATACGGATAAAACAAATATATATAGTTGTATACGGATATTGTCAATGTGTATATATATATATAATATGCCGCTTTTCGGAGAAAAGAAACTAAGCAAAGTTATAGATATCAGCGAGACTTGGTTCACAACAACACAACACTATGAATAGCCCGCTATCGTCGTGTCGCCTATTATCGTTGCCTCGGTTTCCCGCGAGAGTTTACGGTAAAGACGACTCGGGGCGCCAGCGCGCGATAATACCGCGTCTATCTTGCACCGGCTATTCGTGGAACGGGATAAAACTGGCTTAATAAAAACGCTCAAACTATGCAACAAATCATTCAAGACAAGTTGGTGCATGATAAGTCGTTTTTCTCCCTTCTGTTGTAATTGGCGCCACTGGGGTTATTTCAAGACGCCGCCCGGTTAGTGCCAAGTCCGCGACGCCGCTCAGGCAGCTGGACTGTCGCCCAAATTTAGTCGACTCCGGGCTGAAATTTGGTCGTCTCCGCGCAGAAATTGTCCGTATGGGCCACAGTACAGCCGACTGACTGGCGGCCGGTGTCCTGTGTCAGTCACACACCCGCTCCGGAAACACAGACCGCGTAAATAGCCAGAACGATATGAGCAGTTTATCAAGGCATCGGGTGACGCCACATCACGATGCTGGTGGCAGACGCAGGCACGCCAGCCGCCCGCCCATAGGTAGGTAGGAACAAAATGCACAGCTTACACAAACGCCGCCGGGGTGTAATTTTACAAATGTTTTTACCAGCTTTTAGGTAGAACAAAATGAAAATTGTAGGACCGGGTATAAAGACGCGGGAGAAACAGAATGCTCCCCCGATGACAGCATCAACACATGGCCGCTCACAAATATTGTATAAGCCTTCACCAGACGCCTCGCCAAGCAAACAGACAGCCCTAGTGTGGAGGCAACAGACCCTTTTTCACAGCATTCAGACACCTTGTAGGCACAGTTATGGCGCAAAATAAGGTCCTTGCTGCAAACATGACATAGTAAATCACAAAAATAAGGACACTGGCGGCGTATAAAAATAAATTTATCCAATAAAGCAATATTTGATTTTAATATATAATAAAACAAATATTATATAGGTTGACAGGTTATATGGGCAGTTTTAACCAAGATCCCCTCCCCCCTCCCACCCCCTCCCCCACCTCCCCTCCTGGTTGAGTCCTGCCAAGACTTTCCGGAACCCAGACGCAAACAGAGCAATACCACGGCATCCAGGGCCGACGCCGGGCATCCTGGTTAACAGTGACTCTACAGGGACACAGTGTGTGTGTGTCTGGGGCAGCCGGGACGAGGCAGCGAGGGCACATGACGGCACATCATCGGGGTCTCCATCAAAATCATGGAGGGCAGGCCTTTTGGTAATGAGACACGTAGGGGTGTGCGCATAGACGTTATTGCCATGTAGCCGCGCCATGGCTTTACTTACACCCAAATCAGACATATGCTGTCTGTCATACAAATGTATATGGGTTCTCCCTGCAGGTAATTAAGAGGTGATGGTTTCTTCGTTCCAAGACGCAATTATATACTTGTAGGTATATGCGTTACATGTTTCACAAGCGTTAATAATATATTGCATATATTGTAATACAAATCACTTGTCCTCTAGGCCTAACGCCGTTCCTTGGTGAAGGAAAGCAATGAGTCATTCAACAAACTACCTGAACTTGAAACCCTTATACGTGTGAAATTGTGCAAGACATACCTTTAAGTCTTACAGGTGAGACTGACAAGGTGAGCTGTTACGTGACGACTACAAAGCGGTCTGAACCCCCGCTACTCCCCCCCCCCCCTCCCTCTACCCCCAGTGCCCACTTTCCCATACTTTCCTGGTTCGTCTCATCAGAATCCCCGATAAGAACACTTTCGTCGCCACAATGGAGCCGAAATGGAGCGTAAAACTAGGAGTTGAAAACTCGTGCTGATAACGTGAGGCGTGGACCGGCCAAGGCACCGCAGTGCCCCCCCCCCCCCCCCACCACCCCCTCAGGTACTCCAGGCCTCTAGGCCCCCAGGCGTCGCCCGGCCTCCACTCCACGGGCCGATACGGCACGCCGCTGGCCATCCGAAGGAGCACGGTGGCGACTGGCGGGTGGGGTGATGGGGGGGGGGGGCTGGTACAGAGGCGGGTGGGTGATGGGGAGGCTGGTACAGAGGCGGGTGGGGTGATGGGGAGGCTGGTACAAAGGCGGGTGGGGTGATGGGAGGCTGGTACAGAGGCGGGTGGGGTGATGGGGAGGCTGGTACAGAGGCGGGTGGGGTGATGGGGAGGCTGGTACAGAGGCGGATGGGGTGGTGGGGGAGGCTGGTACAGAGGCGGGTGGGGTGATGGGGGGGGAGGCTGGTACAGAGGCTGGTGGGGTGATGGGGATGCTGGTACAGAGGCGGGTGGGGTGATGGGGGGGGAGGCTGGTACAGAGGCGGGTGGGGTGATGGGGATGCTGGTACAGAGGCGGGTGGGGTGATGGGGAGGCTGGCACAGAGGCGGGTGGGGGTGATGGGGGGAGGCTGGTACAGAGGCGGGTGGGGTGATGGGGGAGGCTGGTACAGAGGCGGGTGGGGGTGATGGAGAGGCTGGTACAAAGGCGGGTGGGGTGATGGGGGGAGGCTGGTACAGAGGCGGGTGGGGTGATGGGAGGCTGGTACAGAGGCGGGTGGGGTGATGGGGAGGCTGGTACAGAGGCGGGTGGGGTGATGGGGGAGGCTGGTACAGAGGCAGGTGGGGTGATGGGGAGGCTGGTACAGAGGCGGGTGGGGTGATGGGGAGGCTGGTACAGAGGCGGGTGGGGTGATGGGGAGGCTGGTACAGAGGCGGGTGGGGTGATGGGGAGGCTGGTACAGAGGCGGGTGGGGTGATGGGAGGCTGGTACAGAGGCGGGTGGCGTGATGGGGAGGCTGGTACAGAGGCGGATGGGGTGATGGGGAGGCTGGTACAGAGGCGGGTGGGGTGATGGGAGGCTGGTACAGAGGCGGATGGGGTGGTGGGGGAGGCTGGTACAGAGGCGGGTGGGGTGATGGGAGGGGAGGCTGGTAGAGGCTGGTGGGGTGATGGGGAGGCTGGTACAGAGGCGGGTGGGGTGATGGGGGGGGAGGCTGGTACAGAGGCGGGTGGGGTGATGGGGGGGGAGGCTGGTACAGAGGCGGGTGGGGTGATGGGGAGGCTGGCACAGAGGCGTGGTGGGTGATGGGGAGGCTGGTACAGAGGCGGGGTGGGGTGATGGGGGGCTGGTACAGAGGCGGGTGGGGTGATTGGGAGGCTGGTACAGAGGCGGGTGGGGTGATGGGGGGCTGGTACAGAGGCGGGTGGGGTGATGGGGAGGCTGGTACAGAGGCGGGTGGGGTGATGGAGAGGCTGGTACAGAGGCGGGTGGGGTGATGGGGAGGCTGGTACAGAGGCGGGTGGGGTGATGGGAGGCTGGTACAGAGGCGGGTGGCGTGATGGGGAGGCTGGTAACAGAGGCGGGTGGGGTGATGGGGAGGCTGGCACAGAGGCGGGTGGGGTGATGGGGAGGCTGCACAGAGGCGGGTGGGGTGATGGGGGGTGGGGGGGCTGGTACAGAGGCGGGTGGGGTGATGGGGGGGGGCTGGTACAGAAGCGGGTGGGGTGACGGGGAGGTTGGTACAGAGGCGGGTGGGGTGATGGGGAGGCTGGCACACAGGCGGGTGGGGTGATGGGGAGGCTGGTACAGAGGCGGGTGGGGTGATGGGGAGGCTGGTACAGAGGCGGGTGGGGTGATGGGGGGGGAGCCTGGTACAGAGGCTGGTGGGGTGATGGGGAGGCTGGTACAGAGGCGGGTGTGGTGATGGGGAGGCTGGTACAGAGGCGGGTGGGGTGATGGGGAGGCTGGTATAGAGGCTGGTGGGGTGATGGGGGGGCTGGTACAGAGGCGGGTGGGGTGATGGGGGAGCTGGTACAGAGGCAGGTGGGTGATGGGGAGGCTGGTACAGAGGCGGGTGGGGGTGATGGGGAGGCTAGTACAGAGGCGGGTGGGGTGATGGGGAGGCTGGTACAGAGGCGGGTGGGTGATGGGGAGGCTGGTACAGAGGCGGGTGGAGTGATGGAAGGCTGGTACAGAGGCGGGTGGGGTGATGGGGAGGCTGGTACAGAGGCGGGTGGGGAGATGGGGGGGGGGGGCTGGTACAGAGGCGGGTGGGGGTGATGGGGGGGGGAGCTGGTACAGAGGCGGTGGGGTGATGGGGAGGCTGGTACAGAGGCGGGTGGAGTGATGGGGAGGTTGGTACAGAGGCGGGTGTGGTGATGGAAGGCTGGTACAGAGGCGGGTGGGGTGATGGGGAGGCTGGTACAGAGGCGGGTGGGGAGATGGGGGGGGGGGGGCTGGTACAGAGGCGGGTGGGGTGATGGGGGGGGGGGCTGGTACAGAGGCGGGTGGGGTGATGGGGAGGCTGGTACAGAGGCGGGTGGAGTGATGGGGAGGTTGGTACAGAGGCGGGTGGGGGTGATGGGGAGGCTGGTAAGATTTAAAGGCCACAGCTAAAGGCGCGTCTAGGGTTAATTGTATCTGGAGAGTAAACTGGCTTTGGCTTGGATGTTATCTCTAGTCGTTCGTCACGAGAAGACGTAATGAACTCCTCTCGGTGTATGGTGATCCCAGTGCCTGTGTGGCTGTCGGGCGAAATGAAATGTAATGCTGGTGTTTTTTAGGCCGCGTTTGTGCCCATGAAGGCTAAATGGGGTCAATAAACCTGGTGCACATAGGGTATATCAGGAGATCTCATGGGCGTTATAGGATCAATGATACGTAAAGTGATCTCTAGCATTCGATACCCCAACACTGCCACAGACGACCCAACCCAGGTCTGCAAGCGTGCTACCATTGGAGCTAAGGATGGAATCTCATGGCTCACAGAAGCTTACACCTCAAAGAGGACACAACCCCATTGAGTACGGGGGAGCCAGCAGATCCAACAGCCGCCATCGCTCGGCCGGTCCGGCGGGCAAGGCCTCCGGCAACCGGTGCCAATCCGATATGTAGGCGATATGCATTAATAACCACACGTTGTAATGGCGATCATTCGGGGAGTTCGCGGAAGGGGACGACGGCACCATTGTGAACGTGTGAAAGTGTGCTGACAACAGCCAGCAAGGCCTTCAGTCCGGCAACGCCCTCACCCCCACCCCCCCCCACCCCCCCCGCAGTCCAACCCTCCTCTCGCATGTGCCTGAGACACGTGTTAATTGAAGCCTCTCCTCGGCCACTTCTCAGCCACCATGTCCTCGGCAGCGACTGCCACTGCTCTACGGTAACCAGGGGAGACGTTGCGGTAACCAGGGGTGACGCTGCGGTAACCAGGGGTGACGCTGCGGTAACCAAGGGTGACGCTGCGGTAACCAGGGGTGACGCTGCGGTAACCAGGGGTGACGCTGCGGTAACCAGGGGTGACGCTGCGGTAACCAGGGGTGACGCTGCGGTAACCAGGGGAGACGTTGCGGTAACCAGGGGAGACGTTGCGGTAACCAGGGGTGACGCTGCGGTAACCAGGGGTGACGCTGCGGTAACCAGGGGTGACGCTGCGGTAACCAGGGGTGACGCTGCGGTAACCAGGGGAGACGCCGCGGTAACCCGGGGTGACCCCGCGATAACCAGGGGAGATTCACTACACCACCGCCCCCGCCCTCCCTCACTCACTACACCACCGCCCCCGCCTCCCCCACTCACTACACCACCGCCCCCGCCCTCCCCCACTCACTACACCTGTTCCCTGCTCCCATCAGCAACCCCTGTTACACAGCACCCAGGCCAACCATCCCGCAGGCCAACCATCCCGCAGGCCAACCATCCCGCAGGCCAACCGTCCTGTAGGTTAACTGTCCCGCAGGCCAACCATCCCGCAGGCCAACCATCCCGCAGGCCAACCATCCCGCAGGCCAACCGTCCTGTAGGCTAACTGTCCTGTAGGCCAACCATCCCGCAGGCCAACCATCCTACAGGCCAACCATCCCGCAGGCCAACCATCCCGCAGGCCAACCATCCCGCAGGCCAACCGTCCTGTAGGCTAACTGTCCTGTAGGCCAACCATCCCGCAGGCCAACCATCCTACAGGCCAACCATCCCACAGGCCAACCATCCCGCAGGCCAACCATCCCGCAGGCCAACCATCCCACAGGCCAACCATCCCACAGGCCAACCATCCCGCAGGCCAACCATCCCACAGGCCAACCATCCCGCAGGCCAACCATCCCGCAGGCCAACCATCCCGCAGGCCAACCATCCCGCAGGCCAACCATCCCACAGGCCAACCATCCCGCAGGCCAACCATCCGCAGGCCAACCATCCCGCAGGCCAACCATCCTACAGGCCAACCATCCTACAGGCCAACCATCCCGCAGGCCAACCGTCCTGTAGGCTAACTGTCCCGCAGGCCAACCATCCCGCAGGCCAACCATCCACAGGCCAACCATCCCGCAGGCCAACCATCCCGCAGGCCAACCATCCCGCAGGCCAACCATCCCGCAGGCCCAACAGATGTTAGGCCGGGCAGTGAACCGGCCAACATCGCTTCGAGCCGTGCTGGCCATGTTGCCCAGGGGACGACGGCGTACATCCCGCGGGGACCCAGTGGGCCCCTCCCGACCCAATCATACCTCCCCCCGACACACCCGCCAATGATCGCGTGGGATTCCCTCGGGACCACTTGGCTCCCGCAGACGGTAAAGTGCCAACCGAATGATCGGACGTACGTGCCACAGATACCGCCGTCCGATGCCCTCTGGATGCCCCAGCGCAGGAGAGACGGGGACCTCTTCCTCTATACGACTGCGATATTGAACCAGACAGTCATTTCTGACAATTATTTTCGATTATCTCCTCGGAGCGCTGTCTATATTTGCCACCCCGCCTTATCGACGCATAGCACATATTAAATGCACCGATCAGAAACGTCTTTGTACTTTGTACTTCCGACAGCCAAGGATCTTAAACCGTACACAGTAGATATTAGCATCGGGCAAAGACGGAAGTTTTCTCCGTATCGTCGTCACGGCCCCAAAAAACAATTGGAGTTGAGGATAGCAAACCATGGCACAATATTATAGACTAAAATATTACAGTATCAAAGCCGCGTCATAATATGAAGGCCTTCTGAGACCTGGTAGAAGGGGAGCCATCTGAGACCTGGTAGAGGGGGCCATCGGAGACCTGTCAGGAGGGCAGCCCTCTGAGACCAGTTAGAAGGGGAGCCATCTGAGGCCTCTTAGGGGGGGGGGGGAGCCCTCTAAGGCTAGTCAGGAGAGATGGCACTTGAAACTTGTCGGAAACCACATAGGACTTGTCGGATGATATGCCACCTGGGACCTGCTGGCAGGCGTGCCATCTGGGACCCTGTCCGAAGGGATGCACCTGGGTCTTATCAAGGGCGGTGTCACATGAGACTTGTCTAGATGAACGGAATTATGGGTCAGAGACTTGATAACATCGCAAGCGGCCATTTGGGACACAAATAGTATTGAAGCGAGTAAAGTCCAGTCAAGAGCAGATGTCTAGACCCACTATGGCCCTTGAACAGGTCAAGGCAGACAAAGTCCACAACTGCATACGCAGAATGGAAACGACAATGTCCAGACTATAAATGGCAGAAGTGAAACGAGGATACATAAACTGCAGATAAAGAAAGAAATATATGGTGTATTGAGTCATTACACAGAGAGAGATCAACAAAATGGTCGACGTGATATATACGTGAGCTATGCGCAAGACCTAACGACCGAAAAGTAGTACATAATTAGCACCCGCGTCGGTTGCTATAAGAAACCTTACCCTTGCTATATTGGCAAGTGATGCTTCGGCTCCTGCTATGAGTGGTTGGAGCGCTTGGGTTTGGTGGCTGGGGTTTGGTGGCTGAGGTTTGGTGGCTGGTGGCTGGTGGCAGTTGGCTGGTGGCTGGTGGTTGGAGCGCTGGTGGCTGGGGTTTGGTGGCTGGTGGCCATTGACATGCCACCTCCGCCGTGCACACATGGGACACACCGAGCCAATCAATCCGATGGGAAAACCAATCAAAGATACATCAGAAAATCAATCCCCAACATCGAAATCCGAGTTGGACGCCATGCTGGTTTGGAAAGCCGATTGTAGTATGAACAGCAGCTGCATGGGTTCCAGGCGGAATGTGTACATAAGGATGTGAGACGGCATATTGAGCAAATAAAATCTGGGAGTTGGGTGGAACAAAAGTTTCTAAAGTGCCCTGCGCAGGCGAGCAATTAGCAGTCGTTATTGTGGTAAGTGGGAAGATCCTCTACCCGGCAGAGATGGGAAGGCTTGGTATGTGGGTGGGTGTGGGAGGGGGAGGGGCGGGGGGGAGGGGTGGGGGTGGGGGTGGGGGTGGGGGTAAGGGTGGGGGTGGGGGTGTAACGCCGCGGCAACCACCACTTTGGGTGCAGCCAATTGAACTGATGTCTGAAAGCCTTTATAGCCATTCACCCAAGTACCTGTAAATCGCGATTTAGGGGACGTGCGATGGTGGGTGAGGACGAGGGTCGGGGAGAAAGAAAACATCGAAGGTGTGCTCCGGCAGAGATAACTATGCAGGGGCTGATCGTGGAGAGAGAAGTAGCCAACGAGAAATAGCGGGAATGAGAGAGAGAGAGAGAGAGAGGGGGGGGGGGGGGGGGGTAATCAGAAGGACCCATACCGAGTTAGTAAAAGACGCCATGACTTCCATAATCTACCATATCATATCATTGGCACATTGGACGTTACGACAGAGTCTAGTTACCCTGCCTGTGTCTTTAGTCTCTGTAAGCAGTGACGGACACAGTGTAGTTAGCCTGCCTGTGTCTTTAGTCTCTGTAAGCAGTGACGGACACAGTATAGTTACCCTGCCTGTGTCTTTAGTCTCTGTAAGCAGTGACGGACACAGTATAGTTACCCTGCCTGTGTCTTTAGTCTCTGTAAGCAGTGACGGACACAGTATAGTTACCCTGCCTGTGTCTTTAGTCTCTGTAAGCAGTGACGAACACAGTATAGTTACCCTGCCTGTGTCTTTAGTCTCTGTAAGCAGTGACGGAACACAGTGTAGTTACCTGCCTGTGTCTTTAGTCTCTGTAAGCAGTGACGGACACAGTGTAGTTACCCTGCCTGTGTCTTTAGTCTCTGTATGCAGTGACGGACACAGTATAGTTACCCTGCCTGTGTCTTTAGTCTCTGTAAGCAGTGACGGACACAGTATAGTTACCCTGCCTGTGTCTTTAGTCTCTGTAAGCAGTGACGGACACAGTATAGTTACCCTGCCTGTGTCTTTAGTCTCTGTAAGCAGTGACGAACACAGTATAGTTACCCTGCTGTGTCTTTAGTCTCTGTAAGGCAGTGACGGACACAGTGTAGTTACCCTGCCTGTGTCTTTAGTCTCTGTAAGCAGTGACGGACACAGTGTAGTTATCCCTGCCTGTGTCTTTAGTCTCTGTAAGCAGTGACAGTACTCTGAGTTGTTACCCTGCCTGGTCTTAGTCGTTCTGTAAGCAGTGACGGACACAGTGTAGGTTACCCTGCCTGCGTCTTAGTCACTGTAAGCTGTGAC